>NQII01000140.1:287736-425236 GCA_002778355.1 Clitarchus hookeri | reverse complement strand
TTTCTTCGCCATTTTTAAATACAAAGATATTTCACATAATCTACTTTTCCGTACCATTCATGTGAACGCACACAATAACGCACTCAGTTGTGTTGCACTTCTCTAAAACCGTGCGATAATAAATATTAATACAATATTTTTGAAAAATTCAAACTTACGTTACGATTGCAGCCCGGTCGTATTGTGGTGTTCGATTTCTTACATCGTTCATCTTTCAACGAGAGGCAGTGCACGAAGGCTGCGGATTTCCCGAGCCCTCTGGTAAAATCTCTTGCGTGTGAAATTTCCTGTCACCCCCCGCAGTGCGTCCTTTTAACAGTGAGCAGAGATGGCCTTTGAACCCAGGATAAAAGTGTTCTATCTCCTTGCACGATTTTGTTATCACAAAATAGTTTAGTTTTTTGTATTTATCAGAAGTACCTTACACATCAGGTACAATATCATAACACATTTCGACGCAGAAAACATTGAAGATGCGGCATAGAAAAGCCAAATACTATTTTGGTCCGGTATTTAAGCTACAAAGTGTCCAGTTCATTTGTGGTCATGTTTTTTTATCAATAATCTTGCTTTTATTTAAATCTCACTTAGAATATTACAATATACTGGTTATATGCACAATTATTGGATAAATACCTTTAATTTGATACCGCATTGCAGGCGGTGACTTATATGGTTTCGCCAAAAACCTCAAAAATATATTAACCTTAGAGTAAATGGGGTTAATACGTGTTGCATACTTACGCCTGCAGATGTAAATATGACTCTTAAAACATTTTGAAAAATTTTTTGAAAATTTTTTTAAATAATTTTTGAAAATTTTGAAAACAAAATGGTTGCTGTGGAATGCAAGAGCATTATGTTTACATACTGGCTACCAAGATGGCCGCCATGGAATGCAAGAGAAGGAAAAATCCATGATAACGCAATCGGCGTCCCCCTGATGACCCCCATGGCTCCCAGCTCCCCCAATCCCCAGCCCCTGTTTTGGAGCCCCCTTTTATAGATACTATCAGCCTGTGGCTATTGGCACAATTTTTGTACAATTCGTACATAGGATCTTTGGATCAAGTGATAAATATGATGCATTAGTGGAAAGTCAACATCAAATCTCCCTGGTATGGTTCAGGTGGGTTCCAACTGAAGAGAGAACACGTTTTTGAAACCAAACTAATTGAGATGTAGAAATACGAAAAGTTGGAAAACAACTCTACTCAAATGTTGACTTTGTAACCATCAGTGTTTCGAACAATAGCTCTAATCCAGACAAAGAAATAATGATCAGCAGTCACTAAAAAGATTTTCTTTTTGTTTTGAATTCAAAATTAACCACGTTGAATTTGATGTGTAATGAATATTGGAAGTAGAAGCCTCGCTGACACCCCCCAACGATTTTAATCACCCGTGAGCACCTTCGACAGGCACACACGTGGAGAAGCCAGAAGTAGGCAGTGTGTGCAGGCCATTACATTCGTTGCTGAAGCACGGGACCTCTCCCGCCCCACCCCTAGCAAACTGCGTGAACATGGACATGCCGACATTACGTCTAGTTAAGCAAATAGCCGTCAAGGGAGTTAAGGTATTGAAGGCGGACGACAGGAAAATATTGCCGACCCAGCCGGAAGGTGAGATATGCCCCGAGGAAGGGCTGATCAGTTTGAAAGTTGGTGCCATGAGTGCCTCCTCCCTTCCCCTAACAAAATGCAGAAGCACCATGACATGCTCTACCAGGGGCTGCTGGACCACACCCCCACCCCCACCAACAAGAACCATGGCATGTGTATGAAGTATTTTTGTTCTGCGCCCTCCGCCACACCCCTCCTCACAACAAAGGTAGACATGTGTAGGAATCTAGGGAGGGTGCCCAGATAGTTTAAAAGTCATTTTTAGAGACAAGGAAGGGGTCAGTCATATCGGGGCAGTCAGAAGCTGCGAAACTCCTTGCCGGGATAATCAGTTACGTCAGAGCTGTCATATATCTGTGCCAAGAGAGGAAGTCAGTCAGGTAACCGAGGCCAGAATATCAGACCCCGGCCGAGTCAGTTTGCATAGACAGTCGGGCAGTGAAACCCCGTCGCTGGAAAGTGACGGCGACAGGTGGCGTGGCGTTCGGTACCGCCACACCGGGACACACAGGTAGTCAGGATCGGGAGCCGGATCATGGAAGTCAGCTGGGCGAGAATCAAACCATTAAGGGGTCAGTCATATCAGGGCAGTTGGAAGCTGTCATACTCTGTGCCAGGAGAGTGAGTTACGTCAGTCCGCAGTCAGTTAGAATCCAAGAGAGGAAGTCAGTAGGTAAACCGAGGCCAAGAAATCGGACCCTGGCTGAGTCAGTTACCACAGTTACATCAATGCATTCAGCTGGACAAGTCAGTGTCAATTGTGCGCTGAGAGAGAGAGAGAGAGAGAGAGAGAGAGAGAGAGTGATTCAGTCAGCAGATGCTGGAATTCGATGCCGTGAAGAATCAGTTAGACAGTTACCAGAGTTACATAGGACGAGTAGTATCACCAAGCCGGGATACGAGTCAGTCAGTTAGTCGGTCAAGTCAGTCAGTCAGTCAGTTACAATTAAGCACCGAGAAGAAGGAGTCGAGTGGTTAACTTCCACAAGGGGTGCCACATGGAGCGAGTGGGAGTAGTCTAGTGCAACCCTGCCCCGAGAGCCAAGGCAGGGGCCCACCAAGGGTCTCTTGCTGGGATGTAGTAGGGAGGCAATTAGTCAAATACAACCCTATGCCACGAACAGGGGTCGAGTGGTGTGCTTCAATGAGCAGCACCACATCGAGAGGAAGCCTGCTGAGTGCAACAAGCCAACAACAGCCAGTTCGAAGCCCTATAACCTGGCCACTCAACTCACCAAATCTCAACTACTGCCGGAACCACTACCCTGCAACAAGTACAGCTAAGTAACAACGTCGTCACTCAGGGACATGTCCTGTCACCTAATGCCCCCACAGCATTGGAAACATAGCCAGAACACTGTAATCAGCCTTTCAGGCCAAGAACTCGCAGGGCCGAGAAAGTATGTGTACTTCACACAAAAGTGCCGGGAAGGTGTGTATAAATTCCAGTCAAATAAACCTGTTAAAACCAAGATGTGATGAAGTCATTGTTCGATATACCCTCAACCATAAAGGCACCTTATAGTCTGTGCCATCTAACATTAACTGAGGATCCTATGAACCATTCTGTACACCACAGGTGGGGAATAGCATCAAGTTATTCCTCGATTTACACAGAGGTGACAAAGGTCATGGGATAGCAATATGCAAATATACAGATGGCAGTAGTATCGAGCACAAAATGTATAAATGGGCAGTGCATTGGTTGGGCTTAAATTTGTAGTCAAGTGATTCATGTGAAAAGGTTTCTGACGTGATTATGGCCGCAAGACTAGAATTAACAGACTTTGAACGCGGAATGGTTGTTGGAGCTAGACGCATGGGACATTCCATTTCAGAAATGGTTAGGGAATTCAACATTCCGAGATCCACAGTGTCAAGAGTGTGCCGAGAATACCTAATTGCAGGCATAACCTCCCACCATGGACAACGCAGTGGCCGACCGCCTACACTTAATGACCAAGACGAACAACGTGTGCGCAGAATGGTCAGTGTTAACAGACAAGCAATACTGCGTGAAATAACCGCAGGAATCAATGTGGGACGTACAACAGATATGTCCATTATGACAGTGCTGCGAACTTTGGCTGTACTGGGCTATGCCAGCAGAAGACCGACTCGAGTGCCTTTACTAACAGCATGACATCGCCTGCAGTGGCTCACCTGGGCTCATGACCATGTTCAGCTTCTTGGACACCACTTGCAGCCATTCATGGACTTCATGTACCCAAACAACGATGGAATTTTTATGAATGACAATGGGCCATGTCACCGGGCCACAACTGTTCGCGATTGGTTTGAAGAACATTCTGGACAATTCCAGCGAATGATTTAGCCACCAAGATCACCTTACTTGAATCCCATTGAACATTTATGGGACATAATCGAGAAGTCAGTTTGTGCACAAACTCCTGCACCGGCAACACTTTCGCAATTATGGACGTCTATAGAGGCAGCATAGCTCAATATTTCTGCCAGGGACTTCCAACGATTTGTTGAGTCCATGCCACATCGAGTTGCTGCACTTCGCCGGGCAAAAGGAGGTCCGACACGGTATTGGGAGGTATCCCATGACTTTTGTCACCTCAGTGTATGATGACCTAGTTGGAATTCTTGGAACTGTGATGATGTCGTTGGAATTTCTCAAACTACAATGATGTCATTGAAATTCTCAGGACTACGATGGCATCACTGTCTTCTTGTCGGAATTTTCAAAGTCCATTAATGTTTTCGTGTTAAAGTTTAACTTTTTTCAATGGATATTTACTGTTTTGTCGGACTTTTTTGTTTACTGGCTGGATCCCTAAAAAACATTTACGAACATAAGTTACTAGTTGGCAACACTGAGTACTAGAAATACTGATAAGAAAGATGGCAACATTGACATTCGATGATGATGCAATAACAATGACCTTGAAATCGACCTCGCCATCACCACAGAGGAAAAACTATGCAATGATTTTCAACAAGATAAGTCTCAGGGAGTATGGTTCATTTCATATAAGAAGGCCACATTGTGGCAGTTAGTGAGTGGCAAGTAACATATTCAAAACAAACAACGCGCCATTTACAAAATCCTGTATCAGCTGATGCACGAACGAACAGAAATTAATATTACGTTGGCTATTCTGAGAGCAGTGCTGGCAAACATCAGACAAGCAGAAAATACGCGGATAAGAAAGAGTTTGTATATTAATTAATACATTTTATTTTAAGTGGTCATAAAACAGCAGTTTTTAGTTTTAGAAACGAAACTTCGTGATAAAATAGTAATGTATAGGTGTTCAAAATGAGATGCACAATAAAACGATGTGCTGCCATCTTGCGAGGGACAGGCGCATCATCTGTTACAACATACCCTTCCACGCTATCTGTTATCTATATCCCGAACTACACCCAGAGACATATTATAGTTTTATTGTTTAGACTAACGTATTTACGCGCATATACAAATGGTTTTATTTTGCCACGAGCTCTGTATAATTTTTAAAGTAACATATATTTCATGGACAACGATTTGGAGTACAAGTAATTTATATTCGGCCGGTAATCGTTCGTCTATGTAAATTATATGCCATATTGTTCTCTCGATACCCATCCCCTTGTTTCCGTAGAAAGTTATACACGCGTGAATAGTTTTTAGGCAATTCTAACATTATTCAACCTCACATATTTCCATCTAGAATATATTAGCTATAACATCCAAAGTGTGATAATAGATACAACAGACCGTCTCGCAAATGTTAACCCAAATTCACTATCTCGGACAAATTAAAAAAGAGTTAGCAAATATTTAATTATTTGCAACATTTTATATTTTTACTTTTATAACCTACTTTTTTTTTAACAGATGTCAGTCTTAAAATATCTTAAAATTTGTTTAGCATTACAGTACAATGAGAAGTGGATTAGCTAACAGCGTGTTGATAAAAAATACAGCCCCGACTTGACGGACAAGCTGATGGCGGAAGGATACGTATTCTGATGTAAACAGTGGCGTTACTTTCGCCGAGCTGTCAAAAAGTGGCCTTCTTATATGGTATAGAATATAACAATTCGCAATATATATACACACTTGCAACACAGTGTCGAATTCATTCAAAACATTCAAGAAATACATAAGAAAAATAAACCAGTAATGTTTTTTTAAAATTATTTATTAAATCCAAAATGTAAAAACAGTAAAAAGCTAATAATATGTACGTCGGTAGTTATACTGATAAACTTTATTGATCATCGCGAAATCCTAACTTTTTTTGAACCTATCACAAGACTATTGATTATTTTAAATTGCATCTCTGTAGTTTATCTCGCTGTGGTCGAAGTCAAACTCCCTAGACCCTTGACTTGTAATGTATAGAAAAAATACTTCCATGCACTGAAAAAAATAAGTACAGTTAATCATGTTGAAAGCCCTCGTCGAATTTGCAGGCGCCATCAACAAGTCGAGTGAAATCACATCGATTCGACAAACGCTGGTTAATAAAATACCAAAAAATTTCATCTTCACAGTCATTTTCGACAATTAGTCTCTGTATGGATTGAAAACTACAGAAAAAGACAAAAAAGTATTGGTGATATTAAACACTACCGTCGATGCATTTGTGAACAAAATAAAAAGAGGTGAATTTGAAGATGTGTTTGGTCAGATCGATTCAAACATTCGCATCGATGAGAAAATGCATACAGTTTTATCGTATAAAGTCAAAGATTTGCCGGGTAATGCGGTGCATAAAATAAATTTTGATCTGAAAGACTAAACAGATTAAATCCTAAATTGAACACAGCTACAGATGCCGATGAGGCTGTGAAACTGATCAAGACCGATCCGAAACTCACCAAAGTAAAGAAACATCTCTTTTCCAATAAAACTGAAATCGTCGGCTATACAGAATTTTTCGTCTTCGGTGGTTCGGGTCTGGCCACCTACATTGAAAGGTACAGGAAAGCTATGAGCTGATGCATTTGCTACCAAAACACGAATGGAAAACTTAAGGCGAGTAAAGTCAATTCTGTAAGTTGCCAAAATTCCATGGACGATAGTCACCTGGACTTGTGCGACGATGAAGTTTTACCGGATGCCATAAATACCACTGGCTGATCCAAAGCTGACTGGAATGGTGACATAGCATGTATGTATTGCAACAGCACTAAAAATGATGCCCGAACAGCCGACATCGACATGGAATATCGTTATATGGATGCATCCTAAGCAGATGCTGTTGCCGACATTCTGGAGAGAGATGTCGAGAACATAATCGTATTCGGCAGCGATGTGTTCGACTACACAAAAAAAAATATATTTCGCTTTCTGTACTATGGATTGATCTTTGTGGGCGGACTCTTTATTCTGGGATTTGCAATATACTTGTTAAAGTTTTCCCGATCATGGGTGACCGATTGGATCATAAGAGCGAACTATGAACGCTGGCTGCAAGAACCCCATACTGAAATGCTTTGAAGTGTACGAAATTTTGTCCCAATTATCCAATGTGACCGAAAAGCATTTCAGGTGGCTAAAAAATTAGTAGAAAACCTATCGCATCATCGATTGTCCGCTCAATCCCTACACCAAACTTTCGTTCGCCGACCATTTAAATCTCTACTTTGCAAACCATTATACATTTTGTTTGAAAATCAAGTTTTGTTTACTGTCGATGTGAAATGTCGTATGCAACAGGTCGTGGCTGCTGTGGACAAAAAAATTAATGATTGTGCATTGAACAAATGTTTGGATCTCATCTACAGAGCACGCCTTCTCACATTAATTCCCTTCCAACTAGTTTGCATATCCTTATATATTTGTCCTTGATATCGTCCTTGACTTGCTTCATCATGTTTTCCTCGAATTTCAAAAAGTTGTGCAGTTTTTCGCCAAAGTAATCGTTGTTGATTTCTTCGAACCTCTGAAGGTACACACTCATCAATTTCAGTTTCAATTATGTTCAGTTATCTGCGATATTGACGTACTTTACATACGCTTGGGATGCATCGAATACATGCTTGCTCCGCTGAAATTGTCCATCGCTATGAACAACTCGTTCGGTCTCATTTGATTATTTACACACGTTTGAGGCAACTCGGCTTATTTGGATTTTATATACTGTTCAAATATTCTTCTTCGAAATTGATTGAAAATATCTAATTTATAAGCAGACGAATGGTGAAGGTGTCCTGCGGGAGGGGAGGGGGGTGGTATCATAACACCTGACTTAATTTAGCAGTCACATTATCTATTTGGTAGATTGCATACATTTTGTGTTTGCGGGAATAGTTATTCATTAAAATGAAATTAAAGTGTACAAACTTCCATCGCACACCAATCATCAAAACATTCAATGAATAATGTTTACAATGAAATGCCACATATTATACACAACAAATCAGTTGCTCACATTAACCTACAAACTAACCATAAAGATTGTAGTAGTCAGATAATGCATAAACATCTTAAGTGTTCTCTTTGTAAGACAAACAAAACAATATAGGATGTAACTTTTTTTGCAGCGAACAAATTTTTGATATAACTCAATCTGTGCCAAACAACATTATGTTAGAAGAGTTAGGTGTTCCTTATGTCTGATACTTACATCGAGATTAAGTGAGCCTATTCAGTCTGACCCACATGCCTTTCACTGATAAAATATTTTTTTGAGTAACCTGATTAGTTAGGTAAATTCCGTGAAATTAAGGTGAAAGCAGGTTGTAGGAGACCCAGACACCGAAACGCATGAAGGCAGTGCTCAAAATAAGACACAAAGTCTGAAAACTTGCATGTTATTATTCTTGCGAAAAACATTTTACATCATTCTGACGTGAAAACTTTACATTGGTTATGGCCTGCCACCTGACAGATGCACTAAACTGAAAAAGGTTCGGATAGCCTCTGTTTATTTACTTGTGAATTACGCTTCCCCAGGCGATGCAAGTCCTGGGGAAGAAGGGGTGGTGACTCCAGGAGAAAATTAAATAAAAAGGTTCTGAGAAGTTATGTTACTATTGCAGATTACATGATCGGTGCACAAAAGTTGAGTTCACCTGGAGTGCATGCGCGATGCGACCGACCCCTTGAGATGCTAGATAGAGACTGAATCTGGCGAGCTCACGAGGAGCATACTACGGTGCCACGTGGCTCACCATGCACTGTTTTCTGCCTGCTAGAAATGTTCAACAATTGAAACAAACATAAACCCTTGAATGAAAATAAACAAAATAAACATACAATATACCCCAGTACATAACAAATACAAATTCGATGCGGATGGCATAAAATGAGGGTGAAACAACTGAGAAAAAAACATCTATATATTTGAAAATGAACACAATTAAACCCTGAAGGGCTTTTAGGGGTGCCCTTAAACATCAACATGCCTGGTGAGTATTTCTTAACTTTGGATTAATTAAAATTGTATTGACCTACAATTTTCCTGCTCGGGGTCTAGCATAACGCACCTTCACTCGCCTGGGGGAGGGGGTGGTATGACATTGTGATGTCCTGCCCTACACATTTCTACACTCGCACTACGGTCATGTCGGCTCTCGCAGTGCACTGTTGATGCTGTGGAAATGCAGCATGGCCAACAGGCTGAGAGGCAGGATGCCATTCTGCATCAAAAGCCCCCCCCCCCTCCTGCTGAGACCATTTGCGAGACGCTCGTTTTCAGGTGCCACAGGTGCAGGCCGTAATCCCATGATGTTGGGGCCTCAGGGCGTATGGGCCTCTGGGGTGGGCTGAACAGTGCTGATGTGGCTGATTCTGGTGTTGAAGTTGGTAGCCTGCTCTGGTGTGGGTTGCTGTGGGTGGCATCACTGCAAGTCAGGCATCCCTATGCTGGCTGACATATCTGTTGTGAGCGAAGGGGGAGGCGAGATGAGTGCCTCGTTGCTCTTGTTGCCACAGTCACTGCTCCTGCTGTTGCTGCTGCTTCACCGACTACCCTGCCGCCGGTAGTAACCCGGACTGGCAGTGAGTTGAGGCGCAGAAAGGGTTGATCACCTGGTGATGACCCCTTGACTCGCAGTTGCATTCTTACTGTAGTACTACCCAGGTGCATCACCCCCTCGCCAGCAGTGGACACTTCTGGAAGCCGTCTTCATGTCGTTGACAGTGCGGCAGGAGGTACCGGGGTGTTCCATGGAGTGGGTGTTAGGTGAGTGGGGTGGAGGCCCCTGATCGAGGCGAGTGCCACAATGCCAGGCATCGTGACACGGGAAGGCTGTGTTGCTGCTACCTCTTGCTTCTTACTTCTTGCTTGTTGATGAGGTGAAGATGAAGTATGTGCTTTTGCTTGTGTGAAGTGCTGAATCCCCGCACACGGTGCTGTGTCATTCGGCATATGGACGTACTTGCATGCATGTGTGAGTGGTGAATGAAGGACTTTGGGGTGCAGGGAGTGGTGTGGTGTCCTGCCCGTCGCACCGGATTGGAAGGCGAAGTGTGTGTGAGAGAGAGAGAGAGAGAGAAGGATGAATTGGTCACTGGTGAAGGGTGACTCGGCACTCACTTCCTGCTGCATGGTCGATCGATAACTTGGGTCAAATGAACACAAACACACATGGCTGGCGAAATGTGCACTGTCAACACAATACAAAAGGCATGAGTGAATTGCTGAAATGTTGTTCTCTTGCTGGTGTGTGAATGTCTTGCCAATTTTGAAAAGACACAATATGTTTGGAAATGTAACATCACTTTGTTTGACTTAGGTGGCTTGCACACATGCTTTTTTCACATGTAGACCCCTGCATTGTTTTCATGTTGGGCGACGTGAATAATGATTTCAATAGTTGCATCGCGCACTAAGTTCGCTGTGTGCCTTGGCAATGCAGCGAGTTATCAACACATGCAGCTTCTCGCAGATTCGCTTCCCGTCCTTGTGCTGTGAATATTTATATTTCGATTGATGGCGAGATTGCGGTTCCGTACATCGCAAACGTGAAGAGAGAGAGAGAGAGAGAGAGAGAGAGCTGCATGTCGTTCGCACTGCATTGTCTACACACACGCGCTGCAGCGGACAGCATGCATGCTGTACTGGAATTGTGTGACATTTTTTGATTTCACATGCTGGTGGTGGTGTTACTATCAATTCCTCACACATATCCACGTGTCCTGATTGGTCAGTTATGACAGTAGGTGGTTGCACTTGCATAGGTGTTGTGGTACTGTCACTCGCTTGCACAAGATGTGATACATTAGTAACACTGCTGGTTTTCCGAACTGGTTTTAGCCAGTTTAGACACCCACTAAGTCAGTGGTACTGAGTTACAGGGCAATACCGGCAGGGATGTGGTGGATTTTTTGTTTTCGCCAGATTATTGCTGTCTATTGCGGTATTGGGGAAGGCAGTTGGAGTTAGCCTGCTGTTGCATGCATGCAAGTACTGCCACAGTGCATCAGCTGTCTCCGGTATCGTTCGGGCCGGCTGGCCACATGGCTTGCTGTTTACCTTTGCCGAGGCAGGCATGGCAGAGAGTAGCTGCACACTGAGAAATTACAGCTCGCTTTCATTGGTTGACAAGTGCGAGGTGGCCATCATGATACGGACAGTGCTTGCACCATAACTTGCCTGTCGTGTTGTGATTGTAGCACTCATGGCTGCACTGATGAAGGCGTAGATGGAGTAGATGGCTGTAATAAGGGATCGAGTAGAAGTAGTAAATCCCTGTCCACTGTAGAAATGTTTTTTTGGGTTTGAGGGTCTTGAACATATGTGGCATTGATAGTATGTGTTTTGTATTGTCCAGGGTTCAGTCACCATTAAGCACATTGAATGATAATGCTGTAGTTACGAAGTACACTGGAGAGTATGGATACCTCGGCCCATGCACAATAAATTGGAGCACAACATTTTGTTGATTGGGAACTGAATGTTAGAATTTTGTTAACTGGTATTGTCCAAAACTTTGTATTTACACTGGCTTTGAATTTGGTTTATCACACCGGAGCTGTCCATGTGTTCAAATTTGATTGTAGTGCAGTTGCTCCTTGGGCTGGTCTTACGAGTGCACATGCAAAATTGTGTGCTTAATTCGTACTTGGCCACTACATCCTGTGTGATAGGGTGCAAGCAATAATTTCCTTGGTTTTTTTTTTCGTTTTTAAAATGTATAATTCCCACCATTTTTTTTTTCATTGCCCTCCTCTCTGCCATGTCTCTTAGCTTGTATATTGCATATACTAATGCAACCATATACCAATTTATGGTATTGTGAAAATTTCCTTTAGATGAGCTGCTAACGCTTTGACGTGCGCCAGGTACGTCCCTTGTCGAAGGGAGACGGTTTGGGTGATCGGTGTCCCTCGAGTTGTGAATGTGCTGGGCGCCAGCTCAAGGTTGAGCAATGAAATAGGGTCGTGGTTTCTCACCCTAGGGACTCGAGGTAACACACCGTCAGATAGTAGGAAAATGCGAGCTGTATGGCCGCTGCGCACGCCTGGATTAATGAACGCACTTGTTTATATGCAAGATGATTATTTTATTCAACACTTTAAGCGAAACCAACACGTGGTGACCGCGTGGTAGTACAAACACACTAAATGGTTTAAGATTAATTAAGGCGCGTGGCGCTGCTCTCGCCTCGGTGCGACATAACATAAAAACACAAGTTATTTCGTGGATGATGTGATGGTGCTATTACTGAGTGAGGTTGCAGCCTCAGAGGCTGGTACCGGGGTTCTTGCGAAACGAGAGACTTACCACGTCCGCCCGCGTTGAAGTGATGAAGCCTACTAGACTGGGAACTGCGCCGACTCGCGCTACCTAAGCGCAGCCGAAGCCAAGCGGTGGAAATATGAAACACAAATACGACTTAAAAATGCTAATGAGATGTAAAAATTATATNTGAGATGTAAAAATGATATACCTTAGATTAACATAGTCAAACACAATTACCCTATACAATTTACATAATAAAACACAATTACCCTTGCAAAAATACACAATAAATCAGGGTTATATTAATATTAAATATAAGTTAAGCAACAGCCACTGTATTGCCAACTTAATTTATGTCACATGTCCCTGGCTGGCTATGTACGTGATGACTGTCTTGACACACGATAAATATGGTATACATAAATACTGAATAAATACATATAACCCTAAATAACTGTACTGATGCACTCCGATCAATAAATAATAATGATTAGATTGTTAAGCTCTGAATAATTACTGACACTGGTTAAATTAATGACACTGGTGCACTATCACACATTGACAAATACACTTGATAGACACTGAATACACTATCACTCTTGCACACATGCCCGCTGGTGTGGTGCATCTTGAGTGGAGGACACTACGTAGTGCAGATAGACAAAAATGGAACTTGCCCCTTCTTGACAACAAGGATTATGTAACTCAAGAGGCAACCCTACTTGTTTACTACAATATGTAACTCTTGTAATAAACAAGTAGGCGATCCGAAACGGTGTTTACCCGAAATCCACAGCCGTTGGGCACATGGGCAATTGGTCGTTACATCGTAGCAGTTCGCGCTGCGACATACAATGTGATGCAAAACCAAGTGGCATCGAATTGTCCTCTAGACCGAAGCTGAAGTGATAAGAGCCCCCCCCCCAAAGTGTAACAAGTAGTGTGCAGCATTTTTCCAAACACATCAAACAACATCACCTGATTCACAGCTACAGTCAGGAGTGTGTTTTATTGTATTAATAGCAGTCGAGCATGGCAACCCACACCTCTTCGCCCAGGAGGACTTGTCCATGCCTTCAGGAGACAGCCACCTGGTTACACTTTAACCAGTGAAACACAAATGCATCACCAGAAGTGAAATACAGACACTTTTCACGAGAAAGTGTGTAGTGTGTTTAATGTTTAATTACAAAAGAGCAATTATGTTTTCAAAAAGGGAGATTGCCTATAAAGGCCTCCACTCTTGTAGCCTGTAATTTAGTGCAGTGACACTCCTCATCAACTTCACATCAACCTTAAAAGACTTTTTTCAATCAATGCCAGTGACACCAATGTGTTTAATTTAATTCATATAATTTTTCACAACTGCCAGAATATTACATAGTGTTCATATCATGTTTTATTATTCGGCATTTGACATCGGTTCTCGTCACGAGTGACGGAAGCCGATGTCACTCTGCCAGTTTGACTCAGCACTCTGGCCAGAAC
Organism: Clitarchus hookeri; assembly: GCA_002778355.1. Lineage (NCBI taxonomy): Eukaryota > Metazoa > Arthropoda > Insecta > Phasmatodea > Phasmatidae > Clitarchus > Clitarchus hookeri. Next base: position 411,471 of record NQII01000140.1, on the reverse strand, counting down.
GGCTGCGTTGGTCGCCGGCTTCGCTAGCCCCCTTGGTACCATAATGTAGGTTGTTATCACTTCACTGCCATAGTTACTTAACTAACCGAAATATTTGTTTTTCTTTCTTTGATGTACTGAGGGGATAACCACCCACACTCTCACCAGAGAGCTAAACGCTATCACATATCCGCATAAAACAATGCTCATTTTCACACTAAGGTCACTGGGAGGCAGTAAGTGCTTGGTCAGTTTTCTTTCATTATTCACATGTTATCAAGCACAGTTAATAAACAGCTTTACAAAGTTCAATGTGCGTCGATTTGTTGTCCTCCAGGACATGTAGGACATTACACCTCTTGTGGTACCACCCACAATTTTCTAGTATATTACAGGCGTACAAGATGGCCTACAGTCTCATCGTAAGGTGTAAATAATGTAACAGTAAGTACATGACAACATCATCTGTAAACTGATGGAGGACTCTAGGGCTCCTTGGGCCGTCGACCGAACGACCCACATCACTACTTCTCCACTGGGTTATGGTGCCGTGAAATTGTACACTCATCCAGCCCTGGGTTATCTCAACCATGTCAAAACCTAACCTCATACTAAAAGCCACAAGCATCACTTGTACTAGTATTCACGTAGTTCGTAATTCGCACAAAATATGTCAATAGGTAATCAGTTTCAGAACAGGACAGCAATACCCATGTATTTGATAGTTAAAGAAATAGATGGCATAGTGATGAGTAAATGCCATTAGCAAGTTATTTTTTTGCTTTGCCTAGCATTTCCCAGTTCTCTTTATGTAGTAGTAGTAGTGCAGTTTTAAATGTAATATGGCGAGTTAAAAAAAAAACTAAATATTCAGGAGCACAGGAAAGCTACATTACATTCATTTTTCAATGCTGGCAAAACAGATACACTAGAAAATAAAACTTCACAAGAAGTAGAAGATAATTCTACATCGCCATTGTTTCCAGCTCCAGGTATATTGACGCGGTCGGTTACCAGAGTTGGAATGTAATGATTATGGATTTGCCCGACGCCACAGCTCCATGGTGAGCTGATGAGATTTTTAGGTCGTTCGGCCGACGGCCCAGGGGTTCTCTGGTAACACACTGTCAGATATTAAGAAATTGCGAGCTGTATAGCCGCTGCGCACGCCTGAATTAATAATGCACTCAAGTTTTATATGTATATTATTATTTTATTGAACACTTTGATCAAACACGTGGTGATCGCGTGGTCATATAAACACACTGCTGGATTTTAATTACTTAATGCGTGTGATGCTGCTCTCTCCTCGGTGAGATGTAACATAAAAATACTAGTTGCTTCGTGAATGATATGATGATGCGATTGCTGAGTGAGGTTGCAGCCTGAGAGGCTGGTACCGAGGTTCTTGTGAAACGAGAGACTTACCACGTCCGCTCGCGCCGAAGTGATGTTGCCTACTAGACTGCGCAATGCATCGGCTCGCGCCACCTAAGCACGGCCGACACCTGGCGGTGGAGAGATGAAACAAATGCGACTTAAAATGCTAATGAGATGTAAACATGATATACCTTATATAAACATAATTAAACACAATTTACATAATAAAACACAATTACCCTTGTACTTACATAATAAAACACCATTATATTAATATTAAATATAAGTATTGACTCGTAGCAGCCACTGCATTGCCAACTTGAAAATGTCACATGTCCCTGGCTGGCTATGTATGTGATGACTGTTTTGACACACGATAATTATGGTATACATCAATACTGAATAAATACTAAACACTAATGCACTCGTGCCCACAAGCCCACCGGTGTGGTGCGTCTGGTGTGGGCACACTGCGGCAGTCAGTGGGCAAAAGGACTCGTGAACGTGCGGTTCACGTCAATATGCAAGAATAAACAGAAAAGTTGCTGTGATGATCTTGTTAAGTTAGGCACAACTAATACTGCCACAGATAAGGAATGCAGGCCTACTGATAAAAATAATCTTCATGTAGCTTTAACAGCATTTTTTTGTGTTGTGTTAGTGTTAGGCCTATTTGGCGTATGTCGCTTTCTTTTTTGTCTTATTATTGTCGGGACATGCTTTGTCTTTTTTAGCTTCGTACCGATTTCATCATTTGATTCATATAAAATGTTTGGAATGCATACTACACATTCAATTTTTTGGTAAAGCATTGTAAATAACTGTACATTACACCAACATTTAGAATTAATCTTACCCGTGTTTCATCATCTGAAGCATTAAAAAAATATTTTCTCGCAGGAAGTTTCACAATTCCCAGTTTTTCTTTTGAATAAACCTCTTTCAACTTTGTTCTTAATTGATTATAACCACTAGCACCTTTCACCTTAATATGATAATAACTGCTACATGTAATTGAGAAACTAGATCGCATTGTCATTGCTCACAGATTTATTAATGTCTTAATGTAAGTATCTTTTATGCGGTTTTTCCAAATGGTTATCATAGATTGAGAAAAGTGACTTCCTAAAACATATACAGAGAGAGAGAGAGAGAGAGAGAGAGAGAGAGAGAGAGAGAGAGAGAGAGAGACTGGCAGTAATGGCTAACCTACCGACACCAATGAGTAAATGCCATATTTGACCTAGAAGAGCCCTCCCCAGAAGGAGTGGCAGGATCCACCCCTATGGCATGCTGATGTTACAACACAATGACACTACTAACATATACATATAACCTTTAAAATAAAACACGTGACAAGGACACTGCAATTTTAGAGCCCTTGTGTACCTCATAATATATTAAGAAGGCAAATTACTCCCCCACAAATAAGGAGTATTGAAAGTATTTGGTATCCAAACCAAAATTTTAGCCACTCACGCACATAATCCCAACAAACATAAGCTAGACTAAGCGCACAAAAATAACAATAATGGTCATATTCGCTTTCTACGAGCGCAGCTATTCTCGATATGGAGGTTACTGTAACTACAAACAAAACTAAAATATATACTACTATATGTTGCAACTCTTCTTTGCTTAGTGTTACCTACTCTATGGAAGTGTTTTGAAGGTTAGTAGAAAAATAAACTAGCCTACCAGTGACCGGTTTGGGTTAGTGGCCAGTGTCGGGTTGTATGAGCCGCTGGGAAGTGTGTGTTAAATTTATAGCGGAGTATTTAATTTTGTTTTCGTTATCAAAGCGTATCAGTAAGCACCAGATATGTCTGGTAAGTAAATATATATTTTATTTATAAATGTCGTCCGCCACTTCGTACCATTAATTCTGATATTGAATCCTACGACCTTCTGTGACCTAGTGTATGTATGTGAGCGATATTTGAATGTTTTAAAGAGTCCGCGTGAATAGGGAATAATTTGTATTTTGTTGGTTAACGTAAATGTTGCAAAAAATCAAAATTAAATTGCAGTGGAAGTATGATGCTGGAGGCTAATTCTGCACTGGAAGGTTTAAATATAAATTATACATTGACATGTGATTTTTAATTTGTTTATTTAAATTTAATCTATTGAAACTACATAAATTTTTTTCGGCATCTTAACACAGGTAATTACCTAATTTTCTTTTATTGTTGGGTGATAACATTTATGGTTATTATTCAGAATAAGGGTGTTACCACGAAAATTAAAAAAAAAAAAATTCTAATAAATTTTATGTATGATAATACTAATGCTGAATCTTAATCACTTGTGAATTTTTGTATTCACAATATGTGAATTGGGATAGTGGGGAGATCAGGGAAATTGTAGAAGGAAGGAGTTCAACAAATGTGGAAAAATATTAAATGTCTAGTAAAGTCATGAAAAATTGTATGAACATCCATAAATGGCTCCTGAAAAGTGAATTCACACAAAATCTGTGCCACTCTGTTTCCTGTAGTATGAGTGATAGCAAGCATTGAGGAGAGACTTATTTGCTGCATATGTGTGTACTTGCTTCATACAGTTTTACCAACTACATATGAAGCAGGTAAATCAGTATGTGCTCTATTATTATTGTTTGTGTTCTGGGAAGCAAAATGGTGCAGATTTTGCAAGCATTCACTCTACTGGAGCTAGTTGGTAGTCATTACAGTGTCCCAAGAGGTTCATTATGCAGAGAAAATAAAAATGGTTTATTATTCCCAAATTGTCTTGTTCATATAGTGTAAGCAAAAATAACACATTTGCTAACTTACAAATAAAGGTAACACACTGTTAAGTTCTTTGTAACCATTTGCCTTGTGGAAAGGCTTCAGACATATTTTACTGCGCGTTATTCTCACTACTTGTATGTGCTGTAAGGGGCTGTTAGGATTGAAAATAATCATAGCCCATGGCCAATTCAATTGCAGTTAATGCCATTAGAAAAGACTAAGATAAGCTATATATAGGTCATAATTCAACATTTGGACATGTCAAAGTAACACACTCATATCTGATTATGTTCACCTCCCTACACACTCAAACTTATATGCACAAATTTTATATAAAAATTTAATTGGTGAGAAAAAGAAAAAATTCACTAATGCGTGTGCCTTTATCCACGCTCCTTAAATCCTGCACGAATACTAATATGAAAACAAGTAGAAATATCTTATTTATTATTTTTCATCTGGTGGACTGTACAGTATTGGATCTGTCCGTTGCTAATTGCACAGTACAATCATACAGACAGTACCAAATCACACAAAGTATTGTGATAAAAGCAAATTATCTTACAAGTATACAAACTCTGCATAAAATATGGTAAATATCCAGTTTAGTGGCTTTTCTGTAAAAAAAAAAAAAACCCCCAGAAAAGTTGTATATTTCCTCTACTAATTACACAGAACACGGATATACTACTGTCATTAACGTATGACTAATTTCGTAATATCTGCCCACCTAACAGAACCTAACCCCACGATGAGTGAATCGCTATTTTACATTTTTTAACTAACCTCACATTTTAGGGTTTTAAACTAACCTATGAATATAGTCTAATCTAGGATGTTAGGGATTTAAAGGTACCGTTAAACACACCGGAAGAACATGAATTAACTCGCCTAGGTAGGCGGTGGGTACAATTCCTCTGTCCTTGGCCAATTCAACTGTTGTACACCATACCTCACTCGATGAAACAAGTAACACCCGCCACATGGCGAATATTACGCACAGAAGCACTCGTTCTTGCACTCTCAGTTTTTAAAATGGTTGGATTCTGACGTCACAACTCCCGGTATCAAAAACACAACCACACTATCTCCCATCTGAACGGCAACTGAAATTCCAATGCAGATGACGTCAACGACCTACAGCCTTTAAGGTGACTGCACGATGCCGAACATCACCAAAAATTATGGCGTCCGACGTAAACAAAGCGGCGGGCTGCTCGTACTTTTAACTATTTTATTTGATACGTTCTACTTATTTTAACATTACGTCCTCCTAAATATTAACAAGGTAAGCTGTGCAGAACATATTAATGCTACTTTTGTTGGTCTAGGACGTTTTGTTCAGAAAAGCAGCTAAACTGGATAATTACCAAAATGCGAAGAAAAATATTTAAAAAACTCATTTAATTTGGTATTTACATTCTCAAAATGGCAAGAATAAATAAACAATGGCTGCGTGAATTTTCACATTTTGCTTTGATTTTGTTCCCATAAGTTTTGCTTTATAGAATGTAAAGGAACACTGTGAATCATGTAAACAATAGAGCTTAACCCCTGGGACAATATCAAATTGTTCCAAAACTCATTTTTAATATAGTTAGCATTACAAATGAAAAATATACAAAGTGCATACAACTTATATATTTTACGAAAAGCTGCTATTTTCGTAATTACCCAGACACTGTGGTTTAGTCTCTGGCATCAATAGTTGTGAAGAATGGAGACTTTTCTGAAAAACCCATTGAAAATGCTATATACTAATCATGCTGAAATATAATTACCACATAGGGACATTGTTATATTTGCAGTGTATAAGTACTTTGAATTTGTTAGTGGGGAGAGCTACGAAGATTGAGGAAATTATGGGGTAAAAATGAAAATAACATTAATTTGAATGTGAAGGTAATTAAAATTGTTAAATGCCTCCACAAATGGCCCCAGAAAAGTGAATGCAGTGATGTGGTGTACTCCCCTAGGACCTTTTTACGGGGTGCATTGTCTGGCTGTTTTTGTCAACTGCCCAGTGCCAATTAATCTGGTGATAAGTGACGAGAAAACTAGAGTAGTCACTCGATTTCTTTCTCACTCCTGGAATTAGAGAATCCACTGCAGCCATACAGAAAAAAAAGAGACATGAGATGAAGTGAGACTCAACTAGGCCTACCACAAATTGCAGTCATAAAGTGTTGTTCTTATTGCAAGCTGGTAATTACCAAGCTGTCATTCTTACCACCGAATGGTGTATATTGACATTACTAATTATACTTAATTTGAATTTCATGGGGCATCGTGATATTCATAGTATATGAACTGTGTTAGCAGAGAGGGCTATAAATATTGGGGAATTTGTGGGGTAGGTAAAATGCATAAAATTTATGTAAAATATATTCCAGTCGGGTTGCTGAACCATGTTAAATGCAAGAAAAACTCGTGTAACCAAACCTAAATTCACAATGTGTGAATCGCAGAGGGTTGTGTGTTGATGTTGCTAATGACTTACAGGAATAAACTGTAATCAAACCATGTATTTTGCAATTGGCTTACCTCGTTGATATTCACGAGAGGATCGTAATACATTCTCTAAACACTGTAAAAAATACAGCAGCATTGTAAATAGAGTAGTTGTACAGTTCCTAACTAAGTGCAAATATCAATGTTACAAGACATCAAAATGCATGCATATAGTATGACTGTCGTCTGGTAATGTGTCAGGAAATGTTAAGTACCTGCCATGCACCTCAATTCAAACACCCACACATTGTACCATTGACTGCCACAACCGTTCCAGCTTTCCCCCTTGTACACAAACTGTGGTAAAGGCTTCATTAATGCATTGTTAAAGTTTCTGCGGATTATGCATTGGGTCAGCATACAAGACACCTTTCAGAAGTCCCCACAGGTAGAAGTCAAGGGAGTTATGATTGAGTGACCGAAACGGGCCGTGCAACAGGCCCTCCTCGTCCAATCCATCTGCCAGGGAGAATCATGTTGAGATATCTGCAAACTGTGATTCGGAAGTGGGCAGGATCTTAACCATGCAGCAGCCACATGATTTGTTGTACNCTCGTCCAATCCATCTGCCAGGGAGAATCATGTTGAGATATCTGCAAACTGTGATTCGGAAGTGGGCAGGATCTTAATCATGCAGCAGCCACATGATTTGTTGTACTGCTAATGGCACATCCTCCAATGTTAGCGGCAGTGTGTTCTGTTCTGTGGGGGGACCAGTGGTGTCATCTCCATACTGATTATCCCACCCTTCCCGGTTTGTGTTTAGAATTTTTTGCCTTCATTGTTTTTTCTGCTTTTCAACACATGTCAAGTGGCTCCAACTACAGTGATTCTGTATATTTCCAGACACGTTGATGTTTTTTTTTTGTTCATTTCCTATTAAGGAATTGCCTAAAGTCTGCCCCCATTCTTCGGCCTCACCTTCTATATAGAAAGCAAATGGCAACAAATAAAATCTTAATATTGCCTACAGGGAGACCTTGTAACAATCCAGTGGTGGCTTGTGAGTTTGAAAGTAGGTGAAGCACCATGNTTTTTTTTTTGTTCATTTCCTATTAAGGAATTGCCTAAAGTCTGCCCCCATTCTTCGGCCTCACCTTCTATATAGAAAGCAAATGGCAACAAATAAAATCTTAATATTGCCTACAGGGAGACCTTGTAACAATCCAGTGGTGGCTTGTGAGTTTGAAAGTAGGTGAAGCACCATGAGGAAAAGGTGGGAATAGAATTTGGAGTTCACTGGGTTAAAAAGGTGTTGCTGCTAGAAGTCTATCACTAGAAACTTAGGTAATTATATAGAATAGGGGTTTTTCTGAAAACCAAATAAAAATGTTCTAAATCGACATTACTAATCACACAGAACACGAATTTATTAGGGGGGCATCAATATATTGTCAGTACATACTACCAAATGTGATAGTGGGGAGGGCTATGAAGATGAGGGAAATTGTGTGGTGAAACAGGTAAAATATATGTAAATTGCATTTCATGGATTTTTTAGCCATGTTAAATGCAGGACTTAACCTAACTTCACAATATGGGATTACGGGGGGAGTGTGTGCCGACACGAGAGAGTGTGTTACAAAATGCATTATAAGTAAGCTAGCGTCTGTTCATTTACCTCCTGTGATTCACCTATAGTGAAGTTAGGTTTAATTTGGTTAGGTCTGCTGCATTTTGCGTGGCTGTTGGCAACAGTACATAAGCCCTTCGATTCCCACACTCACAGGCAATACTACTCAGTAAAATTCACTACACTGTATGCCCTAGCCATGCTAAAACTCCACATTTATTATGTTGCTTACCTATGAAACCGGCGTATATAGCTTATTGGTGTTTTATTGCAGATAACGCACGTATGGTACATGTTAACGTCTTTTAAATTTGTCCTCAAATCCACAGATGCTTATATTTCTGCACAGTTATTATATTGTAATACTTCACATAAACATATTTGCACAGAAACACTCATATTTTTGCACAATAATTTGATTTAACACGTCAAACGGAATGAATAGCAACGAAACACAGTTAATACCACTCGTACATCACACACCTTCGNAATTTGATTTAACACGTCAAACGGAATGAATAGCAACGAAACACAGTTAATACCACTCGTACATCACACACCTTCGCACTGCCAAATTCACACTGTATACAATTGGGGCTGCCAGAGTGTGTTAATGGGATGGAAAACACATGCAGTTTCAGAACACCAATCCGGTCAAAAACAGTAGGTCATCACGTTCTAGATTTCCTGTAAAAATAAAGTAAATACATACTAATCATAAAATTTAGGTGAAGTAGTACATCAAATGCATCCATTGCAAGCTGCCACTGTAACAATTGGGTAACAGTACATTAATTTTATGTAATATTGGTTGCCTATAGCTTGTACTAAATATACAGGATGTTTTTGAAATGAGTTTAGATATGTTGGGGAATGCAAGGGAGGTGTCAAGACGAGTGTTTTGATGTAATGAACATGGTGTCGAAAAGCATCTTTATGCTACAAATAAAATGCAAGATGCACTGTTGCTGTTGAAGATGCCCTCACAGGTATACAGTGCCTCGTCTGTCCATAAAACAATGGGAGGGACGTCTGGGATACTAATGTGCTGCTGCAAGAACCACCTGGCAAAGAGTACAACAATCATCACTACTGCCACTTTGAGTACAGTGGTACTAGTGTGACGTATGCCGCCATGCAACCAGGTCAACTGCCATCACTTTGAGCAATGGTTGTAATACTGTTCTTGTATTTTTGATGTAAACTCTACATGTTCTTTACATAATAATTATTGCTTGCAGCATATGCTTCTTGCGTTTTATTTTATTTGTAGCATAAGGATGCATTTCCGATACAATGTTCATTACATCAAAACACTCATCTTGACACCCCCTTGCGTTCCCCAGAATATCTGCATCCATTTCTAAAACTTCTTGTATATTGGATAAAGGCATGAAAACCAGAAGTGACCAACAAATGTGCAAATATTTAGTCTTTGATAGCATTTGAGTTACCTCTTTACTGATTAAAAAATGAATGTGTCCATTCAAAATGGTTGGTATGGAGACATCCACATGCACACCAGTGATTTTGTGTAAATTATTTCCAAAACAAATAAAAAATTTTTTTTAAAGTTGCTGGTCTGAGTTTCTTTTGAATATTTACCATCCGTAAATGTTTTTTTATTGATTGGAAGAAACAGTTCTCATCTTTTCATTAAGCAATGGATTATTTCCTCTCATCTTTTCATTAAGCAATGGATTATTTCCTCATGCTCATAAATTGGCACGCTCCTTCAACATTTTTAGAAGGATCTGCTACTCTTATACGACATGAAAATAATTGGTTAAACCACAACAAATTTTCTTAATTTCATTGTACATTATCTTTTTAAAAAAATGTGTCCCCTTATTTTGTAACAACTTTTAATATGTGCACAAAACTCTTTTATAATGATATTACCTTCATTAATATTGTCAGAAAAGCTGTGATCGGCGACTGAAATTTTGGATTCAATAAAATATAGAACATGTAAAAAACTTAAATTTTGAAGGAAAACAGGACGTTCAAGAAATTGAAAGAGAAAATGGCCACGATTAAGATGTTCCTATGACGTCATAAAACATTCAATGAATTGAATTCAATAAAAATTGAAGGTAATGTGAAGAAAAGTTTGATTGTGTGAAAGGGCCTTAAGGTGAAGGTTGTGCTCGTCTACCAGTTAGTATTTTTTTTTTTTTTACCAGTGGTTACTGCGCTGAAGGCCTACAGTTTACCTCAACAACAGCATTTTCCTAGGCATTTTTTGACATTAAAAGTCCATCAGGACTAGCTCCCAAATCCTGTGTTGCAATTCTACAAATAGCCCACATTTTGTCAAGGTTAAACCAGTCTACTTTTCAAAATGCTTAACGGCAATGTGTTCATTTCTGCATACATACTTTGTAGCTTATGTTTAAACTGGTGGCTTGCACACAAGCTGTTTCACAATATTTGAACATAATGTGGTATCCCTTTGACGGCATACAACTCAAGTTGCTTGCAGTCAAACACACTAGTCTTTGCTCCTTTATGAATTTCTTTCTTGAATTGTGTTTTTCCCACTGTGCAATGTTTTCTGTAATCACTTTGTATTGTAAGCTTTTTGGGAATAACATAGGCCTAAACTTGGTTAAACGGCCGCTTTCTTTTAATATTATCCCAAGATAAAGTGTCCTTACACACATTCAACTGTCAGTGGTGGCTGATACTAATTTTTACCACTGTTTCTCAATTCCTTATTATCATCTATGTTGCCAAATATCTGGTAGCCAGGTTATTCAAGGTTCTTCATTATTGTCTTAAACAAAACTGAATAATGGATGTTATTGAACACATGAGTACATCACACAAGTTCATATCCAAATTTTTATGACACTATTTTAAAATATTGTTTTTTAAAGTATTTATGATTTTTTAGCTATTACGTTAACTATTTATCAGCACAATATCCATAAATTGCCAAAGCATAAAACTTTTATTGAAAGATTTTAATTATCTCCTTTATGTCGACCACATGCCAAAATTGTCTGAAATTGTTTCAAATGTGACATTAAGGTAGACTTTTTAAAATATACTTTTGACCCATTGAAATTTTTTAGTTGTAGATATTCTGTACACCACTTTTGGTGAAAACTGGTTGAACAATTCTTAGTACTGAACCCACTTTTTCTTAGACATCCTTATCATCCAAAGTGGTGTATGAAATGTGTTGATAATAATTCAAAATAATGGGTTCAGCAGTTACTCTTCCTCTGCTACAGTAAACGTTAGATTCAGATGGGTAAAATTATTCGGTGTTTAGAATTTCACAAAATTAGGTAGTTATTTAAAAATAAGCGTCTGATCTAATTACTAATAATCTGTATTTGTACGTTTTATTCTGTAATACTAATTGTATGTGAAATTTGGTGAAAATAATGGAGTTGTTTCTGAGAATTATATTAGTGAACTACCNATCAGTTACTCTTCCTCTGCTACAGTAAACGTTAGATTCAGATGGGTAAAATTATTCGGTGTTTAGAATTTCACAAAATTAGGTAGTTATTTAAAAATAAGCGTCTGATCTAATTACTAATAATCTGTATTTGTACGTTTTGTTCTGTAATACTAATTGTATGTGAAATTTGGTGAAAATAATGGAGTTGTTTCTGAGAATTATATTAGTGAACTACCTTCATACCAAGTTTGTTTTCGTAGAATGGTTCCACATAAAACATCACCAAAAAATTTCAAAAATGTAATTCAATGTTAACTTTTAGGTGTAACTTAGATAATTAATTATTGTGCCTGTACCACCAGATGTACCTGTTTAGTGATATTTAGTGCAATAATTTGACACACACTATGGAAAAAAAATCACTTAAATTATATCACAGACTTAGGTTTCCTTACAAAATTAGACAAAAATCAATATCACGTATGTCTGGCTTTCTCCGCACGAGGCGGATGGGCGACTTCCGTGGTTGGGATTGCTAAGATGTCTTTGAAACACACAACTTTGGGTTCGAATGTCATGAATGTGTACCGTTTACAGAAGCAACTTCATCTATGATGCTTTGGCAGAAATCTCTTTATGATATGCTATAAAAATATTTGTGTGAGAAACGTATTTTCGCTCGTTGCTACAAAATATGTTAAAGGATACTCTTAGACATACTGTAATCAAGGACATGCTTTATATTTTTACTTCAATGATACGCAGAATAAAATGAGTCAAAACCTTCAGCTGTAGTTATACAGATAGTGTGTATGGTACATAGACCCGTTAAGTGATTCACGAAAACTCAAATTTTCTGTACGGAATCCGGAAGTTTTAATTCAAACTTAAGAAATAATAGGATGATGGATATTTTAGGTCTGGATAAAGGATATTGAAATGCCACTGTTTAAAGTTAGCTGACTTTTAAAAGTCTTATGTTAGACTTGTAAACATTTTATATTCCATTGTGAGTGCATATTAGAAAATGTACACAACAAGCTTTACTTTATAGTGCAGTTTTGTAATCATATTGTTTGTAAATTAAATAATAGCAATTCTCAGTTTCTTTCAAAAAGAATGCATGGCAAATGCTAAATGCTCTGCTGTTAGGTAAATCTAGCAAGAAATGTGAATCGTACGCTCACAATGCTCTATAATGAGTGTACTATCCCCTCTATACAAAATATAAAATTTTCGGAGAAAAAAACGAAGCAAATACAAGTTTAAATTTTACACCATGCAAAGAAACATTAATTCACACAAGCATTGCTTCTGAATTTTAACAGTTTGCCTAAGCTCCATCTACCTTTTTGTATATTTCTGACATTTAGATAATGCTGGCCGTGATATTCATTGTCCATGGTTACTTCCAAGTTTTCTGAAGCATTGCTAAAGTTCCACTTTTAGGCAATTCCTCCACTTCATGGAAACAAAGATTGATCAAGTCTACAAAGTTACACCATATTCATGCTCACTCAGTTTAATAATACAATCTTACATGATAACTACTTCTGACTAAGCATTACCAACATACCTATTTCCTTTCGGTTCTCAATCATAGTAATTAAAAATGATTTAATTTATAGATAAATTTAACTAACAGTTCAATTTAACCAAAAATAAGATATTTCCATGCTAACAAAAGTATTAAACGCTTGTGATATGCTTACATGGTATATTTACGAAACAACCAAACACGTCATACGTGCTTTGATTTTTCAAAAGTGTGAAGATTCCGTGAATAGAATATAATGCCTTTTTCTCACCGCATACTTGTTTAAATTAAATATGGTTCACGAAGGCTTGAAACACAGACTGTGTCACTACTCTCACTTTGAGTGATTTGCTGACACAAAAAGGTAATAAACTACACACTTTGTTATAAGAGTATTAGGATGCATCGTTAGCAACTGCCTGCCCTTTGCCCTGCTACTCTCCCTTCTCCATCTATCTTATGAATGCGAGCATGAGTACATGATTAATGTTGCTGCACACATTGGCAAACGAATCCAGTAACGCTGCATGCAGTAAAGAAACAAAAATGTCGCCACCCAGCCTGGCGTTAAGCATTACCACTATGTCCAACAAGACGGACAGTAAAATGTCTTTCATCTGTCCTTTCAATTTATACAGATTTGATGCAATTTTTTACATCCATTTCAGATAGTGGTTCATGATTTTTTCTTTGCTCTTACTTTTCTTGTCAAATAATTTAGTCCGGTATACACTGCAAATTGTGCTCTGCAAAAGAAATTAGTTCACTTAGAAGAGGCTCACAGATTGATTATGACCCTGAAAGCAAGCATTTAATTTTTCAGAGGAAATTTCCAAGAAATCTGGTTTTAAACAGGGAAAAAAACTGCAGAAATACATTCTTCTACTATACCCACAAACAAAAGATTCTCAGATGATACAAATATTCTCAAGATAACTCAGCAGAACTATTGGATTCAAGGGAGCTAAGGTACAAGTGTGTATTCTTTGAAATCATTAATAGGATTGTAGATATTTTCATTTCCTGACATGTAACAGCATTTAACAAATTTTTTCTGGAAGCAGAGCAATTTTGCTTGGGAGTGATGCAAACAAATAAATTATGCAATTATACAAAGAATATGTCGACCCTGATTGTCTTTTTGCTTTACAGAGGTGTGTTTCACAATTTTCTGCAGAATGAAGGAAACTTTTTTTGAAAACAAGAAGATATAATAAATCACTTCAAGCAAGAAGGGCATCTTAAGGTTTTGCTCTCTGAACTAAAGTTTTTAAAAACTCTTATGTCAACAGCAACAGCAGAGAGGTCTTGCTCTGGTTTTAAAATACTTAAGAGGAACTTGCATTGAGTGATGGGACGGCTGAAATTAAATCCTGTGAGCAGTCCACATATCCACAAGAAGACTGCTGCAGCATTAGATTTGGATAAGGTAACAGATGACTTCATATTGAGAAATGAGACAAGAAAGCAGACATTCCTTCAGTAAACTGCATTTCCACATTGAGACTGTTAAGGTGCTACATTTGGTGGCTACGCAAACAAGTAGGGCATTCTTTCAGAAAAAGATATTTGTGTGATATTTAAAGTTAGTTCTATCGTTCTGCTAATTTTGTATGTTAAGATGCGAGTATTTTTAGTACATGCAAAACAATGGTCAGGAAAATATTTACATTGTTTTTTCCACTTCACATCATGTATGTCATTAACATAAAAAATTTTTTTAAAAATAAATAAATGTGTTTTGGTAAGGCACTACATCTTACATGCTAATAAAGTATTTAAATCATAGTAGGCCTACGTAACATTCATATTACGTTTATTCTGGTAGTAAAATAATACTGATTGTGATTGGGCAATGTTCTGGGTTTGAACAAGGTACCTTGTAAAATTGTTCACTCAAACAAATATTATTATTAAAAATATCACCATTTTTATTAGCAATATATGCAGTGCTTAGGTATGGAAAAGTTTAAATAGCACCATTTCGCGCCTGGAAGTCTAAATCTTCCCGGGGGAGAACCCCTGGATTCCACGTTTTATTGGTGAGATATCAAGTATATTTTAATTCTTGACATCCCAATACCTAATTGAAGTTGGCACCACTGGCCTGAACCCAGTGTGACTGACTCTTATAAGCAGTTTTGCATGTAGTACCCTCTAATGTTCAGAAACTACATTATAATTCAGTATTAAGTAATAACAGAACACAAACTTAAAGTTAATACATAAATACAATTTCATCTACAAACTCCAGCAGCAAAAGTGTTAAACTTGTTACATTGCTTATTTTATCAACTTTCTTTTACACTAAGGGTCTAACTTGAAAGCTGGATCTGGACAAGAAAAATGTCAAGAGTTGGAAAAACGGTATTAACTGATTCAATGAGGACAGTTTAACATTCATAAATTTTTTTTGATTCTCTTCACCATGAGGTGTTAATGTTGTCAGTATTGAAGTTTTTAATACATATTGTGTTTAATGCTTTTCTTAGTTTTAACAGGCCAGGATTGTGGGTAGAAACTGTCAAAATGATATTTCCGCGAAAGTTTGACAGGTTTTATGTGAACTCCATAAGTATTGGAGTAAAACATTAGTGTCAGTGGAGGAATGACTGAAAATTCAGTTATATGAAATAAGGTCCACATTTTTTTTATCTGTACACCCCTTGCTTACTGAAAACGTGAACTTTGAGAAGTAAACAGATACTGAAGAGACATATGATTCATGGTTTATCCCCATTGTGAAGATACCAAGATACACACATCATCGTAAATATAAAAATTTATCTTCCTAAGTTAAAAATATTTCACATATGACTACATAAACAAATATTTTAAGAGGGTTGTCAGTAGGAATGATAAAAACTTGGATCTTTGGTTTGTTGGTTTGATTCCATGTGCAGGTGGTTGCAGATCTTTAGAATTTATAATTTGTTTAGTTTGCAGTGGAGCCAAATTAGATTGCTGTACAGTGGCAGTTTGAGGAGTACGTTGCTGGCCACACCACTGCCTTTATGTGCTGCTGTCTTTCTATTCACTTACTAAAAAAAATTGTAAAATTATAATAAGTTAACTTTCTAAGCGTAATTTTTGTCTGTCTTTATGAATGTAATCATCATTTTTATTTGTATTTAAATAACTGTACAATAAAAATGTAATATTATGATAAACATAATTTTAATAGTAGATTGTTTGTGGTGNTTTTTTTTGTATTTAAATAACTGTACAATAAAAATGTAATATTATGATAAACATAATTTTAATAGTAGATTGTTTGTGGTGTTCATGCAGTATGTAGGTATAAATATTTCAATATTTTAAAAGCTAATGGCTATTGTTAGAATCAATGTTTCCGCTTCCCTGTTAAATATATTTATTGCTGCTGCAGCACGTGTGCGCACACTCAAACCTCTTGTCTGTGTCTATTTTTATCCTCGCCTGTCGGCTGCCTGCCAGTTCTTCATTGAGCATGGCTTACGTTTGTGCCATAGCCAAACTTCTTTTCATGGTCTCAGTTTGCAGTCCTACCTCTCATAGTCATTCATATCCTGCTGGTAATTTTTATACAAAGTTATTGAACTAGAGTTCCTCTGCTAATTTATCAATCTGGTTGAAAGTATTAAAAACGTGACAAATTTCATTTTGCTGTCTTGAACATTTTTCCATTGCAGATGTGTGCCTACATTTAGGATAAGTTCACAAAACATCTAGTAATTGGTCAAGTTCACTGCTTTGAAACCCCTGGTCTCAGTAACTGCATTTAGTAACATTTGTTAGTTTTTTTTATTTGAGATTTGAGAATGTGTTTAGATATCTATAGTAACATATTTACCTGGTTTTTAATAACAACTTGAGAACAATAACCAAATCAAACTCTTTTTATAAGTCACAAAAAATACGTAATGACTAATTACCACTATCCATTGCATTAAGAATATAACTTTAAATTGATTTCCCTGGGTGTATTCTTTTTTAAACCCATATTATTAATTATTTAATATCAAACTTTTTATATATAACTCCTTCAAATATTTATACCACTATTGGGCAGTATACTAACTGGTTGACGATTCTCTGCTTTTATTCTATTACATTTTTTTTGTACAATTTCAACACCCTAGCCATTTTTCAGCAATCTGGATATTCTCGTAAAATAGAATCATTAATTAAATCTGCTATGGATTGTGCAGTGAAGTATTTAGATATCTTAAGAATTTTATTTGATATACTATAAACATTCATAATGTGAATTTTTCAATTTGGATATAATATTTATGATTTGTTGTTCTGTAGTAGGAGATAAAACACAGACTTGTAATTTGGATTTTTTTTCTTTTAATAAACTCTAATAAGCCATAATAATTTTATTATGTATAAATTTAGTTTATCACCTTTAGTTGTGAAAAAAGTTTTTAATGCTAATGCAATTTCTTTTCCTTATATAACGGATCAATCTGTACAATTCTAACATTTTTATTCCTAAGTTACGCTTCATACTTTTTCCAGTTTCTTTTTGATAATGTACCATGGGTTTTTTTATTGTAATTGTAATTTAAATATTTGTAACACATTCTTTAAGTTTGCTGTAACACTTTCATATATATAATTTGGTATTTTTATAATATTTTTGTAGGTTTGTGTTCGCTCCTTGAAATACTTATATNAGAATTTTACTTGAAACTCGAATGCCTTTAGTAATCCAAACATTATTTACAGTATTTTTAATCTTTATACATCTAATAGGAAATTATTACTTTATATAAGTAGCCAATGTATTAATTAAAACATGACATTTTTAATTTATGTTATGCAAGTTATATAAATTTAGCTAATTCTTTTCTCATAATCTATTCCTAAAGTGCTGTTCAGAATTCTTATCTATAATTGAATTTAAGTATAATGAGCTGATATTTCATAGTCTTAACTTTTAGAATATCGTGGAACAGTCTTTGTTATTTTGTATTCTATAGAGGATTGTGCTTTACTACTCTCGTGTAATTGTTATGTAAATAACAGGATGTTAAATAGTTTAAGAACACATTTGTTATATAGCTTTCTTTAAAAAAATCTATATTAAACTCCGCACAAAGTATAATTTTAGTTTTATCAAAATTCGAAACCTTAACATTTTCTTTAGCTGCTGGAAAAAAAATATTTCAGTCCCTATCTGGAGGTCTGTAAATGTTTATCAGATATACTTAACATAAAAAATTTTTAATATTTTTTTTTCTATTTAATATAACAATATCCATTCCACATTTCATTGAGGTACTCAAATTTTTTTGGATATAAATACAACTACAACTGCTTGCAAAATTACTTATACTAAAAAGATAAATTAATTGTAATTTATGTTATTGGATCACACAATTTAATTTTCTTTGAAACAATGTTCAGTTAAACATAAAATATTTGGTTTTAATTCACTCTCAGAATCATTTAATATCACATCTAATTCAAGAAGTTTATTTCTATAAGGTTGGATATGTTGATGTACAATTATTAATCTATCAAAAACTCTGTTTCTTTTCTTTCATAATTTTTAGAATTTATGATTTTTTATACCAGTTCTACTAAAACAAGACTAGTAAAACTATCACTCATTAATTGTTTATAGCTAGGGCCTTCTTCTAGTTTTTGAACTACTATCACTAGTTAATGCTAAGATGCAGTTAGTTTCCACAGATACAATATTTACTATTTGTTAGGTTAATTCTTAATTTCCTTTGCAGTTAATATGTAGTCCATGATAAGTGAAGCAGTTCTTTTTAAAATTATGTACATCAATAAACTTCATATTACTAAATCTTGAACAAAACTTCTGTAGTCTTTCGTCCATCTTCTTAATCTCTTAATTCGCACATGAGTTTCCTTTGTCAAATCAATGTGCTATATTTCCCACAACTACCCTTGTCTTATTAAGTGAAAAAATTAGTTTTTTAGGTTATTAATCATCCCATCAGCATTATTGTTATACATCTCATTGCTTCCTGTTATAATTAAAATACAATAATTTAGGTATCACTAGCTTAGTGTAATTTGTGTTAGAGCCTCTTGCAACTTCTGCACTTGTAGCACCAGGTTTTACCATTCATTGTACCTCAGTAATCTTACTATTTATGAACTTGATTTGCTCTGATAGACCCCTAGCATGGCAGTCTCCATAAATTATTTTATTTTTTCTTGAACTTAGTTTTTTAGGTTTAATCTGCACTCTGACATGTACATATTTTCTTGTTTATTTGACTTGCTCTTTGTCTCATATATTTTGCATGTGGTCATCATCCATGCTCTGTAAAGATGAAAAGTCTAATCATACTGAAATTCACATTTTGTTTTTGTTTGGTTTTCTTATTACCTTTCGCTACTGTTGACCACAAACTAGGTTTACTAACCTCAATGAAATCTTACATATCTGATTTTAAAATTAAAATTATTTCACGCAAAAATTATAATTTCGTCCTGCAGGCTTTAACCAAAGTTGAGTTATGACACTCATATTCATTTTCAGTCTGGATTCTCTTCTCTGTTTGTTTGCACTGATTCTCCATTTTTGCATTATAACCAATAATTTTTCAAGACAGAAGTGTATTCTATGTTAAATTTTTTTGATTGATACCAAATATCACAAACATCACACAGCACACTGTCAACACCACTTTATTACTCGTTCCACTCTTGTGGTTAAAAATTACATTATCTTTTCTAATGCTTACAGTATGTGCAACACAATTTCAACTTATTTTTAATGCCAATAAAAGTGTATAGAGCACAAAGTGTTAATTGACAGCAATAATGCTTAAGGCATAACTATGATCCTGTATATGATTTATTTGGATCAAATTATAAAATACATTTTTTTATAGCTGGTGTATAGATTTTAATCGATAGTTGGGGATGTGTAAGAAAACTGTTATTGACTTTTCAGCATATGCTTCTTATTAAATATCATAGTATTTCTCGTAAGTAAACCATTTTGTGGGGAGATAGGCACAGTGTGTTGGGAGTGGTTTATCAAGGAATAATGCTTGCTAGAGAGAAAATAGTAAGGAAGCTGTTACAGGCAGGCAATGGGCCAGGATACAAATAGAACTGAACACTGCCACATCTGGTGTAGGGGTGTACAAAACTTCTCTTCTCTTTCTGCTGGTGTTTTCTAATAGAGAAGATAGTAGTTCCTTCCTAGCAATTCAGTATGCTTATGAACGTTTGGTATTATGCAGTAAAAACTTGATTCTTTGAATCCATTTATGTAAATTATGAATTGCATCTATAATTTATTAAATAAACAGATACAGTTGTACCTTGTAAACTCGGGTCAATTGGGACAGGAGCCGATCTGTGATAACAAACATCTGGGTTAACCTGAGAATGTGGGAAAAAACAATTAAAGATAACATACTACAGAAATTTCTTTTTTTATTTGTATGTCATGTATTAATGTTTTGACATGTATTCTACATCCTGGAGCTTACTGAGCTCAAAAGCAGGATCTATGGAATCTAATAAGTAAATCAATAAATTAAACAAAACACGTTTGTAACATTTACAGATGACAAACACGTTATCACATAACAGATAGGCCTACAAGTACAGTGAAGTTAACTTCTTAGATAAATAATTCCTAAGGCTTCTTAACATTCACTTTTTTTTTTTCTAAATCGGTTTGGGTTATTCGGAAATCCTAGTTAAAGGGGGCCGACTTAACAAGGTTTTACTGTATTTAAAAAAATTTCATTAATTATAGCACAAACAAATCCCCTGTTTAGGAAGGATCAACATGGGTAGTTAACTTGAGGCTGACACTAAATTGAGCCAGTTGCTTTACCCAAGAGAAAGAAATGTTATTCCCAGCCATTGTGAGGTGAAGAAAGTAATGCACACTGTGGAATGACTGGGAAGGGACACAATTATTCTGAGAGAAATGCCACATCTCAGTAGTGTTCGGAGTGGCCAGTGTCAAGGAAAACCTGAAAAAGTCAGGGAAATTCATGTGGGATGAAAGAATTTTCATAAAATAGGTAGGCCTATAAATGCATGTAAGAAAATAAATATTGCTTTCCAGCACTTCTGCTACATATCATCTTATGAATCATGCTAATTTAAGTTTATTCCACCTTTGTAGAAGGAGGTCAATTTTGTTGTTTGTGTAATCATATATAGCAGAATCTCGAAAATCTGAAATTTTGGATGATTTGCATATTATTTTAATAAAAAAATTGACTGTAAAATTATTTCTTTGATAGAAAAAAAAATTGTTTAAAAAAATTTTACTTTATAATTTTATATTATAAAATCTAAATATTAAGTATGCATGTATATTATAAATTTCAAAACTGACTGAAATTATAGAGTTGGCCCTAAGTAATTGTTATTGCACTACTTATATACTGACTGCATAACACCATCATTTATAAAACTTTTTCTATTTATTTGTGTCACTGTCATATTTGTTGAAAAAAACAGCAACCTCCACTTTGGGAAAAACAATTTATAATATTCTTTTAATGTAAGGAACTAAACCGGCTTGATGAAGCAATGTTACGCCAGTGTCGCATAAACATCACGTTGGTTAGTATGGCAGCAGTGGGCTGTTGTATATAGCATAATCTCAATTCAAATGCATTTACTGTGTATTTTACACACTATTTTGGATAATCCTAATTTTTGCGAATCCAAACAGGCCTCAGCCCCAATTAGTTCAGATTCCTGGTGTTCTACTGTACACAGTTTCATGTAAGTTTTCCTGATTTTGACTGATCATATGAAAGTAGTACCCTGTAAACAAACAGACTACGTATCCTTCTGGCAACATGTGCTTTCCAGCTGACTGTCAAAACATGTCAACTACATATTATTTTTAAGGAATTTAAAAATGTTACCTAACTAAAATTCTTTAAGATATTTTAGCTCGCTGATACCTGTACAGTAGGGAGCTGATGAGAAGGCAAGACGGGGTGGTGGTTGGGGCAGCAAACCCTCCCTTCCCCCCTTCCGGCGTTTAAAGACCGCTGTCAGAGTAACTGGTCACCCTCGCTACTAGTCATCCCAAAAGAAACCGCTCTCTGGAAGTTAGTTATGAGTTAGTGTTGGTTGCGTGCGTATCAGGACGATATATTATGATGCAGTCTAGGAAGAAAGGGATAACTATACACAGCGAAGCGAGGGAGGTGATCAGACATGTGATGAAGAAGCTACTGATGGTCAAATAAAGCATTTATTATCTCAATCCAATCTGCGTGCATCAGAATACACTGGAATTTCTATGAGAAGTGTTTCCATAATTCACAAAGAAGGTGCCGATGCTTGTAACAGTTTGCTGTCAACACCAGGCAAACACTGAAAGCGTCCACATGAAAGAATTGTGCGCTGCAATTAATTTGATAGCAGAGTAATCAGACACATCATTCATGATTTTTATTTAGTACAGAAACAAGTACCAATATGTCTTAAGCTTCTCGTTGCTTTGAGAGAAAAAATTTATTTTCCATGGGGTGTTCACACGCTTAGGTGGATACTGAAAGAAATGGGGTTTAAATGGAAATGGTGTAACAGTTCTCGGAAACTATTAGTGGAAAGACCACACATGTTCCACTGGGATTGTAAATACTTAAAATCAATTCTCCACTACAGAATGGAGGGGCGCCCCATAATTTACATTGATGAAACCTGGGTTGATAGCAACATCACATTTAACAAATGTTGGCAAAGTGATACTGAACGTGGTGTATTACCCAACAGCAGTTCTTCGAACTGTTCAATTGTTGTTCATGCAGGTGCTAAAACTGGATTCATTGAAAATGCACTGCTAATTTTTCCAGCAGGCAGAGCTACGGGGGACTACCACGGGCAGATGAATTCTGCGAACTTCGAAAAGTGGATGCATAATCAGTAATTGCTAAACCTACTGGAAAGTCTGTTGTTATTATGGACAATGCGCCTTACCACTTAGTGCAAGAAAATAAACCCCCATCAAAGTATGCAGTGAAAAAGGAAATGGAGTTATGGTTGACCAATAACAACATTCCCTTTACTCATGAAATGTGAAAAACAGATCTTTTCGACTTAATTGCGCAGAACAGGAAGCCTGAAAAAGTATTTCGCATTGACCATCTTTTAAAACTGCACAGACACTATGTTCTTAGACTTCCTCCTTATATGGGCAAACTTAATCCCATTTAACTAGCGTTGTCTAAAACAAAAGAGACTAGTGCGGAAAAGAACATTACTGCTAGCTTGTTGTTAACAAAGCTAATGGAAATCAGGATGGAAGCAATATCTGAAGAAGACTGGCAAGGATACTGCTGTTCGCATGTCCAAAATATAGAAGCAGACTACTGGCAAAAGGACTGTCGTGTGGAAGACGCAATAGACAGTTTTGTGATATGCCTAGGCCGTGACTCCAGTGGCTCGAGTGATTCATCTGACGACGAATTTTCCTCTTCCGAATCGGAACTGGTGCTGCCACTTCCCGAAAGTGAATAAATTATCATCAAACAACATCGACCGTTTGAGGTAAGCGGTAAGAGTATATCCTTTCAGAGTATTTTAAAGTTATGCATTCCTGATCTTAATTGTTTTCGCCCTAAATTTATGCCATCAAAATTGTTTTCAGGTCACTATGGTTTTTTTGTAGGTATTTAAGTAAAACAGTTTAAAAATGTTGTTTTTGGCCATACTGAAAGTCTTCAAATTAGTGTTGGTAATGTAAAAGATGTTTTAACAATTGTAACTATTGTGAAATGTGATTAATTTTCGTACTGGAACAGATTGTGAATATGTACAATAAATAGCGTGCTTTAAAAATGTGTACTTCAAACACAATGCAAAACATTTTGGGTATCAGGCAGACGGGCACCTAAAATGGCGAATTTAAAGGTTACTGTTAAAAGAAATAATAGAGGCGTATACCATAACAGCCGAAAATACGCAATAAGAAAGAGTTCCTAAGTTAATTAATACATTTTATTTTACGTGGTCATAAAACAGCGGATTTTAGTGTTAGAAACTAAACTTTGTGCTAAAGTAGAAATGTATAGGTGTTCAAAATTAAAGGCACATTAAAACGATCCGTATCCAAACGCAATGCAATTTCAAAACCTTTTTTCACGTCTTAATGACCCTTCTCCAACCTCACTTTCATTACGTGCTTGATGATAATTCGAAAAGCATACAGAAATATTGCATAATATTGTTGAATTATTTTTTCTGATTATTTAACGAAATATATTTCAAATTCATGTTGTTCCGAGCCAGTAATAGAATAACAGTCAACTTTAAAAAGACGCGATCTATTGAGCAAAATAAGTGGCTCAGACCTCGCTCCGGACAGGATGTGCGCGCTATGTATCAGATTTTTACTGAAGCATTACCAGCCACAAAATCAAAATTGTTCCACGTGCGTCATACAAATTTACGAATAGATACCAATAGTTTTATTTTTCACGAGTTCTACATAATTTTTTAAGTAACATATATTTCGTGTACAGTGATTTTGAGTACTAGTAATTTCTATTCGGCAGGTAATCGTTCGTCTACGTAAATTATATGCCATATTGTTCTCCAAAAATCCATTTCCTTGTTTCCGAAGAAAGTGGGACACGCGTGAATAGTTGTTAAGAAATTCTAACATTATTCCACGTCACGTATTTCCAACTCGAATATATTAGCTATAATGTCCAACGTGTGATAATAGCTACAAGTACCGTTTCGCAAATGTTATCCCAAATTCACTGTCTCGGACAAATAAAAAAGTGTTAGCAAATATTACATATTTTGCAAGGTTTTATATTTTTACTTTTATAACCTACTAATTTTTTTTAGACAGATGTCAGTCTAAAATATATTAAAATTGGTTTAGCATTACATTTTTTTCTAGTTACTAAATTTTAAATTAATTATTCATATTTTTGCCCTTTAAGATAACAATTTACTGATTAATGATTTATGTACTCATTACTATTACTATAATCGAAGCTACGTATTTCTGAGTACTTAAGTTAGCCTAAAACGTCCCACAAACAGTACATTGACAAGGGGATCGGCTGATAATGACAGCATGAAAATAAACAACATCGTAGCCATGTGGCCGATCAGCTGATGGCAGAAGGATATGCAGTCAGATGTAAACTGTGGTGCTACTTTCGCAGACCTGTCAGAATCTGGCCAAATTCCATGGTACAGAGTATAACTGTGTATACTTATGAAAGTCACAGGAGACATTTAATATTTTCCTGAAAACATACAAAGTACAAATTAATATTATTGTCTTGGGAAAATAAAATTTTAACTATTGTTTTAAGGTGATTGTTCACAGTTAAACTTAAATGTTTTATAATGAATGTTTAGATATACTGTCTCCACACCAAGTTTATTGGGTACAGCTATAACATTCTATGTATAGTGACTCATTCATACTGTCAGACTCGCTTGTTTTCTATTGCTGTCAGTATCATCAATGGAAAGAGGAATAAAAATGAGATGGGTCAACAGACAGATGTGGAAGTGCCACAAATATCTAATACTAAAAACTAATGTGCCGACGTCTGTAGTAAGGAAATCAATATCATAAAATGCTGGAAGTGTGTTTACCACTCACATTGCTGTTGCATCACTTGAACATAATTCTCTGTACAACCAGGTGTCAAAGTGCTGCTGCAGACTAGCAATAATATGGATCAGAAAGGAAAGACTACTAAGAGAAGACTACTGAGAAGAGGAAATTTAATATTTTTGACTGTGTTTGCAAGGTATGTGTTTGGCACAAGCCAACTTCAGAGCTAGAAAATGAACATATACAACCTACTGTAAAACATGATAGGGGCAGCATTTGATGTTGGGCTACATGGCTTCAGGTGGAGTATGACTATCTTGGTTGTTTGAAAGAAAGGCTGTGTACAAGTGCAGACAAATTGGTTATCAGAGGTAGTTTCAAATTTTATTGGGACAATGACCAAAAGCACAAATCTTTAACTGTGCGAAGTTGGCTGTTAACAACTGTCCCAAAGTAATTGAAACTCTTCCCCAAAGCCCAGGCCTCAATCCACTCGATAATATATGGGCTGTACTCGGGCAAAGGTGTGCAGAACACCCATGCGTTCCAATACTGAGCTAGAAAGACCAATCCAGGAAAAATGGGGTTTTATTCAGGCTGATAACACAAGAAAACTAATTTCTAACATGCCACAACACTTAAGAGAGGTAATGCGTCAAAAGGGAAGTGCTACAAAGTAGACCTACTATTTCACGTTCATTGGATGTGCTGCTTATTTGACTGACCGAATATTAATGTATATGATATATTTGGTGGCTCTCATAAAATATTTTATTTTGTATGTACTATACATATTATCTTGAGATGAATGTATTTCATTATAACTGTATTAATATTTTGTTTGTAAATGTTACAATTAAAAGAACCATCCAAAATATCCTATTGACATATGGTCAAAAATTAAGGAGAATCATTCTATGTTTTCTTTGTCCCAATGTTCAATAAAGGTTAATCATTCAAAGTTGTTAATATTTTTTCAAAGTATGATAGTTATTCAGATTGTTAATCGTTGGATTTTTACCTAAAGTAAGTTATTGGGAACAATGATACACCTACATACCACTCTCATGTAATGCCAATTTAATGCTATGTATAATCTCACACATGTATGAAAATACTGATTTTGCATGCAAAAGAAAAATATGTAAAAAATTAATGTATTACGTATTAATTAATGTATTTCAATAATATAACTATTGAGGTTTGAAATATTATATAAGTGAAAAGAGCAATGGGGTAGCTATGAAAAAAGGTTCATTATTTACAATGTACCATTCTATATTTTTGTTTAAAATAGGTCTGTTGAAAAAAAAAATGGCTGCCTTATCTAGCTGTTACCAAAAGTAGTTTGAGTAGAGCTTTTTTTGAAAATTCAGCATCAGAGATGCATGTCAATGTAAGTTGTGGTATAATCTTTGAATTAATACCATTAAGATAATCAGAAAGCTTTAGATGAAAAGATAAGCGAGATAACTATATTTGAAGAGATTTCATGTTTTTGGAGTGTAGACAAGATGGCACAAAGGTATAGTGTTAATGCCGATATAATACTGTAACTGAGAAATTATTTGTTGCCTCAGTATGTTTATGGCATTGGATTTGACATTTGGTGCGACATGTTGTTTGATTGACAATTCACAGCTACTACTTAATGAAGTAAGCTTAGAGTAGTACATTCCAAAAAGTTAAAAGTTGTTAGCATCCTGTGAAGAAATAGAAACAGTAATTATTAAGTTTAGGGACTTTTCTGTAAAAAAAAAATGGTATATTTCCACTCTACTAATGATGCAGAACATGAATATACGATGGGCATTAACGTACAGCTAATTTATTAATATGTGCCCACCTAACCTAACAGAACCTAATCCCACGATGGGTGAATCACTGTTTTACATTTTTAAACAAACCTAGGAGTTTAGGGTTTTACACTAACCTAGGATTTTAGGGTTTTACA
The DNA here is from genome assembly GCA_002778355.1 of Clitarchus hookeri. Classification (NCBI taxonomy): domain Eukaryota; kingdom Metazoa; phylum Arthropoda; class Insecta; order Phasmatodea; family Phasmatidae; genus Clitarchus; species Clitarchus hookeri. The sequence goes on along the minus strand of NQII01000140.1, from coordinate 383,810 downwards.
CTAATCTTGGATTGTAGGGTTTTACACTAACCTAGGATTTTTGGGTTTTACACTAAACTGCGAATTTAGGATTTTAGGGATTTAAAGGAACCGTAAAACACACCAAAAGAATACCAGTTTACTCACCTGATATAATTCCTCTGTCAACGGCCAATTCAACCTTACCTCACACGACGAAACACCATGTTCCACAAATCCGCCATATACGCGAATACAACTCACTGAATCACTACTTTTCAGCCTAATATAACGCAATGAAACACTAGTTTACAGTCAAATATAATGCACAGAAGCACTCGTTATTGCTTTTCCGTTTTTAAATCCGTCGGATTGGGACAGCACAACTAAACCCAGCAGACGCAATGGCGACTGATATTTTTTAAATTGACCGTTAAAATGCCCGTAATTACATCTGTGGCAGCTAGGTAGCGTGGAATCAGCAATGCGCTGCCATTAATAATGGCGGTAGACGTTAATAGACGTAAACAAACCCAGCAAACTGCTCGTACATTTCGCAATTTTTTAAAAATATGTTTTACTTATTTTAACATTACACCCTCTTGAATATGAACAAGGTAAGCTGTGTAGAACCCAATAATGCAACTTTTGTTGCTCTAGGACGTTTCATTCAGAAAAGTTTCCAAACTTAATAATTACCATGGAAATAGAAGGTAATTATTAAGTTTAAGGGCTTTTCTGTAAAAAAAACTCCAAAAAGTGGTATATTTTGACTCTACTAATCATGTAGAACATGAATATACTAGAGGCATAGCTTTAAAATAAGTACAACATATTTTCAAAAATTGAACAAATTTGCGAGATGACTGTTCCTGAGAGTTTGTTTACGTTTGTGAACGAAACGTCCTAGACCAAAAAAAGTTGCATTAACGGGTTCTTCACAGTTTACCTTGTTTATATTCAAGACGGCGTAATGTTAAAATAAGTAGAACATATTTAAAGAAATCGCGAAATTGGATGTTTACGTCTACCGCTATTAATAATGGCAGCGCATTGTATATTTCACACAATCTGGCAGGCGCATATGTCATCACGGGTCATACATTAGTATGCTAGTGTGTGGCTACAGGTGAGGGTCGTGGTGAGTTAGGTGGTGCTCCGTTCGTGATTTAAAACGAAGAAAGCAAGCAAGACTACGTTTCTGCGTTATATTAGCCTATTAACGAGTGCTTCTGTGTATATATTCGGCTGTAAACGAGTGTTTAAGTGCGTTATATGCACGTATGTGGCGCTTTGTGGAAGATTGTAATTTCATCTAGTCAATTGTGGTTGAATTGGTCGTTGACAGAGGTATGTAGCACCCGCCTACATTGGTCAGGAAATTGATATTATTTTGGTGTGTTTTAAGGCTCCATTAAAATCCTAAATTTGTAGTTCAGTGTGAAACCAAAAAATTCCTAACAAGTAGCTTAACGTGCAAATTTAGTTATATTACGTAATTCAAACAAGGTTTTTCCGGACGTTTTTACCCCACAATTTCACATTCTTTCTCAACTAACCTAGGATTATTGGTAGGTAACGCAGAACACGACTATAGTAGCGTCATTAACGTATGACTAATTGTATAATATGTGCCCACCTAACCTAACAGTACCTAACCCCACGATGGGTGAATTACTATTTTACATTTTTAAACAAACCTAGGATTGTAGCAATTTTAACTAACCTAGGATTGCAGTTATTTAAAATAATGTAGGATTATAGGGTTCCCATCTAGTCTGCGATTGTAGGGTGTTTATCGGAGATTTGATTAATATTGTATAATCTTATATTACTTTACTACCTTACAATCCTAGGTTAGTTTAGAACCCTACAATCCTAGATTAGTTTAAAAACGTAAAATAGTGATTCACCCATAGTGGAGTTAGGTGGGCACATTAAGAAATTACTCGTACGTTAATGCCCCTAGTATATTCGTGTTCTACGTGATTAGTAGAGTGGAAATATACCACTTTTTAGGGGGGGGGGGGTTCAGAAAAACCCCTAAACTGAATAATTACCAGTGTCTGTTGTGGCATTGCTACAGATTAAAAATTGGTTTTGAAATATATTATTTATTCAATATTTGTATTTTTACTATTATTTGCTTATGATCACATGATGTAATTTTCATGTCTTAGTTTAGGAAAGCACTCTACGAATATGCAGGTATATGGAATTTTAATGACCAGCATTTTTTACTCTTTGCCATATTATTGTGTTAATATTCTTGGGGGAATAACTTGCCAACATTTTTTTCAGGTTTGGCATGAGGCAATTGTTTTGGACTCGTGTGTTCAATTTTTGAAACGGGCCATTCAAGAATGGCAGGTATTCCTCCCAGCATGCCTTGGAGAAACTTAGCATCCCTGATGTAATAAGTAAAAGATAAAAGCGTCAGAGCGAGTTCGGCAGGTGGACACATGCCCCTCATGCTCTCGAGAACAATATTTTTGTATGGCCATTTAGTTCAAACGAGGGCACCTATGTGATAAGCGTAGGGCAAAGGAAATTTTAAGATGCTAATATGTAGCAGTTTGTATATATGAGTAGCAACATTAGCCTAATACAAGTGGCAGAAGAAACATCCAACAATAGCTCTTTTTATTATATAGCTAGTGAATTTAATATTGGCCTTGTTAGCATCTTGGGATATTTAACTGCTAACATTATAAACTTTAAGCAATATTGATTTGTTAGCATATTCAGAATTAAGTGGGCATTCACCAAAACCATGATCTCCACATCATGGTGAACTGTGTAGATATAATAATGTTCTCAAACAGTCCCATGGTGTGCCCAACAATAATATATGTATACAGTAGCAGTGCAAATTGAAAATTTGTGTTCTCTATTCAGACNCATATATATGTGTCTGTGTATGTATATATGTATATACACAACACACTTGGCTAATTTAATTTTAAAAGAATTTGAAATGCAAGTTTATTTATTTTCAAATATTTAGGGAAGTCTGAGGAGATCTATAATTTTTTTTGGTGCAGTAACTAAATTACTATTTTATTCTCATCTCGTGGTGATAATTATCCACTCTGCAATAAAAATTTAGCCCAGCAATGTTCTCATTTTCAGTAAAGATTTGTTCACATCTACAGTCGAGACCGCCAATGTCCACCTGCACTTATTGTTATGTTGTGTTATGTGTTACATCATAGGTTGCCATTTCTTATTATAATCACTGAGCTAAATGCTACATAAATATTTCAGAGATATATTAGATGTAATAATGTTCCAGTGTGTAGCTATCAACACATAGTGTTTAAATACACACACACACACACACACATGGCTTATGACATCACTGCACGCATGTCACACATGTAATATAATAGCAATACAGAATATTCACTCTATCCATGCAAATTACATGTTGCATTGTGTTTGCGGGTAGCACAAAACTATCGAAGGGTTCCACTGAGAGAGATAGTGTCGCCAAACAGTTTGAAAGGCTTATCAAAAAATATTATCACATGATGGTTTTTGGTGGTGCGAATGATGTAAATAGTAATGAGTTAGAAAATACACAAATTTAAATTAAATCTTACCTTTATTGGATTATAAAAATGTGACAGTTATATCAGTGTTTTGCTGATTTGATCCAAGTGAAAATTCCTGTGTAAATGTGGCTGTAAAAAACTATAATAGAAAATTAGTAATAATATGTTTAACAATACAACCATGTTAGAGTTGTTACGGCAGTACTGGAAAGATCCCATTTCACCACTCATAAGCAGCACCTTGCCTACAATGGAAAAAGTAATGTAAATTAACTACATTGTAACATTCTTTTCAACAAGGTTAATAGTGAAAATGACAATTGCCAAACAGCAATACCTTGCAAATGGTCTGATAATAATATCACTATCTTCTCAAGAGCCTTCTGGCTGTACTATAATTGTGAACTTAACACCACTGTTAATAATGTACCTAATTATTAATCCTGTTGGAGCCATTACCATTATGCATCAAAATGTACAGGATATAATGGGTAAAATTGACAATTTTGTAGAGACTTTACGCACATATCAATATGAAAATAATACTAATATCAATATTATATGTTTAACAGAGAACTTTTTAAAACCCCAGCAAAATAACCAAATACAAATTCTAGGTTTTAAACTTTCATCTTTCTTTTATAGGAATAAATTTGCTAGAGGTAGTGTTTGTATTTTTATCCAAAATGGTATCCCTCATGAGTCCATAAACATATCAGAAATATGTATTGAGAAAGATATAGAATGTGCAGCAGTACTTATGAAATGGTGCACAAAAAAGGATTTAATAATATCTATCCACCTACATATCACCAACTGGAAATTTGACAAACTTTTTAAAGAATCTGGATTTAATTCTTTCAAAGCATCGTAACCCTAAAGTAGAGTTAATCCTTTGTGGTGACTTTAATATAGATTACTTATCGGATAGCTCTTTAAAAAAAGTTTCAAGTTCATTAATGCAAACTTTTAACTTAGTCCCTACTGTTGATTTTCGTACCAGAATTAAAAAAAGATTCAGCAACTGCCATTGACAATATTTTTATCGAAGCACAGAACTTGCATAACTTCTTAATGAAGCCCTTTGTAAACGCTGTATCTGATCATGATGCACAAATAATCAGGTTATTTAATCTTCTACTTGAAATAAATTATTTAAACAACAAAGTAGACCTAAGTATAAAATAAATACATATATGATAAATATAAATATACAACAATTTAAAAACTGTTTATCAAAAGAAAGCTGGGATGAAGTTTACAATTGTCAAGATGTAAATGATAGATTTAATTTTCTTCACTCAAATTTCTGCTGAATCTATGAAGAAAACTTTTCAATGAAACTCATTTATATAAAAGGCTGTAATAAAAATAATTGGTTTACGAAAGGAATCGCGTGTAAAAGAAAGAGAGAGCTATATTTATTACAAAGAACATCTAGGGATAACAAAATTGTAGACTACTACAAAAACTACTGTAAAATATTAAGAAAATTTATTATCAAGTCTAAACAAAAACACTTTAATGATATGGTATCTAAATTAACAAATAAAGTTAAGATGTCATGGAATATAATAAAATCCCAAATGGGAATGTCACAGGTAAATAATTCTTCTATTATACTAAAAACAATATAGCTGTTCATAATCCGGCTGAAGTAGCAAATATTTTAAACACTTATTTTTTAACAGTGGTTGATTGATTAGCAAACTATAATAATGTTGTTAAATAAGGTTTTTCCCAAGAAAAGTAACAGTGTTTACTTAGGCATAAATCCCATTAATCTTATAGAAATGAGTAAAATTAGTTTCATCTTTAACATCAAAAGCATAATCATGATTGGTTAGAGAAATAGCATAATTTTAAATAATTGTTTAGATTTAGTCTCAGCTCCACTTAGCCACATATTTAATTGTTAATTTGAAGCTGGTACATCCCAGAGCGGCTGAAATAGTAAAGCCATTACATAAAAAGAATGACAAAAACTCTCCATCTAATTATAGATCCATTTCTCTTATTTATACTTTTGCAAAAATTTTAGAAAAAAACTCTTATATAACAGACTCTCGCATTACTATGAACATAATCAGATTTTTACTAATTCTCAATTTGGTTTCAGAGAAGGAAAATCAGTTAATGAAGCAAAATTTAATCTAACCACATCTATTCTTAGAGCACTTGATAATAATAAAAAAGGGGCTGTAATCTTTTATGACCTAATGAAAGCTTTTAATTGCATTCATCATAATTTTCTAGTATATAAATTAACTCTTTATTGTGTGCAGAGTAAAGCATTATCATGGTTCTCTTCTTAAGCCTAATACAGATGGACATATTTTGTGAACAAGAAATTTATAACCCAAAGGTGAACACGCTCTTGCATTTAAATCCCATGTACATACTATACACACGTTGGTAGCACTTGTTGAATGTTGCAGCATGCCAGTCACTCATTCCCACCACAACACACTAAGATTTTACAAACCTTAACAAATCACTAACACAGCATTAAAATCTGTGATCTACTCTCAAACTAACAATCTCAGCATAAATAAATGTACGGAAACTACATAAACATATAAAATGCAAATTTAAACAACTACTTGCACAAGAAGGTGGATGAAAAATAGATCAGTTTCAAAATGATTCCAGCTAGCACGCAAGCCACTTGCAAACACGTTAGCAAATCACACAATGCAAGTTGACTTGAACAAGAAAGGTTTACTTACGCCTTCTTGTACAAGAAAGTGAACCGTGTGTAACAGGCTTCGTTTATCCCATATATACAAACAGGTAATAATCTCTCAACCAGATTGTGTTAATGTTAGTTTTTCCAAAAAGGGTTTGATTAAACATGGTGTTACGCAGGGTTCCATTCTTGGACCACATACAGGGGATGGACAAAATAATATGAACACCATGCAATATAGTACATTTTGATGCATGTTGGCAACACTGCTTCCGTGTAAATAATGCAACCCGTATGTATTGCACAGTTTACGTGCCAAGTCTTGTAGGTTATATTTCAGTGTATTATACGCTTTGTTTCGCGACGGTTAAAACAACCGATCGGTGAAATGTGTGATCTCTCAAACTTCGAAAGATGGCAAATCTTTGGTGCTCGGTTAGCGGGAGCGTCTGTAACAAAAACAGCTGAATTGTTTAACGTTTCATGAGCGACAGTATCCACAGTAATGACAGCATACACAAAAAATGGTAAAAAATCATCGGCGAAGAGGAATAGTGGGCGAAACCCAAAGTTAACTGACAGAGACTGACGAACATTAAAAAGAATTGTGGCCAGACAACATAAAACTACCGCGGCAAAAGTGACAGCAGAACTCAACACTCACTTGAGTAATACTGTTTCGACAAAAACAGTACGGCGGGAGCTCCACAAAGCTAACAGTCATGGAAGGGCTGCAATTTCGAAATCCTTTATAACGGAAGCCAATGCTAAGCTGCGAAAGAAGTGGTGCCACGTTCGTAAAACCTGGACACTTGATGATTGAAAGAATGTGGTATGGTTCGATGAATCATTGTTTACATTGTTTCCTACAAACGGCCGGGTTTATGTATGGAGAACCCCAAAAGAAGCCTACTATCCGGACTGCCTGCTTCCTACAGTCAAGCATGGGGGAAGTTCCGTTATGATTTGGGCGGCTATATCGTGGTATTCAGCTGATCCTCTCATTCCCATCACTGACCGGATTACTGCGAATGAATATCTCGACATCCTCAATGATGAAGTTCTTACTATGACTAGCATATTGCTGCCAAACACTGCCACATTCCAAGATGATAATGCGCCCATACACACAGCCAAAAAGGTTCAGTCTTGGTTTGAGGAGCATCAGAATATCATCAAACATCTTCCCTGGCCAGACCTCAACATAATTGCTCCGTTATGGGGAGTTTTAGAGCAGAGAGTGAGGAGCAGATTTCCATCTCCAACATCATTGAAGCAATTGGTGGATGTTTTGGTACAAGAATGGGATAACATTCCGTTGGAAACTATTCAGACACTCTACGAATCTATTCCGCGAAGAATTGCAGCTGTTCTAAAAGCAAATGGTGGCCCAACACCTTATTAATAAACAAATATTGTGTATATGTCAGGTGTTCATATTACTTTGTCCATCCCCTGTGTGTGTGTCATATATATATATATATAAATGATTCGCCTGCATCTATATCTGACGTTTTTATGTCCTTTTTGCAAATGACATCACTATTTTGTGTTGTAATGAGGATGAAAAAACACTCATGGAAACTTTAAATTATGTTTATAATAAACTTAAAGACAGGTTTTCAGCTAATAATCTTATTCTAAATACAGACGAAACAGTTTTAATAAAATTTCTTTCCAATAAGCAAAGAGATTATAATATACAAATTAAATATGGAAATTACACCATAAAAGAATGTATATCAACATAATTTTTAGGCTTACAAGTTGATAACCACCTACATGGAAATACACAAACAAATAATATTATTTATAAATTGAGTGCGGTTTGTTTTTCACTACAAAATTTATCGTATATTGTAATTTCATCTTCCATAAACAAAGTTTATTTCGCATATTTCCGTTCAATATTGTCTCTTGGAATTATGTACTGGGCATCTTCACCACAAAATATACATATTTCTTGTCTTCCAAAAAGAGCAGTTACAATTATTGCTGGTGCAAAAAGTATGATTACATGTCGACCTTTGTTAAAAAAGTTAGGCATTATGACTTTTACTTGCCAATACATTTATTTAATAATAATGTTTGTAGTAAATAATCCAGATTCTTTTGACAAAAATTGTAATGTGCACACACACACACACACAATACTAGAAATACCCTTGCCTAGTAATAATTAAAAAATGGTACAAAAAGGTGTTTATTTCACTGGCACAAAATTATTTAATAAATTGCAAACTGAAATAAAGAAACTCAGTAAAGAAAATTCAAAAAAATTGAAATTCACATTAAAGAACATCTTTTAGACAAAGCTTTTTATTCAATTATATATTTTTTTGAGAAGACGTAAATTACTAAATTCTCACTTGTATTATTCATATATGCTTTGTACGTTAGTTTACAGAGTTATGTCTTGTAATGCAATCTTACATTAGGGGCATTTTACGTGAAGTGGACAGCGAAAAAAAAGTGAGGTTCTGAAATTTGATCATATTCGGCCTAATAGTACTTCTGGTAGGTATGAATGTGAACACACAATATTTTTTTGTATGGTGTTTATTTGACATAGGTTGACATATTTATATAGGTTTCTAAAAAAATGTCGTAATTGAAATTAGAATTTTTTGAAAGTGGCTTTTCGAATTTAACAAATTTACAATAAAATATTAAACATAGCGACTTATATCAAAGATGTACTGTTCTTTTCAACTATAAAATAAAATTAGAAAAACAAAAATATTTCATGTACAAAACCAGGAGTAAACATTTCAAACCAGAATTTTAGTCACTTCAACCAATTTTTTTTTTCTTATTTCAAAATATAGCTTAAAGTATATTAAAAATACACTAGAAAATTGAAAATGGGATCTGCATTAGTTAAGAAGTTAGATGGATTAATGTACATACGCGTCGCAATAGGCGTGATATCTGGCGCTTGCTTAGGTCTGCTGGTTTGAACGATATTGCATTAAAACTTGCAGCATTATTATTATTTTGTCCTGTTTAAGCGTAATTAAGCTCTTAAAATTATGTGGGGTAAGTATTATTTAAATTAATGAAATATTATAAAGAACAAAACCATTATTATAAAGCAGTTGAAAAAAGAATTATGTAATAGCGAAACGCGACTAGTAGCGCCCTCTCTTAGCAGCAAGAAGTACTACTTATTCTTCAAATAGAATCAAAGCTATGTATAAGAAAGAGAGAGAAATATGACGCCAAGTGGTTTCGTATTTTCCGTTATTTTTTTTGTGTTGCTCTAACCTCTCAGCGACTTGTGCACATTCTAAGATAGTTATTATTTTATAATGGCGCCGTACAGTGATCAATGTTTTAATCCATTTTGCATGATACTTCATCGAAAGTGAATGTTTAGCTCAAAAGTGGGGTTTTTCACTAGATGTTTACGTATGTGCATCCTGTAGGAAACTACTTTTAAATGAAACACCTCTGTTAGCTAGTGAAGATATTGTGCAGTGCAGTCAAACATAGAGTGAATCTTCGCAAAACACCCATGGTGAACCGTTCATTCCCGAAGATAAGTTTAAACATAATTCAACCCAAACCGACACAACCATAAAAAACCAAGACATTTTGAAGCAGCTAAAGGAGAAATTTAATGATCCGTCTACTTCTATGAAGACCATGATATTGACTATAGCACCTCCGTCATGGAGTGAAAATAAACTTACAGAAGAATTTGGAACATCCAGGTGACGAGTGAGAAAAGCAAAGCAACTTGTTGATCAATTCTGTATCTTGTCATCTCCAAACTTGGTGAAATGTTTTTATCTACGAGAAGACATTAGCCGAATAATGCCTGATTAATAAGATTTTATATCCGTTAAATTAGATGATGGAAAAAGAACGCACATACAAAAACAGCTTCTGCGGTGCAACATTGATGAACTTTATCAGAGGTTCAAAGATGAATATCCGAACGTCCAGGTCGGCTTAACAAAGTTTTTTACTCTAAGACCCAAGCAATGTATTCTCGCAGGCGAGACTGGAACACATATGGTAAGTGTTTGTACTTACCATCAAAACGTAAAGCTGATGTTGAATGGAGGAGACATTGCCAATCTTACAGCTGGAACTGCCATGCAACTTTCATCTTATAAGAATTGCATTCGCAAGTAGATGTGTCCCCATCCAACACCGACGTGTCATTTAATGACTACAAAGACAACGCCAAATGAACGCTGTGATTTTTTGTTGTGGCTTACGTGCAATTCAAGAGCATTTAAAAATCATATAACAATCAAGTGACAGACGTGCAGTTTGAAAAATGGGTTAGTACAGACCGCTTCACAATATCTTCTCAACTATTGTCTTCTGATAATTTTGTAGATTACTTATGCGATGCTTTGGACTCTTTGAAACCTCATGCTTACATTGCACATGAACAGGCGCTTTATTTTAAAACTCTTAAGGAGATTATTGATGAAGGTCAAATTCTCGTACAATGTGATTTTGCAGAAAATTATAGTTTTGTTGTCCAAGATACTGCTCAATCTTTTCATTGGAATAACGAACAGGCAACACTTCTAACGTCGGTTTTTTACTATAGAGATGGCAGTGAAGTAAAGCACGGCAACATTGTTATGATTTCGGATGACTTAAAACATGATACAGCCACCTTCTACGCTTTCCAAAGCGTACTACACAAGCATCTTTTAGAAAAAGCAATAGTTGTATCTAAAATTATATAAATAACAGATGGGGCTTCACAACATTTTAAAAATAGATTAAACTTTGTGAATCTATTTTATTACAGAGAAGATTTTAATACAGATGCAGAGATACATTTTCATGTAATGTCTCACGGAAAGGGGCCATGCGATGGTCTAGAAGGGAACCTAAAACGTTTAGCTACGCGTGCAAGTCTACAGTTACCTTCAAGTGGAGCAATTGTTACACCAATGTGATTATACGAATGGGCAAAATCATCTTTAAAACAAACAGTCATTTACTACTGCTCCAAAGACGATATTCAACGTTAGAGAATGTTTTTGCAACCCCGGTTTGCTTCTGCGATCACCATTCCAGGAACTAAAAAGTTGCACACCTTTATTCCAACAACCGGAGGCCTCCTTGTAAAAAGGACCAGTTCTAGCATAGATTCCCATTGTAAAGTTGTAAAAATTACAAAATAAAATAGTTCTTCCATTGTTACAATGTTGTTTCATTATGTTATAATTATATCACAGCTGTTATATTAAGTATGTATTATCGCGCAAACCAGCCGACCTAAGCAAGTGCCTGATATCACGCCCATTGCGACGCGTATGTACATTAATACATCTAACTTCTAAACTAATGCATATCCCATTTTGAATTTTCTGATGTATTTTAAATATATTTTAAGCTATATTTTGAAAAGAAAAAATAAATAAAAAATTGGTCCAAGTGACTATAATTCTGGTTTGAAATGTTTACTCCGGGTTTTGTACATGAAATTTTTTATTTGTTTTTCTAATTTTATTTTATAGTTGAAAAGAACATTACATCTTTGATATAAGTCGCTTTGTTTAATATTTTATTGTAAATTTGTTAAATTCGAAAAGCTACTTTCAAAAAATTCTAATTTAAATTACAAGAATTTTTTAGAAACCTATAACTTGTCAAGTAAACATCATACAAAAAAAAATATAGTGTGTTCACACTCATACCTACCAGAAGTACTATTAGTCCGAATATGATCGAATTTCAGAACCTCACTTTTTTTTTTAAATGCCCCATAAGTATGACTGTATAGACTCGGTATTCCATAGTTGAGAATTATATAATCTATAATATTTTTATTTGGTTGTATTTGTATTGTGGACTTTGTGTTTGTATTTTGTATAAGTATGATTAATATTTGTTATTTTTATGTAAAACTGAAATGCTTCATTATAAAAATCTATGGAGTGCTCTCAAATAAGAAAATAAATTGTACTGGTACTTACATTTGCACTTTTTTTTTTTTTTTTTTTTATTTTTGTATGTTTTCTTACTTTCAAAACATAATATTAGTATGTGAAATACTGTAACTTTGAATAACTGATGTTGGTAAAATAATAGTGAACTATGCGAGTGATATCTTTGAGCTTGAGGAATTTCACACTGATGGAGGGATGTCGCTGATAATTCTTGGAATATATTCAGCACTGTGTGAGAGGTAGGGGTTAAACCAAGCAGATTATAGCCTGCCATGTTGTATAAAAAAAGAACATTATATACTTACCATGGTGACCAATTTGTACTTGATAAACCTCTAAGTTTTCAGAACCATAATTTTGTGGAAATCAGGGTGCACCATTATTCTCAGCTTTCCCAATTGATAATACTGCATACATTTACTGTTATTCCTGTTATCTTAAAGTAAAAATATGCATATGCAGCTTAATAATTTTTATCAAGTTTATGAACATGCTGGAGGAATTCAGGGCATTTCTGGGTGAAATTTTCTTTTTTAATTGAAGTAGTAATTTAGTTTTATATCATTTGAAACTGCCTTCTTAAAATAATTATAGTTGAAGTTTTTAAAGGGAATTGTTGTTTGGTCCTGTTCATTCTACATTTTTTTCATTCTAGTGTATTTTGTAAGCTACTTCCTCTAGTTGGGAATACAGTTTTCTCTTTTTCTTTTGTTAATGAAATTTAGGTGTATATTGTTGTAACACTAATCTATGACTGTAACTGTAATTTACACATGCTCACTTGGATACATTTCACTTTGAAAATTAATTCACCTTTACAGTCCTGAACTTACTGAAGGAGCCAGCTTTTTCTAATTAGTTAGTATGAAGAATTCTATGCATATGTTCTGGAGTTTCTTACCGCCGTTCAGGCTTGCAGATTTGGCGTGTACATTTATATGGGATATGCTTAAAAGCACTACGGTAACTTTTGTAGAGTAAGGCTTTGTTTTCTTGCTACTTTTTGAAACTTCTTACCAATTAGCATTGTTTTATGTGCAAAATAATGCAACAGTATCTAATTTTACGATAATTCCAGTGTGCCTGAAAATAACCTTGGTGTGGCTTCTGTTGCAGGTAATGCCTGGGTAACATTGGCTACCAATGACTCATATGCCCTCGGGACACTGGTGTTGGCCAGTTCACTGCGTGCAGTTGGCACTGCACACCAGTTAGCGGTAATGGTCACGAGAGGTGTTTCTTCAGAAATGAAGTAAGTACTTGTACAATGTCAAGATATTGTGCATATGCATCTACTTTCAAGTCTTAAATGATAAATTTTAATAAAATATGCATGTATTACATATAAATATATTTTTATTCTAATGAGATCACTGAGTGCACATTTATTAGCAGTGTACCCACATTCTGGAAAGTCAGGGAAATGGAAAGTTGGTCAGGGAAAGTCAAGAAAATGAAATTGAAATAGAAAATAATTTAAGAAAGCTAGAAAAAAATGTACATTTTTTTCATGTGGCTTTCCTTATACATCTGATCCTTAAAAATTACTGAACAAAAAAATTACACTGAAGCAGATGTGTATCTGCCAATAAACTTTTTGTCAAGACAAAAATGCATGTAACACAATAGTTTTTGTTTATTTACTTATTTACACTCTGTTTTCCTATTGTTGTCCGCTATAACAGTTTATCCTTGGTGTCGAGCTGTATTAACTCAGTTTATTTGAGTAATAGTTCTGTGTGAAACTTTGGAATTTCAAAATTCAATCAAAACTTAGGCCTTTGTGGATTCCCAGTGAAGTGAGCTGCTTGCTACATGTCGGCGACAATAGCACAGCTCTGACTGGCCAGATGCAATCCATCAACAAGTAGAGTTAAAGCAACATCAGCCAGCCAAACAGCATATTTGAATTGTGCCACAGTTATCTGCTTATTTGTTCGCATTTATGGTATATACTTACAGTCAGTAATCCACTATTAATCAGTGTTTCAGGTAAAAAAATTTGTAATATTTCATTTTAAATCATTTTTACAAAATGCCATTTAGTTGTTTTTGACTAGTGGTGCATCGAGACATTCTGTTATGTCAGTATGGCTAAACAATGTGCATTCAACAGACAATGGCTGGATAAACAGTTGAATCCAGAATTTGCAGCTTGGATAATTAATGTTCCGTGGGACAATTAAATAAATTTTTGTAAAGTGTGCTGTAGAAGTTTTAAACTTAGTAACATTAGAAAGTAAACTGAGGTATCTCATGCTAATGGACCGCAACATCAGAAGAATGTCCATGCAAGGTTATTACAGCCTTCTCTTTTTTGTTGTGTGCAACATCAAGCAAAAGACAAGAAACTTAAACAAAAAATTCAGGCTGTTCAACAGAAGATAAGCCACAGACTTAAGAAAACAATAATATGGAAATTAAGACAAAATTTATTACAAAGAAGACTGACCTTTTAAATGCATCAGTAATGATTGAAGATGTTACAAAATCAGAAATAATATGGGCTTTGGAGGTTGTTGCCAAGAAATTTTCTCTCGACTCTTGTGGAAATTTAAATCAGACTTTCTAGCATACATTCCCAGACAGTGCCGTAGCCTCCAAGTTTGCATTTGGCAGAACAAAGGCAGCATATGTAATCATGGGCTGGCACCTCATTTGAGAGCATGTTTATTAGACAGCCTAAAAGAATGCTCCAATTATGTAATTTATTTTGATGAATCACTTAATAAAATCTCTCAGCGTGGTCAAATGGATCAAGTTGTAAGATTTTTGGACGTGAATCAGCAAAGAGTTTCAACACGATACTTGAAAAGTGTCTTTTTTGGATGAGCAACAGCTAATGACTTGATGAAATTTGTTGAGGGCCTTACATTCCCCTTGATAGGTTGTTGCAAGTCACAATGGATGGACCTAACGTCAATTTGAGTTTCTTTAGAAAACTGAAAAATAAAATACAAATTGATGATTGCAATGGTAGATGTTAGATTGATATTGGAATATATGAATTTTATAATGGTGTACTGGGAACTAAAATAAGATTTCCTGATATTTGGGAAGTTATAAAAATTTGTCTTATTTTCTCACTTGGCAATAGTGGATTTTCCATTAAAAATCACTTCTGGTTAAAAATCTCTTAGAACCATCACTTTTTGATCAAATCAGAAATCCTCCCTTGCCACAAAGCTATCAGGAAAATGAAGGCCACAACGGAGATTCAGCAGTTCCTGCCAGCTGGTGACCCCTTGTGTTCCCACTTCATTCACCTTTGTAATCAGCTGGCCCAAACTATCACATTCTCAAAAGTTGCCTCTTGAAGACATGAAGATCGGATGGTTGCTTGACCTCTGTGGCGGAATGGCTGGCCAGAGGCATGCGTTCACACACGCCGTGCTGGTTGCGGAGTCATCCTAAGAGCCATCAGTGTGTTTGGGATGTTACAATCCTCAGTAGAGGGCACATTACAGCTGTACAGTTGTGACATGACAAACTGGTGCGAGCCGTACCCTCCTGCCTTTGACCTCAGCACCGTGTCCCTGGGGCACTTATCCCACTTCATCTTCACTTCATTCCCGGGACTCCTACTACCTGCGGCTCTGACGAGAGCTGCAATTTCCACCATCCTGCTGCCACTAGTTGCACAGCAGAGGGAGTTATGTTCTGTGGTAGACAAACAGCAGACAGAAGGATGGGGGTGTATAATGCGAGCAGTGCCCCCCTGCCTCTTCTTGACTACTCTCTCACTCGACTCTACTCTACTCTTCTCCACTCCACTCTACTCTACTCTCCTNTCCACTCCACTCCACTTTACTCTCCTCCACTCCACTCTACTACTCTCCTCTCCTCCACTCTACTCTACTCTCCTCTCCTCCACTCTACTCTACTCTCCTCTCCTCCACTCTACTCTACTCTACTCTCCTCCACTCCACTCTACTCTACTCTCCTCCACTCCACTCTACTCTACTCTCCTCTCCTCCNCCCTCCACTCTACTCTCCTCCCCTCCACTCTACTCTCCTCCTCTCCTCCACTCCACTCTCCTCCACTCCACTCTCCTCCTCTCCACTCTCCTCCCCTCCACTCTCCTCCCCTCCACTCCACTCATTCACCACTTATATTGATATTTGTGTTATCTTTAATAATCACAGTTTTTTTATATGAACCATCAATAATGTAAAGTGGTCTCTTGGGAAAGAAATAATAATAATCATTAAAATTAATTACTGATTTATAATAAAGTTAATTATTTCAGTAATTGTATCAAATTTTTACTTGGAATTTATAAATTCATTGTAGACCAAATGCATTTTATGACAGTTCTTGGTCAAAATCTAAAATTGTTTCCTTTTGGAAAAATTGCATTCCTTCCTTTCTTAACATAAATATTTCTTACATCACAATGTTCAAACATAGAATAATGAACATATTGATTAGCATTATCTTTTATATTAATTTTGAAATAAACTTACATAGGCATATCGAAATGGAAATTTTTAACTGATTTTTTTATATCAAAATGAAATGTATTTGAACCTTTAAATACTTCTTTGTCTAAAAATTAAAAATATTTTAAACTGATGGTAATTTTGGATGTTTGTAAAACTTTTTTTTTTTATTACATTAGCTTTATATTCTACAATATGCCACATAATTTCTAACCTCAGAATGATAATTTTATCTTTTATCTGCATAATCACTCTTAACTGATCCATCAGCATTTTAGTTTGATATACATACAAGTATCGGTTATCGGGAGAATTACATATAAAAGTAACCTTATAACCACTTTTCCAATAGATTTCATAATTATCCCTTAGAAAACTAAACATATATATATCAATGATGAATCATTTCATTTGGTCTATCACTTCGTAGAGATTTTACTTAACATTTATTATGTAAATATATATTTATATATAAATATATATCACATGTACTTAAACAAATTATAATAAACACCAGAGTGGGGTAGATGAGTACAAATGGAGCATATTTCATAAGGGAACAAATTTTTTGACATCCGTAGTTAACCCGCTAATAGCAGTGTGGCATTGTACAAGGGCGGGTATGCGACTTTGTGTACTTGGCATTGTAACCAGCCTGTGCACAGTTCTGTACGCCTTATAACACCGTTCAGTACTGTATGGTTTCAGTCTCAGTAGTGCTACATATCTCCAGTTCCTGAGAACTTGTTACTGGAATACTTGGACGATGTTCCTTTAGGTGCTTGTGTGGTGATGAGGTTGCAGCAGGATGGGGCCCCACCTCATTTCGCCATTGCTGTTTGTTGGCACCTTGACGTGCACTCCCTGAACCGGTAGATGCATAGTAGGGCAATACCCACTGCATGGTCACCACGCTTACCAGACGTCACACCACCTTACTTCTGGCTGTGAGGTCACATCAAATCGATGGTGTTTGCCACACCACTTGACACGAGTGATCAGTTCATGATGCGGATACGAAGAGCAGTGTGACACCATCGATGCCATGCCAGAAAACTTTTGCAATGTATGTCGCAACATGCTTCAGCGCTGCGCTGTCTGTGTGGCCAAGACTTTGAATAGGCACTGTTAAATGCATGCCATCTGCCCAAATGTGTAAATAAATTGTCATTTCATTGCACTGCCTGTTGCCTAATTATTGTGATTGCATACCTGCCCTACACATTGCCACTGCCATTATGGGTTAACTATGGACGATAGACAAATTTTTCCTTGTTGAAATATGTTCTATTTGTGCTCATCTACCCCACTCTGGTGTTTATTATCATTTATTTGATTACACCCAGTATATATAAATAAGTATTTTTAATAAATAGAGCAAACAACTTTAAATAAGAACTCAAACAAGTGTGGTAAAGAAAAAGTTTTTATTGTCCATCACATACTAAAGATAAAACACATAAAAATTTGTAGAATATGTTTCAATCAACTTGCTTGAGACTACTACAAAAATAATAAAAATATCGGTGATAGACAATTAAAAAAAGTGCTTTTTGATGAATGTGGGAAATTGATTGTAAAAGTATCATATTAACACAAAAAAACTAAAATCACTTGATAAAATAAAAAAAGATTATTCAACTGAAAAAAACTGTGAAGAAATAAGATATAAATCTAATTAATTTTCATTCTTGTACAAGAGATAAACTTTTACATTTATGTAGAAAATGTACAAATGAAGAAGCAAAATTTATAATTTTTGTTATATAAAAAATTATCAATTTCAAATTTGCAAATAACTAATTTAATATATAAAAAGTTTTTTAAGTATATATATTTTTTCTCTATTATAAATAAGATAAAATATTAAAAAGCAAAATAAAAATCAACTGTATATTAAACAAATAAGATCCTTAAAAAAATGTTTATTTCATGATAATTTTTGCTGATTTAAAAGACTACCTAAGCTAAATGATTAAATTTAAAAGTTTTTATAAATTAGAAAAATACTTTGGTGATTATGCAGTTATGGGGCTTTTCTGAACGAAACGTCCTAGACCAACAAAAGTAGCATTAATGGGTTCTGCACAATTTAGCTTGTTCATATTTAAGAGGACGTAATGTTAAAATAAGTAGAACATATAAAAATGTTTTTAACAAAATTGCGAAATGTACAAGCAGTTTGGCCTGTCTGTTTACGTCGATCACCATTATTAATGGCAGTGCATTGCTGATCCCATNGATCACCATTATTAATGGCAGTGCATTGCTGATCCCATGCTACCTAGCGGCCACGGATGTCATTATGGGCATTTTAACGGTCAATTTTTAAGCAGGTCAGTAGCCATTGCGCCTTTGCTGGCATGATTCTTGTCATCCTAACCCAGCGGATTTAAAACTGAGAAAGCAAGAACGAGTGTTTCTGTGCATTATGTTCGCCTAAGAACGAGTGTTAGTGCGTAATATTAGGCTATGAACGAGTACTTCAGTGCGTAATATTCGCATATGTGGAGTTTTAGGGGAACATGGTGTTTCGTCGAGTGAGGTAAGGTTTAATTGGCCATTGACAGAGGAATTATACCAGCCGCCTACCTAGGTGAGTAAATTGATATTCTTTTGGTGTGTTTTACGGTTCCTTTAAATCCCTAAAATCCTAAATTTGTTGTTTAGTGTAAAACCCTACAATCTTAGGTTAGTTTAAAACCCTAAAAACCTAGGTTACTTTAAAACCCTAAAGACCTAGGTTAGTTTAAACCCCTAAAATCCTAGGTTAGATTAACACCCTATAATCCTAGGTTAGTTTAAAAATGTAAAATAGTGATTCAATCATCGTGGGGTTAGGTTCTGTTAGGTTAGGTGGGCACATATTACGATATTAGTCATACGTTAATGTTCCTAGTATATTCGTGTTCTGCGTAATTGGTAGAGTGGAAATATACAATTTTTCTGTTTTTTTTTTTTTTTTTTACCAAAAAGCCCCTAAACTGCATAATTACCAATACTTTTTTTTTTAAGTTTTATTTAGGACCATTTTATTGATGAATGAACGGATAATAGAAATCTATTTCCAAATTAATTGATATATTGATGAAGATGTATCTAATTCTGAACCAATTGTTAAGAAATTAAAATCATCATTATTTTCTAATTTGAATATTATCTATACAAACTTAAAGTTACTGACACAAGAAAAGGCTAATTAAAAAATATTAGTTAAAGTATTTTGAAAAAAAAAAAAAAAAAAAAGGTATTTATAAATTAGGAAAGTAGGATTTAATAGATTTATTTAAAGATCTTTTTTAAGGAAAAATTCAGAAATTAGAAAATATCTAATTAATAAAAATAGATCAACAAATATTAAATAACTACCAAATAATAATGGCAATGAAGAAAATTCAGTTCAAATTTGAAATTAAAAGAAATTTGGAAAAATATAGTTATTTATTATTCTGTTTATTTGAAATATACTGAACATGGTTTATTATAATTTTTATGTAATATTACTGAAAGTGTTGTTAATTTAATTATAAAAGAAGTTCAAAGAAAAAGATCTATTAAAATAATTCATAATGCTGTTTTACAAAATAGTTAATACATTTTTTTGGTAATGATATAAGATTAATTAATTTTAATTTTAGAAATAAGCCATACCTACAACAGATCCTATAATTAATTCTGCGTTAACTGAAATGGAAAATGAAATAATTAGATAATGTGATAGTTTTAATGCCAAAAATACTAATTATGTATTTTATAGTTATTAGAGTTGTTAATACAATCTGATAAAAACAACCCATTTCGTGGTAAAACATAAAATTACTAATTTTAATTTTTTTTTAATGTATCAATGTTAAAAATTAAAATATAAAAAAGTTATGTTTAAAACAAGAACATTTAAGATGTGAAAATGCATTAGAAATTATTTTAAAACTCTCTCATTCATCATGTAGACAAACCAAATAAATATAATATTAAAAAAAATTAAGAATGAAAATTTTCCAATCCTGTGGAAATAATTTCTGAAAATATAAATTTATATGAAGCATTTTTAAATATTTCTATTAATGTATACACATTTGAAGATAAAAATGTTTAATTATAATTAATAGTATAATTATCTGATTTTGAAGGCAAAGGGATGGGATCCCAAAGCCGGAGCTGACCACCTGCTGTCATTCAGGTCGGCCTGCGGCCATATTCCACCATATTGGATCTTGACTACCTTGACCCCGTGCTCATGACCTTAAATTACCTTAAACCCAAAAAAATCCCAAATTTTTTCAAAATTACTGAAAAATTCTGAAAACTTATAAGAGGCTACAGGTGATTATTACGACAGACATCTTAGATTTCCCTTCTTGTTTTTCCCTCAAAATTTAACTTTTTCCCTCCAAATTAACCCTTTTACTTTTAAAATTTTCTTCCTCCCGTCCCCTCAAAATTTCCCTTTTTTCCTTTAAAAAGCACCACGTCTCCTATTTGCAAAGAATGAGGCTCCAAAAGGCACTTTTAGAGCCATTGGAAGGATTTGAGAGGCTTGCTTTTGAAGGGTAGAACAGTGGCGGTAATTTGCTTTTATAGGCACAAAAATGTCTCTGAAAATTTGTAATTTCACAAATTGTGCGCACGTTGGGTTCTCAGGCTGCTTACTGAGGAACACCAAATGAAAAGAATGGCTTGTGCTCTTGATTTTTTGGACCAATATCATAAGGAAGGTAATCAATTTTTAGAGAATATTGTCACAGGGGGACGAGACGTGAAAGAAGCAGTTAGACTTGTTATTCTCACAGGTGGCAGACGTCTATGACTTAGGCATACAAAAGCTTGTAGAACGTTATGACAAATGTTTAAACAAATATGAAAACTATGTAGAAAAATAGAAAAACATGTACGGAATTAAATAAAAAATTTTTTTTGAAGAAATCTGTGGTGGTTTATGTTTTATAAGAAATCGGACTTTACTTTCCAAGTAACCCTCGTACTTGCGTGGAGACACCTTTGAAATATCATAATTTTTGCTATAAGTCATAACAGCATCATGAAAAAATATTTGGCTCAAAATTGAACCTACAACCACAACATAAAAATGCAGCAAATGAACTACAGTTCTTCACTATCATAAATTAAAATTACTTTCTTTTTCATTAAAAAAATTTATGTACATGAAAGAGGTTACAGTCAGACAGAGGTTTTAGACTATCAAAAAGTTCCTAAAACAAGAACATCCCTTGATTTTGAACCCTTTGGTACAGTGTGGGTATCTTCCAGTGAATGTTGATGAATTTCTCTTTTTTTGTTTTTAATATATTGGTCTAGTTCATGAAGATAACAGAACAAAATTGCATAGACTATTGTAAATGGTAAAGTGGGAATCGACAAATATTAGACTGTCTTTATCAGTTTCATTAATATGGATGATATTGAAAAATTATGTTGGCTTGTACTTGTGACTGCATAAGTAGACATGTTCATATCACCTTTGAAGCTCTAACAACAGTTGTAGCAGAAAATAGGATGAATAATGCTAATGAGTAATGTAAATTTATGAACAAGAAAAGAATTCTCTGCTCACGCACATTGAAACTACATAAAAACTACATGCTGTATGATATATGGTATGTGTGTGTGCATTTGTGCATGTGTGTGTGCATTTTTGCATGCGTGTGTGCATTGGTGCATGTGTGTGTGTGTGTGTGTAGGGTCAGGGGTGCACGCTCCTACTTGAAATTTTTTTTGGTTTTTAAGTAAAATTAATTGTTTTTCTGTTAATTCTTATACACAATCCTATTCTCCTATTAAAAAACCTTGTACACTTTATATACTTAATTATATGGCATACTAATATACCTTATTACATAATAGTATTGAATGCAACCTATAAAAAAAAGTTACCAAAACTAATCTTTCAAAGTAATCTATTTTGCCACAAAAAATAATTTTTCTTATGTGAAATGGAATCTTATTGAATCCTCTCTGTGCTTAATCAAAGGTTTTTGTTGTAGACTTATTTTATTTTTGTCTCAACTACTGTAGTATAATTTTCAGTTTCCTTGTAATATTTTATATTAAATTTTGTGAATAATTTGACATAGAGTTGTGGTTAATGATTAAAGCCTGCGAGAGATAATTTCACATTTTTGAAGTGGAAGTTTATTCTTTTTAGATTCGTTGCTATACAGTGTTGTTATTTCAGCTTTTTAACTGGGGTGGCAAGGCCTACTTTGAGGTATGGAAGGGTGGTCCGGGGGTCCTCCCCCGGAAAATGTTTAAAAAACTAGCTTTAAATTGTTGGTTTTTGAAGCTTTTTCAGGCTATTTTTACCACAAAATAATTGCTAACATTCTCTATTTGCCCTAAAACATTCATTGTTAATTACTTGGATTAATAACCAAACCACTTTTAGTAAATATCATTCACACACAACTCAAGAGTCAAGAGTAGGCCTATTTTTAAATAATTTTTTTGATTGATTGAGTGCTTAGCCTGCTTTTTTTTATCATGAAAGTAAAAATCAAGCAAACATCATACAAAAAAACAAAGCTTTATTTAACTTTTACTCAATGTCATCATAAGTTATTTTTATACAAAATGAATTCTTCTCTTTTGGCTTGAATTAAAGTTATCAATAACTTTGGAAATGTCTACATCAACACTCCTTTCGATAGCCAAAAGAGCAAACGAAGACAACCTCTCCTGGCAGATCGTGTTCCTGGTGTATGTTTTCAACCGCTGCAAGCACGAAAAAGACCTCTCACAGGATGCTGAGTTCATTGGAATTGTAAAAAACAAACGGTAAAGTTCAAAAAGTAGAGGGAACACACTTTTCAAAGACTTCTATATAAAAACAGCAGCTCTTTCTTGGATATTTTTGTTTTTTGACTCTTCCATTTTGTAAAAACATCTCAGTTCAGACAGAAGTAGTTCATTGTCCAAAGTGTAATATTTGCACACATACTGTACACTGGCTATGTCTAGGTCAGTTCCACCTAGAACTTTGCTTAAGTGGTTAAGTACATTGAGGTTGTTTTCTTGAAGCCTGGCCTCTATCTCCTTGTTTAGTATGTCGTTAACTGGCCAAAGGATTGAAACTGTGTAATACTGTTCTACAGATTCAAATGGAGCTTTATTCCCTCCCCCAATTTTGGAGGGAATTTTACCCTTTCTTGGCAGCTCGGCTGCTCTAAACCAGCACTTGTTAGCGATTTCTGTGGAGCGATTGAACATATGAGTAAAAAATTCATCTTTTCTGAATGATTGTAAAACTTCAAGTGTGCTGGTTTTTTTTTATTATTTTTTTTTTATTATTTTATTTTTTTTATATTTTTTTTACAACTTCGTAGGTCACACGAAGGGTCTTTGGCAGTAAGTCACATTGTGTTAGAACTCTCCTGAGTAATAGCAAGTCAAATACAAAGTTGAAGTCCTCCATACTTTTTAACAAAGCATTGGCTTGTCCACCACTGTGGATGGAAGAGTACCTAGAGACAAAAAGTTGCATACTCTCGCACACTGCGCGCTTATAGCTTCACTGCTAGACCCAGAGTTGCACTACCTGTCACCTTCTTCTACCGTGGTGTGACCTGCGGGCACGCCCCTGTTGCCAAATCTCGCTCTGCAGTCTGCATATTACAGAGTTGCCACTTCCAGACGTCTACATCGCTCATTCTCGTTTTTCACGCATCTAATATTTGTTATTTTATTACGCCACGACTACTACTCCACTATTTCTATCTAACTTTATAATGTACAAGTTTTAAACACACATTTTATTTTTCTGCGCTAAATCAGGCATGATTAATGAAGAATCAAGAAAGTGCCGTGCTTGTAGAATTGTATTTTCCAATTGTTTGTAAATTGTTGAGATTTTTACTTCAAAATTCAGGGGTGCCAAAATACTGGGTTGGACAATTCTGGGGTAGCAATTGCCACCCCTAAATTACGCTTATGTTGCTACATGTAGGGAATGGGAAACATTTACATAAATATCTGAGTAAAATATATGGACATGTTTATAAATCATTAGCTCTCTGGAGTCAAATTAAGAACCCCCCAAATCTCATGACTCAAAGAGTATCTGGTTTTTCATAAAAAATGTGAATCCAAACACACAGCCTAGATTTGCTGAAATGGATTAAAAAGAACTTAAAAGAATTTTCAACTAAATAAGTTAAATTTTTTTTGTTATGTTTATATAGAATGACTCTTAAGTTAGTGCATTACATTTTATTGTTTCTTAATGATTATTCATAATCTAACAATGTAGAATAACAAGATAGCTGGATTTTTAGTTATGGAACAAAAGATAACTGATGGGGTATTAAACAGTTAATATTTTATTGTCATTTTGTTGTTTAGTGAGTGCCTAGAGTAAAATATTTCATTCCTCTTTTTCTTCCCCAATAAAATGTGAGTTCCTTCACTTTGAATACTTTCACGGTGCTGCTATGNAATATTTCATTCCTCTTTTTCTTCCCCAATAAAATGTGAGTTCCTTCACTTTGAATACTTTCACGGTGCTGCTATGATGACATAAAAGTCCTAAGGAATACCAGTTATTTGAAAAGAAGTGATCATATTTTATTTGGGAGCTAATGCTCTGANATGACATAAAAGTCCTAAGGAATACCAGTTATTTGAAAAGAAGTGATCATATTTTATTTGGGAGCTAATGCTCTGATAATACCTCAAGATATCGTGAATTACATGTTAAGCCCTGTTTTTCTTTGTGTGATGACAGAGAAAATAATTTTTATTTTCAGTGTTGAGGATTTTAATTATGAGGCTGTATTAAAAATAAGGTGGTTTTGTCAAGAAGGCAAGCCTCTTCTGGAGTTGCCTGTAGTTTAGGCTGTAAAAATCTAATTTGGCAATTGAAAAACTATTTTTAAAAAATACTAGATTACAAAGAAAGTTGAGACTATTGTGCTTTGTGTTTAATAACATTTCACTTTAGCCAAAAACAATTATTTTAAGTATATTTGTAAGTGTAAATAAATAATTGTTGAACATGTTAGTGATTGAGTTGCCTATTACTCCTTTGCAAATTGTNGTATATTTGTAAGTGTAAATAAATAATTGTTGAACATGTTAGTGATTGAGTTGCCTATTACTCCTTTGCAAATTGTTGAAAAATATTTGTTGTTTTAGGATAATGAAAGTGAGAAAACTGTGTGCCGTCAGAATGCTTAATCATTGTAAAAAATTAAAAAGTGTTACTTACATAACCTTATGTAAGAACTTGACCTACANGTATATTTGTAAGTGTAAATAAATAATTGTTGAACATGTTAGTGATTGAGTTGCCTATTACTCCTTTGCAAATTGTCTAAAAATATTTGTGGTTTTAGGATAATGAAAGTGAGAAAACTGTGTTCCGTCAGAATGCTTAATCATTGTAAAAAATTAAAAAGTGTTACTTACATAACCTTATGTAAGAACTTGACCTACANTCCGTCAGAATGCTTAATCATTGTAAAAAATTAAAAAGTGTTACTTACATAACCTTATGTAAGAACTTGACCTACATTATCAGGAGCAGCCTTCATTGATAATGAAATGTGTCTGTTTGTCCTCTCAGAAAAAATAACTGGATTAAAATGGTCATTCTCATGTCATTTTTATCAAATAACTTTACAAATTAAGATCATTGGTTTGGTATGTCAAAGGATGTAATAATGTCATCTGTGTTTGTTTATACTGTTGGAGCAGAGTGGTGTGGTTTTTATAAACTTAATAGTGAAAAAAACAGTGTCAATTTGTCAGCAGCAAGTATATTGGCTTCTGTATTTTTATAGAAGTATATCACAGTAAATGTAAACATCTTTCACATGGTATTCATGTGAACTATCTAATTCTATTTGAAGTATATTTAAAAGATGGATGCCTTTTCCCATCAATACCAAATTCTATAACTTATTCTGGAATACTTATCTACTAAGTGCCAAAATATTACTTTTGGCCAGTTCATCTAGTAACTGACTTTTGGTGTGGTAGTGATTTTTGTTTGTACTTATGAGATAACTTATGCATTGTGTCTTATATTTCTTGTTAAACTTTTGTTACATAAATCATAGCTTTTAACGTTGAAATGAACACAGGATCAAGTAGAAGGTAATTGACAATTTTGCAACCTAAAAGTGTAGGTGATCAAAGTGACCAAGCCTTATGAATTATATATCTTGAAAATACATTTCTCACTGCAATAAATCTGTAATATATTGTTACAAGACACCAGAGGGGCATATCTGAGTTCGTGAGGGTTGGAGGTCTTAATAAAAGAACAAAATTTGATATTAATTTATTCACACAGCTATTATTTACAGGATTTATCTATCTTTACTATTACTCTTTTTATTTCTCAGTGAGCTCAATATTTAATGTCTCTTTTTGCTCTAATTAATATCCTTCTTAATGCCTCTGTTTGGTTATAGTCTTATTAACTCACACTCATCATTAACATACTTTGTCTGTCTGTTGCCATAATTTGTAATGTCTTTCACTCACGCACACAGTCCAATAGTCCAGCCTGCCAGTCGTACTCTTCACTGCGCCAGTGCTCGCTGTCACAGATTTTCCTCCCGCTGGTCACTTCTCTCGCCGCTTGTTTCACTCGTCGTCTATCTCTAAAACTCCAGCTACTCATCCACTCATCAACTCNCTGGTCACTTCTCTCGCCGCTTGTTTCACTCGTCGTCTATCTCTAAAACTCCAGCTACTCATCCACTCATCAACTCGTGGCTCGGAGGCCCGTTTCACTTTTATAGGCTCTGGACTTGACCTGGAAGGTTTGCCACACCCCGAGTCACACTGATAGAAACTAGGGCAGTAAACCACTAGAAAATTCTTCAAATAAACATGGAAATTCAATCAGTTGAAGGTCAGAAGCGCAAGCCGCAGAAGATTTATTGCGGGGCCACATGCGGCGGCAAGCAGGTGTAAACTGATCTTCATGTTCGCTACCCGCTCTTGGGTTACATGCGCGACCTTCACTCATTTCCGCTCTCGCAAGGGATGCAAAGCAGCGAGCACATATCAGTATTTTCATCAAACGTTTAANCTGGTCACTTCTCTCGCCGCTTGTTTCACTCGTCGTCTATCTCTAAAACTCCAGCTACTCATCCACTCATCAACTCCTGGCTCGGAGGCCCGTTTCACTTTTATAGGCTCTGGACTTGACCTAGAAGGTTTGCCACACCCCGAGTCACACTGATAGAAACTAGGGCAGTAAACCACTAGAAAATTCTTCAGATAAAAATGGAAATTCAATCAGCTGAAGGTCAGAAGCGCAAGCCGCAGAAGATTTATTGCGGGGCCACATGCGGCGGCAAGCATGTGTAAGCTGATCTTCATGTTCGCTACCCGCTCTTGGGTTACATGCGTGACCTTCACTCATTTCCGCTCTCGCAAGGGATGCAAAGCAGCGAGCACATATCAGTATTTTCATCAAACGTTTAACATTAAAATTAATATGAGTTAATATTCTCAACAATTATGCTTATAAAACACAATTTTTCAAATAACTTAGCATTTTACTTGCACTGCATGCCACTTTCATATCCACAATAAATTGCACAAATTACATCAAGTGTAAAATTTCATGTTATTTATCAGTGATTAAAGCATAACCCAGATAGGGTGTAAAATATTATTAAAATATACTGTGTTGTAAAAAGATTAATCTGATTTCAAAAGGCTATAGCTTTTAAACTAAGGATCTAAGAACCATGCAGTAAAGAGTGTAATATATGTCTGACAATAACGTTTGGCTTACAATTATCACAAATGCTCAATATACCCCTCGGCAGATGCACGGCATACACCTANTGCCCCTCGGCAGAAGCACGGCATACACCTATGCAATAGTCAAACTCATCCCGCTCATTAGTGAGCATGTCTGGTGTTACTGCAGCCACTGCTGTTATGTGTTGGTCCGTTGTTGTAGGAAGTTGTGGCACACAAACCCCTACAAGAAAAATCAGTGACAGTGAGATTGGGCAAATTTGGTAGCCAGTGCTATAATGCCAAATCAGCATGTTCCTGGCAGCTGATCAATCAGTGTGGAAGCTTGTCTTTCAGGAACGTTCCAACCTGAAGTACCTGTGCAGTGGTGTTCCGTGCTGTTGGAAAATGAAATCGGTGAAATCTGCCTGTAACTGTGAGAGAAACCAGTTCTGATACATTTGCAGGTATGAGATTCCTGTGACAATGTTGTCGGAANATCTGCCTGTAACTGTGAGAGAAACCAGTTCTGATACATTTGCAGGTATGAGATTCCTGTGACAATGTTGTCGGAAAAAAAAGAACGGACCATAAATATTTTCTTGGGGAACAGCTCAGAACACATTCACTTTAGGGGAGTCTCTCTCATGCNAAAAAAGAACGGACCATAAATATTTTCTTGGGGAACAGCTCAGAACACATTCACTTTAGGGGAGTCTCTCTCATGCTCATCTATGACATGTGGCTGCTGTGATCCCTATACCAGTATGTTGTGGTGGTGCACCGTACCACTGAACCTCATCACTGAACACGTAAGTGTAAAAGAAAAGTGTCATTTTCCATTTCCTTTTCGAAAGTGAATACACAAAATGCCACATGTCATTTACCACTCTGACATAGGGCATGTAAGAGTTCAATCCCGTATTATTTGACTAATAGATGTCATTGCAAAACACGCCAGACAAACGTATGGACACGAGCATGGGCAGCTGGCACAATGGGTAGACTTTTGTGGACTTCTTACAAAACTCCTTCGGATGCGCCCAACATCTTTGTCGGAAACATGGGGGTACCTGTTGATTTCTCCTTGCACAAACAATTTGTTTCTAGAAACTGCTCATGCAGAAGGGGGTGCCNAACATGGGGGTACCTGTTGATTTCTCCTTGCACAAACAATTTGTTTCTAGAAACTGCTCATGCAGAAGGGGGTGCCGTACTCTCATCAAAAATCATGCTGCACAATTGTTGAAATAGAGAATTCAAAAGGCCTTCTGTTCTGGGGTCCTCATCCTGATGCATATTGAAGGGAGCTCACCTGCTGGCTTTTCACCATTTACACACNCCTTCTGTTCTGGGGTCCTCATCCTGATGCATATTGAAGGGAGCTCACCTGCTGGCTTTTCACCATTTACACACCACCTGCTGGGGCAACCAAGTAAAACATTTCAAATTCTCTCTTAGCAGTGAACGGACATACTCGCTGACGTGTGGGANACCTGCTGGGGCAACCAAGTAAAACATTTCAAATTCTCTCTTAGCAGTGAACGGACATACTCGCTGACGTGTGGGACTCTGGCTTGGATCAACCAAGCACAGAGTCTGTGCCCAAGTGATTTAGAGCCCATTTTGGGGAGGGGGGTGTCATATTGAGCATTTGTAATACTTTTAAAGAAAACTTTGTCACATGTAATTCACTCTTTACAGCATGGTTTTCTGTTCCTTAGTTTGAAAGATATAGCCTTTTGAAATTGGATGAATTATTTTTTAAACATCTTGTAGATAAGGATAAAATTTTGAATTTNTTGAAAGATATAGCCTTTTGAAATTGGATGAATTATTTTTTAAACATCTTGTAGATAAGGATAAAATTTTGAATTTTGCACACAATAAAGTTCTATATAGTAGTGAACTCCAGCAAAAATTTTGAGTTTGATATTTTACTAGAAGTATANATTTGCACACAATAAAGTTCTATATAGTAGTGAACTCCAGCAAAAATTTTGAGTTTGATATTTTACTAGAAGTATAGTTATGTCAGGTACAAAACTTCAGAAAATCTATGAAAATGTGTGCATATAATAACACAGTCTTGTTTAGAGATGCCTAACTTCGTTTATAACATTTCCAGCCTGCATGCAACCTGTTTTTGTACAGCACCCACTGAGAGAAATGGGATTAACTGAAATGTTTTGAACATACTCCATTGCTACATTATGACATCACAGAAAACCAGGTCTGAGACACGAAACAAAAACTAAAAACAAGCCAAGAGTGGCTGTAATCTTAATATATACTTGAAACGTACAATAAATTTCACAAGGAATTTTGTCATATTTTTAACAAACAGAAAAACAAAAATAGAATTACAGAAAGAATTATCAAATGGAAAAACTGAAAAAACCAAGGACAGCATAATGACGACACAGACAAACAGTTGGTTTCATTAAAATGGAAAAAAGTGGAAAAGAACCCAAGTACAACGCAACTAATAAGACAGCACAGAAAAATACTGAGATGAAGACAAATTTTCGCACAAGACTTGAAGAGACAACAATTATGACACAGAACAACACAGTAGGTTTTCTTAGACAAGCTTGTTGTGACGTTTCGGGAGCAGATGTCCCTGATGTGTCAGCTGCTGTGGTTTCTTGTTGGTCCTCCTGGCACTCTGCTCCTGGTGCTTTGGTCATGTCCGTCGCACTTCTCAGGTGGTCCCGGTGATATTTGCTCACCTTGCCTTATGCATCTCGTATTATGTATACTGTTGTGCCCACTCGCTTGTGTACCACGCGCGGCTTGGACCACCTTGGCCTCAGTCCTGCGCAGTAGTTGTTGGGTGCAGAAAATGGGGNATCCTAACGTACACCCAGTCCCCGCAAAAACAGTAATAATCGTCCGTCACTATACTGGGGCTAAACTCTAGTCAACACTGGATGGAGTCAGGCAGCTGTGTTACAAATTATTTTGTATCGACTAAGCACGAGTAAGACTTTGTCTGCTTCCAAAGCAAGGTGGGCACATTTAGATAAGCGTACAGAATATGGTTTCCTCTCAGGTGAAAAACTAATAATATCCTTCATTCTGAAAAATAGCTATAAGGTTATTCCAACTGTCATGCATACTCCTTAGTAAGTTAAACACAAATGGATAAAGATACAGACTAAGATTTTCACTTACTTGTTCAGCAAAACGAGCCTCTTGCTAGAAATGACTAAATTTTAATGAAATATTTCACAATTTTTTGAGTGCATCTGAGAATCATTTTGCTCGACTCGCTGTGGCCAATGTAACATTGCAAACTAGGCAACAACGCACCGACATGATAGGGTACTGGCACCAGCTATTGGGAGGAGCACTGCTGATCGACTGACCTCAAGCAGCCACGAAGTTCTGTGCAGGGTGTAGAAATGTAAATAATTATATTCTTGAGTTAGTAAATATTCCTTTATGATTATATACTAATACAGATATACTGTGTGGTGATTTCAATATTGATTTTTATTAGGTAATAATGATAAGGCAAATATAACAATGTCAAATACTTTTAATTTAAAACAGATGGTTAATTTTCTTAACTCCAGTTACAAGCAGCTCATCTTCAACTATTGATAATGGTTTCATTAATCAATGTATAGCAAATAAAGCTAAAATATATTTCACATATAAATGGATTGTTTGACCATGATAGATAAATTATCACACAAACATACCCTCCACCTTAAAGTAGCATTTTCCAAATGAAATCAGTTAGTTATGGGCAATGAGAATAAAACTTTGTTAACAGCAGGAATTATAGGTCATGTGAAACAAAGAATGAACTGTTTATGGAATATCAAATTAGTTAGAAAAATAATTTTAGAATTTATTATAAACCTTACTGTAGAGTACCGAAAAGAGTTATTGCTACATCACAATGTATGGAATTAAACAGGAAAGTGAAGAGCTTTAATAATCAAGTAAAAACAACAGGATTGTAATAAAACTGGAATTATGTAAAAAAAGACAACAAAATCAATATAACTATTTCCCTACAAGATAATAATTAAATTATTAGTAATCGAAAGCATGTTGCAGATCTTTTTAATAAATATTTAATTTCTGTTGCAAATATTATAACAGATAGGCCAGTAAATGAAAATTCTATTAAACATGTGTGTTAACTATTCATAAAGAAATGCCAAATATTCATGTAAATAATAAATCACCCTGGAAAATAAAACTTATTATTAAATCACTAAAATCTAAATACTCATATGGGTATGATGATGTTAATGGAGTAATTTTAAAAAAATTTGCTGACCTAATCAGTGTACCCCTTTGCAAGATATGCAAGAGTATGTTAGAAACTGGTGTATTTCCAGAGACATTAAACGTGGCAGTTATAAAACAAAAAAAAATTTAAAATGGAGATAAGAATATAGGAAATTATAGACCAATATCACTCTTATCTGTGTTTGCTAAATTCTTTGAAAAAGTAATATACGCAATATTAAATAAAAATCTAGATACACATGAAGTAATTTCACCTTCTCAATATGGATTTAGAAAAGGTCTTTAAACTATAAATGCTATAATTCAATTAACTTTTAACTTAGTAAATTCTTTAAATAACAAAGAATATGTTTTAAGCTTGTTGTGTGATTTCGTAAATCACAAATTATTAATACATTTACATTCTAGGGGAAAAAAAACAACTTTAGGGCTTTTATTAAATTGTATTTAACATAAAGGCAGCAAAAAGTTGAAATATTAGGCAATTTGACTAACAGTAATGTTGTATCAAGTATATAATAGTCTTTTCAAACATAGAATACTTTAGGTCTCTATTTTGGGGAGACAATATCAACTTTGGTTTTTTAAATGAGAATGTACTCATTTGGGACTGACACTTAGAAAGTGTGAAAGTGTTTGCTATTCAAAAGAATGTAGTTAGAATCATATGCAAGAAATGACTGAGGCACTCCTGCAGACAATTATATAAAGACTAGCTGACCCGGCAAACGTNGGGGGGGGGGGGGAAATCCTAACGTACACCCAGTCCCCGCAAAAACAGTAATAATCGTCCGTCACTATACTGGGGCTAAACTCTAGTCAACACTGGATGGAGTCAGGCAGCTGTGTTACAAATTATTTTGTATCGACTAAGCACGAGTAAGACTTTGTCTGCTTCCAAAGCAAGGTGGGCACATTTAGATAAGCGTACAGAATATGGTTTCCTCTCAGGTGAAAAACTAATAATATCCTTCATTCTGAAAAATAGCTATAAGGTTATTCCAACTGTCATGCATACTCCTTAGTAAGTTAAACACAAATGGATAAAGATACAGACTAAGATTTTCACTTACTTGTTCAGCANGTCATGCATACTCCTTAGTAAGTTAAACACAAATGGATAAAGATACAGACTAAGATTTTCACTTACTTGTTCAGCAGAACGAGCCTCTTGCAAGAAATGACTAAATTTTAATGAAATATTTCACATTTTTTTGAGTGCATCTGAGAATCATTTTGCTCGAGTCGCTGTGGCCAATGTAACATTGCAAACTAGGCAACAACGCACCGATATGATAGGGTACTGGCACCAGCTATTGGGAGGAGCACTGCTGATCGACTGACCTCAAGCGGCCACGAAGTTCTGTGCAGGGTGTAGAAATGTAAATAATTATATTCTTGAGTTAGTAAATATTCCTTTATGATTATATACTAATACAGATATACTGTGTGGTGATTTCAATATTGATTTTTATTAGGTAATAATGATAAGGCAAATATAACAATGTCAAATACTTTTAATTTAAAACAGATGGTTAATTTTCTTAACTCCAGTTACAAGCAGCTCATCTTCAACTATTGATAATGGTTTCATTAATCAATGTATAGCAAATAAAGCTAAAATATATTTCACATATAAATGGATTGTTTGACCATGATAGATAAATTATCACACAAACATACCCTCCACCTTAAAGTAGCATTTTCCAAATGAAATCAGTTAGTTATGGGCAATGAGAATAAAACTTTGTTAACAGCAGGAATTATAGGTCATGTGAAACAAAGAATGAACTGTTTATGGAATATCAAATTAGTTAGAAAAATAATTTTAGAATTTATTATAAACCTTACTGTAGAGTACCGAAAAGAGTTATTGCTACATCACAATGTATGGAATTAAACAGGAAAGTGAAGAGCTTTAATAATCAAGTAAAAACAACAGGATTGTAATAAAACTGGAATTATGTAAAAACAGACAACAAAATCAATATAACTATTTCCCTACAAGATAATAATTAAATTATTAGTAATCGAAAGCATGTTGCAGATCTTTTTAATAAATATTTAATTTCTGTTGCAAATATTATAACAGATAGGCCAGTAAATGAAAATTCTATTAAACATGTGTGTTAACTATTCATAAAGAAATGCCAAATATTCATGTAAATAATAAATCACCCTGGAAAATAAAACTTATTATTAAATCACTAAAATCTAAATACTCATATGGGTATGATGATGTTAATGGAGTAATTTTAAAAAAATTTGCTGACCTAATCAGTGTACCCCTTTGCAAGATATGCAAGAGTATGTTAGAAACTGGTGTATTTCCAGAGACATTAAACGTGGCAGTTATAAAACAAAAAAAAAATTTTAATGGAGATAAGGATATAGGAAATTATAGACCAATATCACTCTTATCTGTGTTTGCTAAATTCTTTGAAAAAGTAATATACGCAATATTAAATAAAAATCTAGATACACATGAAGTAATTTCACCTTCTCAATATGGATTTAGAAAAGGTCTTTAAATTATAAATGCTATAATTCAATTAACTTTTAACTTAGTAAATTCTTTAAATAACAAAGAATATGTTTTAAGCTTGTTGTGTGATTTCGTAAATCACAAATTATTAATACATTTACATTCATGGGAAAAAAAAACAACTTTAGGGCTTTTATTAAATTGTATTTAACATAAAGGCAGCAAAAAGTTGAAATATTAGGCAATTTGACTAACAGTAATGTTGTATCAAGTATATAATAGTCTTTTCAAACATAGAATACTTTAGGTCTCTGTTTTGGGGAGACAATATCAACTTTGGTTTTTTAAATGAGAATGTACTCATTTGGGACTGACACTTAGAAAGTGTGAAAGTGTTTGCTATTCAAAAGAATGTGGTTAGAATCATATGCAAGAAATGACTGAGGCACTCCTGCAGACAATTATATAAAGACTAGCTGACCCGGCAAACGTTGTTTTGCTGTGTCACTGGGAGACACCTGGTGGGAATAAATTGTAACCTAGATCGATAAATGATTGATGATAATTGATCAGTTATCGACCTAGGGTAAAATTTATTAAATTACTAATATCGCTATAAAAAAATAAGGGTTGGTGGTAGAAGGGTGAAAATTTAGGAGGGTATGTATTTTTTGATGCCACATCATAAAAAAATAAAAAATAAAAATTTTGTTCAAACAATAAAAAAAAATTGTTTGGGGGTGGCCACCCTTATTACTTAGGGGTGTAAAAAATAGATATAAATCTATTCTCAGACCTACCGAGTATACATAAAAAATTTCATAAAAATCGGTCCAGCCGTTTCGGAGGAGTTCAGTGACTAACACTGTGGCGGGAGAATTTTATATATTAGACTAGATGAAGGGATACTTACCTTTCCAAGCTTCTGCATTCATGAAGTTCTTTCCTACTTAGCTCATAATACTAGTTTTTACTTTGACTTTGGTGTACAGAACTATCAAACTAGAAATAGCAATAGTTTTCATATGTCAACAACTTTGCTTTCTCTCTTCCAAAAATTTACATATTTAGCTATGATAAAAAAAATGTTTATTCATTACCACAATAGTATGAGAAGTGAGGTTTAAAAAAAAAACATTTTAAATATAAGTTAAAAAAAGCTACTACTTACACCTTCTGTTCAGTGCATGAATTCTGGAATTTTAATTGTTCAACATTGACAGTTAATTATTATTGTTTTGTTATTGTATTTATTCTGTTGATCACCTATATATTAGGTATGGCATGTTAAATAAAGTTGTGTAAGTCATAATGGTGTTAGCTATATGAGTGTTTGTGATATAATGACACTTGTTGGAATTTTGAATTGCATAGTTTATTACATTTAGTAACTTTCAATTCTTTTATTGTTAATATATGATTGGGTTTCTTTTAACATTTTTGATATTTATATTTGTATTTTAAATTGATGTGTAAAGAGCTTCTGGAAATAAATATGTATGTATGTATGTGAGTATGTATGTGCCTGTATGTACATAATCACTAAACTTTTAATATTTGTGTTGTTAGAATGACATGTTGGGGCTGATGCAGATCATCCTTGTAAACATGCTATTTTCTTTTCAGAGAGAGACTAAGGACTGCTTTTGATGTGCTGTTTGAAGTAAATGTTTTGGACTCTCAAGATGAGGTTAATCTTGCTCTTCTATCTCGTCCTGAACTTGGTCTCACCTTCACAAAGCTCCATTGCTGGCGATTAACTCAGTTTCAGAAGTGTGTTTTCTTGGATGCAGATACTATGGTAAGGCTGCAGAACTAAGAATAAAGTACTATTATGTCATTGTTTTGAAAATATTGATGCTGTAGTTTATAGTTTTTATATCTGACAAATATGAAGTTCAGTTGGTGGGAACGAGGATATTTTCCCCCCAAAATTGTGAAAATACATTTAATTTTAATCATGTGACTGTTTGTCACTAATGGTAGTTTTCCCCTTCAACCAGCAGATCTTAGGTCATTTCTTTAAAATGTTTTTGAGTTAATTTGCAAGATAGTATAGTTGGTAACAAATATGGGTACTCTAGATCCTGGCATCTAAATTTGTAAGAGTTCCCCAGTGCAGTTTATGAAATTCAGAACAAAATACATTTAATGGTTTAATTTTGATTTCAAGGATATAAATTTATGTTTATCATTGAAATGGATGGATAGACATTTGTGTTGAAAGTGAAGAGGTCTTGAAAGGCGGTGAAGGGGAAGTTAGGTGATGATAGAGCATTGGTGAAATGCAAGGATGGGAGAAATAGGAGTCTCTGGAGAAAACCTGCTGGCCAACTCCAATGTCCATCACGTTTTCCACATGCTAATAACTAGGTGACTAACCAGAAACCGAAGCCTGTTCGTCTTGGTGGGAGGCGAGTATTATACTACATCACTTTGGCCCCTGATAGCCATTTATCTTGTTACACAGAATTTTTTTTGTCTGAGGGCATTGCCCTTGAAAATGAGTGTGTTCATTTTAATTTTGCTAATGTACACAATTTTTACACCAGCCAGTCAGTTTGTTTATGTGTCTGACTTGCATTACACACTTTTTGTTCAGTCTGGATCAGTGGTTCTGAAAGCACATGGAAAAAATTGATACAGTAGAGCACCCCTCTACCGGAATTCCCTCAAACGGAACTCCCCATATCCAGAACTAATTTTCCAAAAAAAATTCAAACATCACAAAGTTGTGCCATAACTTTCCCGCGCTCGCGAGAGGTCTTTCGTTCCTCACACCAGACTGTACATGCCCGCTAGCTGGTAAACAAGCTGCATGATGAGGAGACAGCCGGCCCAAGTGGCACAGCTATAGCTACGCTGCATCACTACACAAGAGACGGTGACTAATGGCAATGTGCGACACATGCCATTGGTTTTAGTGGTGTGACTTTCAGAATTAAGTGTTCTAATGTGTTAGTGTAAATGTACCGTATTTTGGCGTGTTTAGACAGCACCAGAAGGGGATAATTAATATTTCAAGTATAGGCCGCACTGAATTTTTGTATTCCCGTAAATATTGCCGGGCCTCGTCGTGCTAGTGCGGCAACAGCAAACTATAACAACGTAGAACTAATAAATTTACCGTTGAGTGTTATCATTGCCTTGCCACCTGGCCTCCACCTGCTGAAATGTGGCAACCTCGCAGTATTCTGCGTAAATAAAACTTTTGTATTTATGTCAAAATGCCTCAACACGGCGTTTGAATTGCGGACCATGGTGCGCCGTGCGTAGCCTGCCAGCTCGGCCTGCTGTTGCCAGGCAGGCAATGGTATGGTGTAGGAGTGCGTGCAGCATCTCACATACACACACAGCTACTGCTGGCTGTTTCATTCGACGAGAGAGAGAGAGAGAGCGTATACCAAAAAAAGAGGGGGAAGGAGGGAGAAAGAAAAGAAAGGGATTGAGCAAGCTTGCCTGGTGCTGGGCGACTCTGAGGTTGTTGTGGTGGGGGTGGAAAGGAAGGACGCCAAGCGAAAGGGAAAAAAAAGAGAAAGGAAGCGAGCCAGCTGGACGGCGGCTGGAGGTGATACAAAGCAGAATTGTCCAGGACAGGCAGGCAAAAGTATGATGCAACCCATACGCGTTTAAACACGAGTGATGAGCTATTCATTTGTTATTATGTTTTTGACTTCCTTAGAAACTAAGTTAAAACATTAGAGCATACTGTATGTTGACAAATTTCTAAACATGGTTTAAGGGGAAAAAAAATGTTTGTGCCAATATCTTGTAAATAAGTTGCACCCATTTTTTTTTTCATTTAAATTTTTAATGTGCGGCCTATAAACGCCAAAATACAGTACTTTGTGAACTTTGTGTATAATACATCTGTCCTGCTCTTGTAAATGTAGATTGTGCCGATGTGCCATGCAGCAAGGGAAATACTATCAATGGAATCTAATATACATTGGGAAGTTTTATCAGTTGCATGTCAAACCAAACAGCAACATCTCACCACTGCAGCCCTAGATTACCTCCAGTACTCGCTTACTCACGCAGACACGCACGCAAAGCGATAAGAACCCCGGCTAGCAGGTTGTGAATGAAGGTTATTAACGCAGCGTCGGTAGTTTTATGACTCACATTTTCATAATCAGTACATTGCGTTTTTTTAAATTTTTGTGTAACTTTAATTATAAAACTAATCATTTACACTCATCAATTTCTTAAGTTATAATTATGTGCCACATATACATGAGTTCAGTCTATAAATGTGTTATTTTTCACACAATCCCACCCTCATTTCCCATAACCAGAATTTTCCCACAACCGGAGTAGCCCTTCCCCCGACGATTCCGGTTGAGGGGTGCTCTACTGTAGTAATACATTACTACTCTGTACAATTAAGCTATATCTGATATATAATATTTATTTATAAAATAATGTACTTTGTCACATGGATTTTCTAAAATCATAATTTCTGCAAGAAAAATGGCTAATGCTGAAGTATTAACTGAACATAATTTTTTTTCGCTAAAGTTAAGGTGTTAAAGGTTAGTGTGCAGTAACAACTGTTAATTGCAGCAAGGCTTACTCATGGCTGTTCCCACTAGTAGTTGAATCATGTTGTGTACAGTTCGAGTGCTGCAGTAAAGCCTAAACATGAAAAATGTTAAAGGTAGTGAGCTTATTAGAATACATTGTTTTCATTAGGAGTAATAAAAAAATAGTTTTTTTTTCTGCTGGCTCTCAAAAAAAGGCAAAGTACAGTAAGGAATTTTGGATATTAGATTTTTACTGGTTTATTTTTAACTAAGAAATAAATTTTTGTACCTAAACGTGTGGAAAAGTAGTCTGGTTTCATGATATAGTACTCATTTTCATGCATAGAAAAAAGCACTGGCAACATACTGTTGGTCTTGGTTGTTGCTTTGAAAAATAAGACAAAACCAACGGTGACTAAACCACTTTCAATACCAAGAGTTAAAACATCACAGAATGGGTTATTAAGTACATACTCTACTATTGAAGTCATTAGTTTCTTCAAAATCAAGCTGGTTTTTTTTTTTTGCTACAGAAAAATAATGGTAGCGTTGCTGTAATTTTGTTTAATTTTTGTCATAGTTGTAAATTGCTTAAGGGTCTACAGGTAGTAGAACTTTAAGATGCTCATGGTGCTAAAAAAACAGTACAAGTTTGTTCTGCTCTGTGAAATTGTTGATGTTTATGTCAGTGATGTATAGTGATTGAGTATTTAATTTTTATTTTGACCTTTGTACTCTCCTGATACTAGTGAGCTTTATCTGGACCAGACCTTCTATAACATCTTTCCGTTGTGACAAGATTCAAGTTTACTTTAGGCAGAATGTTTGAACTGTATGTAATGCTTTTGGACACTATTTAATATTTCTTTTTCCCCAATAAATATTTATTTTAATACTGTGCAATACTGTTTTTTCTTTATTTTATTGCAATTGTGTTTGCTTGATAAAAATTATCGGTATAAATTACCACGCCCTTGTGTCTACCAATATAATTTCCAGCTGTGTAGTGTTAATTTGTTCCTGTACCTCATATACCTGAAATATTATGGAGTGTTTCAGATATAAATAATTAACATTAAGTAGAGTTCGGGTATTGTAACTTAAATTATAGTAGCATATAATTATGATTATAGTAGACACGGTAGGCCAATGTGGGCTCACTTGAAAACCCTAGGATGTGGGATTTTTTAAAAATTTAATTTTTTACCACTTCAGCAGTAGAACATGTAACATTTTAACCTTGCATAACATATACGAGTATAACATGCTACGATTGGAAATCAGTTAAAGCAAACCATGCACATCCTATATTTAAAGAAAAAAATGTGTTAGGTTTTTTGAAATTTTTATTTCATAAACCAATGTATTTTTCAGTTGAAACAGAGGAAGTTGATGCTGAATGTAAGCAGAAGAAAAAGTGACAAAACTAAGGAGGAAACCAAGTTTTTTTCACACTTTTGCCATTATCTGCTACCATTTTATTGAAATAACTCTTAGATAACAGATCCTTGCATAATGGAAGCAAGATAATATTCAGAACCACTTTCTATAAAGGCCATAATACCTGGCAGGTATTCAGAATTGTCTTCAGTTAACCAAATTTTTGCTATTTCTTCTTGTTCCCTACTTAAATGCTGCTCTCTGAATTAAGGATCCATCAGGATAGCAAGGATGTGTGGTTGTTGGATTGCCTGCTGAAATCTTTTCTTGAAATGTTGATGGTAGAACAGAAGAAGTGAACAGGTCCATCCATATTTTAACAGTATGAAATGCATATTACAGCCTGTAACTAAAAGAATCATCCGATTTCACAATGCTATAACTTTTACATGAATGAAGGTAGGGCCTAGCGGCAAATTATGAAACACACATTGAAACATAAAGTTTCCCTTAGCGCATGTTGCACATCGCTGGTTCACCTGGTCTCTGGTAGATGTTGTCCTTGTGGCATTATAGCTTGTGCTGCTAGCGCACCTTTTCAGTATGCATCAGAATGGCAATAACACAGCAACGAAAAGTGTTTTGAGTTCTTAGTTTCAAGAAGTGTGGCACTGCACCTCCTACTGCGCAGAGCATTTGACGGTGGCACAAGCAGTTTCAAGAGACTGGTTGTTTATGCAAGGGGAAGTCCACAAGTCACCCCCGTCATAGTTTTGTAGAGAGTCCATATGAGTCCACTCATTGCAGCCGAGAGCTGGCCAATCTCCCATATGACTGTCTGGCGTGTTTTGTGGTGACAATTGATTTTCGAACCATATAGAATTCAAGTGCTACAAGCCCTTCGTGATTGTGATAAATGAAGTATCGAGTTTTGTGAATTCATTCTGGGCATGGAGATGGACAATTGAAACTTTTGTTCACGTTTGATGTTCAGCTATGGGGCCACGTTCCATTGAAGTGGAAAAGTCTTCCACCACAATGTATGAATATGGGGAGCACAGCGGCCAGATACCATAGCCGAGCATGAGAGACACTTTCCAAATCTGAATGTGTGTTGCTCAGTTTCCCGAGAGGTGTATGGTCAGTTATTTTTTGTGGAAAACACCGTTACACCGTTTGAGATCTGGCTGTTTCCACAATTACTAAAACATTCTGACAATTTCAACAGGATGGAGCACTACCCTAATGGCACTTGCATGTCAGAGAATTTCTCAATGAACTTCCTAAATGATGGGTTGGCCATAAGGGGCTTACGGATTGCACATTGCACCACTGGTCTCCAAGGTCACCTGCTCTCGGCGTATGTGCCTCCCCTGCCAACATATGTGGGCGAACTGCGATGCCACATAGCAACAACAGTGGCTGCTATAACACCTGACATGCTCGCACGAGTATGGGATGAGTTTTACTACCGTTTAGACGTATGCTGTGAATCCGGTGTAGGGCACATTGAACATTTATGAAAATTTAAATTAAAACTTTGTATTCTTATACGTATTTTAAAATTTATCTGAAAGTTTTATGAGCATGCATGTAAAAGTTATAGTCTTGTGAAATTGGATGAATCAAACCACAGTTAATTATTTCTCAAGATGCAACAATTCTTGATAAAGACCCTGATTGGCCAAAATTTTGGTTGTGTTCAAGAACTATTTCCATGTACTTATATTTGGTTACAAAATATGTCACACAGTCAACATGCGAGTCCAGCATGTCATTTGACAACTGAGGCTTCAGACAATCTTGCTCCAGAAGCCATCTGTGAGCTTGGTGTTTTAGGAAGTGAATTATTGTCACATTGGCCCTGAAATTGATGTTGTTGCAACCTTTTTTTTGTTCAAGATGGCCAGCCTAGTTGGCTTTGTTGTCATTATTAAAACAGCTGTTATCAAGTAATGATGTGTTTTTTTTAATTATGATTCACGAGCCTAACAAGGGTTATGAGCCCAGATGTTGGTAGTAGCAGTACAAGTTGTATAGCAGATATTGGGTTGCAGAAGCAAATAGTAACATTTTGTTGTGCCAAAATACGTGAATAGTGCTGGCAACATGGCGACATTGGCTTTGTCGTTTATTAAGAAATTAAAGGGCCAGGAAAATTATACATCTTGGAAGTTCCACATGAAAGCTGTACTACAATTAGACCACCAGTGGGATGTTGTTTAAGGCCGAGTGAAATATGAAGATGCCCAAGACAAAGATCGTAAGGTGCTGTCAAAGATTTGGTTTTTAATTGAATCTGACCTCATACATCATGTTAAGAAATGCAAGATGGCTAAGGTATACTATTCAAAAGCTTTTTGAAGACAGGTGTCTCAAGACAATTTGGTTTATTACGGCAGTTTATTTTAACACGTCTGGATGACTGCGGATCAATTGAAGAATATGTGAACAAAATCTTGTGCACAGTGAAACGACTTAGTGAGGTTGACTTTGAAATTAGTGATAAGTGGATTGGGTTACTAATGTTAGTAGATTTTCCCGATGAATATGGGCCGATGATCATGGGATTAGAAAGTTCTGGAATTCTAATCACAGCAAATGCTATTAAGGTGAAGTTGTTGCAGGATGTAAATTTGACTGCTGTGCATGCAGCTAATACTGAGTCAGCGCTCTACACCAAAGGTGCGATATCCTGTAACAAGCAACAAGAAAATGTCATACAAACAGAAGTAACTCCCAGATTTTACAACTGTGATAGGCCAGGGAATTTTGTAGCAAATTGCCATGCTAGAGGTAAGAAGATTGCCAGAACGGAAAATAAAGGTTTGGACAGTTAAAAGTACCCATTCCTATTTTGCTTGTTTGGTCACTAGTGAAAATAATGAGTATGTTTGGTTTTTACACTCATGTGCATCTATGCATTTGACCAAAGATAAACTTTACTGTGTAATGTACCTCAAATAGCAGCAGAAATTATTACAAATAATCAGTCTGTCAATACAGAAACTGTGGGGAATGTTGAAATGGAGTCATAAGTAGGTAAAAAAGTAATTAGTGTCACAGCTCAATATGTTCATTATGCACCTGGCATAATTACGAACTTGCTTTCTGTAAGTAGAATTACTAGCAACGGCAGCACTGTTGTTTTTGATAGCAAAAGTGGGACAATAATCAATAGTGAAGTTGAGGTTATTGAAACTGCTGTTCAAAACTATGGTATATTTCAGTTGAAGACATCTAACCAAAATAAAGAACAGCGTGCATTAGTTACTGAAAAGTATGTGTCTCTTTGGCATCGTAGACTTGCAAATTTTAATAGGAGTATGTTGTTACTAAAAACTTTAGCTCTAGGTACAGAGAATTTGAGTGTTAGTAATGACCCTTGCAAAATTCTTGCTGTGGGAAGGCATTCAAGATTCCCATTTAAGAACAGTAGATTAAGAGTAACAGAACTCTTTGAATTAATTCATACCAATGTTTTTGGGTCAATAGAGACAGAATTGTGTGGAGGCAAGAAGTATTTCTTGATTTCTTGATTTTTTTTTTCGTTACACATGTATTTTTTGAAGGGGAAAGATGTTTGAAAATTACTGAAGGAATTTTGTGTTA
Source organism: Clitarchus hookeri (assembly GCA_002778355.1). NCBI lineage: Eukaryota > Metazoa > Arthropoda > Insecta > Phasmatodea > Phasmatidae > Clitarchus > Clitarchus hookeri. The sequence continues at coordinate 339,243 of NQII01000140.1, read as the reverse complement.
TGGATGAAACACAAACTGGCAAAAAAGTGAAACCCTTACATTTAGATAAAGAAACTGAATACACTAACCATGATGCTCAAGAATATCTGAAAACACAAGGTGTCAGTCATCAAAGAATTGTTAAATATACACCACAACAAAATGGCGTAGCAGAACATGCTAATAGGAGTATAACTCAGAAAGCAAGATTCATGCTTCAAGAAGCAAGCTTCTCCAAAGCTTATTGAGCAAAAGTAGTTGCTACAGCTATGTATTTGCACAATAGGTGTCCTACAAAGGCTGTCAAAGATAAGACACCATTTGAAGTCTGGTTCCAGAAGAAACCTATTCTGAAACATGTTAGGATTTTTGGCAATGAAGTTATGGTACAAGTTCCAAAGGAAACCTGTAAGAAATGGGATCCTAAATTGGAAAAGAAGCTGTTTGTTGGCTACTGTGATGAGACAAAAGGTTATAACCAATATTTTGTAATAATGGCAATTTCTGAAGTTATTTCTGGAAGATTTTCATTTTCTACTGGGAAACCTGAAAAAGTCAGGGATATTTATATAAATTTAGTCCTACTCACCACAGTGGGTAATAGATGAAAATAGAAACCAAACTACATGTTGGTGTAACTTGCCAAATCCAACTGGAACACACTCCACAGAAAATAATTCAATATATAAAAAACTGGACATTAAAATTACTTTTTTATATGTTCGAATGCTTGGAAGTGATGAAAAGAGGGTGTGTTTACTTTTATATTTCAAAGAAATCATTTGAAAATTCATTGGCTAATGTTTTGGTACATATCCACTGAATTTTTTGGATGATTGAATTGGTGGATCAATTGGTTTAACTGGACTGAACCGAAACAGTAGTTTTTGAATGTCTGGTGTGCGCTGGTGAATTTTTGAATATGTGGTAAATTAATATGTTATATTAAATTACATTAATATAGTTAATATTGAGGAATTTTAAACACAGTAAATAAACAAAGCTTATAGTTAACAATTCCTCTCCATAAAACACAATGCTTATCAGACTATCCTTATACAAACCATGTAGATAAAATTCTGATAATTGTACATTAAAAAATATGTACTGGCAAACTGTAGGTCATTTAAACTAAATGTTAGTAAATGTTTAAATTGATGTAGAAAATTGCATAATTTTCTGTCAAATGCATTTGAGATTATCAGAAATATGAGCAACTGTATGAAGTTTGGTATTCAGAGTAAATTTGGCAAAAATGCTTTATTAATTGCATTAAGTATTTGGTAAAAAAAAAGACATTGGTGATACAGTGTAAGGGTATTTTTAAGTTGTAAATTTTTACCATTGGTTACTTTATATTATGCTGTTGACTGTGGGATTCATGAATTTGAATTAACTATATTTGTGCAACTAACTTATTATCCATATTTAACATAAGCATATTGTGATTAGCATATATGACATAATTAAGTAAAGAATTTGGAATTAAATTATCTTAAATTTTTTGATCGCTGAAGGTTGGCAGGTATGTAGTCGGACACAAATTTAAACATGCCCTCGTTTTTTCAGAATTCTCATTTAAACACAGGCCTAGGACACTGTAAACATAATAACAATACAAGATATAAAAAAAACAGCTGTTTTAGCATGTGATATTTTAATTGCTGAAATTAGTAGCTATAGAATTGTTTACAATATTAAAATACCCAACTAGGGAACTACAGTTTTAGTATGCAAATAACAAACACCTCAGTAAAATTTTTAGTCCTAAGATTTACTATTTTGCAATGTAACTTCCCAATAAACTTTGTAGTGCTGAATATTTTACTGAAAGCATTAATTCAGTTGGGAATTTATATATATATATATATATATATATATATATATAGTACAGTAGAGCACCCCTTAACCGGAATTCCCTCTAACGGAACTCCCATTATCCGGAACTAATTTTCCAAAAAAATTCAAACATTGCAAAGTTGTGCCATAACTTTCCCGTGCTCGCAAGAGGTCTTTCGTTGCTCACACCAGACTGTACATGCACGTTAGCTGGTAAACAAGCTGCAGCACTATGAAGAGACAGCCGGCCCAAGTGGCACAGTTACAGCTATGCTGCATAATGACACAAGTGACAGTGACTATGGCAATGTGCGACACATGCCGTTGGTTTTAGTAGTGTGACTTTCAGATTAGTGTTCTATCGTGTTAGTGTAAATGTACCGTATTTTGACGTGTATAGACCGCACCAGAAGTTTTTGATGAAAAATAAGGGATAATTAATATTTCAAGTTTAGGCCGCACTGAATTTTTTTATTCCCATAAAATTGCCGGGTCTCATCGTGCTAGTGCGGCAACAGCAAACTATGGCAACTTCAAACTAATAAATTTGCCTTTGAATGTTATCGTTGCCGCGCTGCCTGGCCTCCACCTGCTGAAAAGTGGCAACAGCGCAGTATTCTGTGTAAATAAAACTGTTGTTTTTGTGTCAAAATGCCTTAATACTGCGTTTAAATTGCAGAACATGTACGCTGTGCGTAGTTTGTCTGCTCGACCGGCTTTTGCCGGGCAGGCAATGGTACGGTGCATGTGTGCGTGCGGCATCACGCACACATAGCTGTTGCTGGCTATCTCATTCTACCAGAGAGGGAGAGAGACAGTGTGAGGAACAAAAAAGAGGAGGAAGGAGGGAGAAAGAAAAGAGAGGGAGCCAGTAAGCTTGCTTGGTGCTGGGCGGCTGCGGTTGCAGTCTAGGGAAGGGGGTAGTGGTGGTGGAAAGGAAGGACGCCAAGTGAGAGGGTGAAAGAAAAAAAAAAAGGAAGTGCGCAAGCTGAATGGCGGCTGGAGGTGATACAAAGCAGAACAGTAGAGGACAGGCAGGCTAAAGTATGGTGCGACCCATACACGTTTAAACACAAGTGATGAGCTATTAATTTGTTATTATTTTTTTGATTTCCTTAGAAACTAAATTAAAACATTAGAGCGTATTGTTCGTTGACAAATTTCTGAACATAATTTAAGGGAAAATTTTTTTATGTCATTTTTTTGTAAATAAGCTACACCCCACTTTTTGTAATTTTTTTTGTAAAACTGTGCGGCCTATACATGCCAAAATATGATACTTTGTGAACTTGGTCTATAATACGTTAGCCCCGCTCTTGTAAATGTATGTTGTGCCGACGTGCCATGCAGTAAGGGAAAAACTGTCAACGGAATTGACTATACTTCGGGAAGTTTTATCATATGCACATCAACACAAACAGTAACATGATATCCAGGTCTCGCTTACTCGCGCAGACACGCGCGCGAAGAGATATGAACCCCCGCGAGAAGGTTGAGAATAAAGGTCATTAACGCAGCGCCGGGAGTTTTACGACTCATTCCATAAACAGTATGTAGTGTTTTTTCTAATGGTTTTGTAACTTTAATGATGAAACAAATAATTTACACTCATTGATTTCTTAAGTTAAAATTATGTGCCACATTTACATGAGTTCAGACTAAAACTGTGTTATTTTTCACACCATCCCACCCTCATTTCCCTTAACCGGAAAGTTCCCACAACCAGAATAGCCCTTCCCCAACGATTCCGGTTGAGGGGTGCTTTACTATATATATATATATATATATATATATATATATATATATATATATACACATATAAAAACACTGTTTTGTCACAGTGATATATTATAGTAATGTGTAAATATAAACCTGATAAGGAATTTGTTAAGTTATGTTGGCTATTTTTTTTATCCAAATGAAAGTTTAGGTTGTAAAGAAAACATAGTTATTATCTGCCGCACGAGTGCTTAAAACCCTACCATTGGAGGTTGTTTGTCTGCAACCCCAGTTGCAATTTAAATCTCCGCCAGTGGAAAAATGGTTTTTCAGTTATTTAAATTTTTTCTATATTGTGGGTTAATAGTGGTGAGTTGGGGGGCTTGTATACTGCGGAGAAACAATTTGTGTATTGTTATTGCGTATGTTCATACTAGTTACTTCATTCTCCTGTAGCCCTATTACACTAATATGGTGGTAATGAATCCCGTGTGTAATTAAATTAGAGTAGCATTTCTGCCTCTGCGAGGGGCACAGTCTGTTCTGTACATATAACTGGAAATATTAAATCTACTTCTGGGTTTTAGTAACATTTCTGAGATGAGAGTGATGTCTATTCCATACTAGGCTAGGCATTGTTCCAATTCATAGGCCTTTTAAGCTAGGTCGTATGCATTAAAAATTAGTAGCCATACGGGTTCCTCTATCATTCATAGCTGCAAGACACAGAATAAGACCTTAGTAGCAGTGTGAGCATGCGAGCCACAGAGCCAAGTTCTGTGCAGCATTCCCAGACAGTTCATTAGACTAGCCTTTGCACAGCTGGATGAGTTTGAGAGATACCACATTGTCGGCCTCCAAGAGCCAGATTGGACATTTCAGTGCATAGCTCACCACTTGAACCATTATGCCTACACTGTGAGTCAGTGTTAAACACAGTGGGACAGGAGGGTACATATTCCAGTCAAGAAGGCTCTGGTAGACCTCGACGGACCACCAACTGGGAGGATCGTTTCATCGTGCGACAGGCTGTTAAGCACTCCATGGGCATCGCTGCGCACCATAAAGTGACATCACTGCAGCTGAGGATAGGCCTGTGTCCACCAGTACCATATCCAGGTGGCTAGCAGAGTAGGATCTGTCATCACTGCATCTCTTAAAACGTCTACCATTATGACCTAAGCATCGCTAAGCACGTGTGACCTTCTGTCGGGCACGGGCAGCATGGCAGCTTGGCAACAAGTAGTGTTCAGCAATGAATCACGGTTCTGTCTTGATACAGTTGACTGCCAAATTCAAGTCCTGATGTCCTGGCCAGCACCGTGATCCACACTTCATTGTAAAGTGAAACAATATCCCAATGAGAAGAGTCATGGTGTGGGGTGCCATTTCCTACAATTCCCACACCCTACTAGTGGCGATTGAAGGAAACCTGACAGTGCTGCTATATGTTCAGGAAATTCTGTGTCCATGTGCGAGCCTCTTCCCGGTACAGCTTGACAACTCCATTTTCCAGCAGCATAATCCCGGGCTCTCACAGCACAGGTATCCCTAGTCCTGTGTTCGTGATGTCAACGTGCTTCCTTAATCAGAAAGATCCCCAGACCTCTTAACTATTAAGAGCGTTTGGGACCAGTTTTGACGGCAACTTCGGCCAGCATCAACTACAGCAGATTTGGAGGGTCTGTTTCGTCAGCTATTGCAGGATCTTCCCTCAGGAGAACATTCATTGTATGCATCCATGCCCGACTGTATCGCCGCCTGTCTCCATGCTAAGGGTGGTTTAACATAATATACCATCTGTCTCTGTGCTAAGGGTTGTTCAACATCATACTAAGAACATCCTGCAACTGTTGGTCCCCTACAATACATACTTGGTGTGGAACAATATTTTGATGTTTTCTGTATACATACTACTATGTCCTGTGCCTGTACTCACGTGCCCCTGCAATGTCACCTTTAGAGTGATTAATTTTTTTTGTCAATGGATGTACGTATTTGTGAAATGTTATGAATTCACTTTTAATATTTTTATAATCCACTGGGATATAACTATACAGTCAATTAATATCACAACTGGTTTTAGTCTTTCAGCCACCTTATTTTAAATTCAGTGTAAAGTATGTAAAATATGTGAAAACTTATGTTTTTATTTTCATTAGATAATTATAAAATTTCTACCTGGTCACAATTAATGTTAAGGGGGGGGGTTCCTGGACTTAGTGCACCCCCTTCCCTGTCCACCTTTTTGTTGCATCTACATTTTCAAACCAAAATAAACTTTTTAAAGCCAAAAACAGAAAAATTAAGTAATCTGAGCAAAAACTTTATTTTCATTAATTTTTTTTTTGTTATGAGAACTGTACTTGAATACATAGAATTGTTAAATTTTTAAGTAGCTTAATCACAGTAAAGGATACATATTTTGTTGTTTTAATGGACACATCATAAAATCTACATACATTGGAATACTAGATGAAAATGGCATTGTAATAGCATGTAATAACACCTAATAGCATTGTGACGGATGAGGAAACTAATGTTTTGCAGATGTCACTTTGCTAGAAAAATGTGAAGACAATATTGTGATAATGTGGCACATATTTTGAATTAATGAGCTGATTGACTTTGTTCCCAATTTTTGAAAAAAAAAAACATGTTATTTTAAACATTTTTAAACTACTTTACAAATGCACACTACAGTGGTGTACCCCAAAACTATATTGTGTCTGCTGAAACCTGTTGGAAATAATGAATAGATTGTCAAGCTAATATTATTAAGATAGACCTACACCACTTCTGAAAATCTGTGAATATATTGGAATGGAGTTAAAGGGTCTGTTGAAGTAAGTTACCAATGGTATTCTTGAAGGGAATGTTCAAGATGCATTTTGTTTTTAAAAGCCTTTTTCTGAGACTCCGGATTAAGTACAAGAAATTATGTTCATTTTCTTGTGCAGTGTATTCATGGAATTAACTGAAAAATGGAAATATGACGTAACACATCATAACAATGTTAAAAACACATTTTTAAAAATTTTATTTTCTTTTAGCAATATTGTAAAAAGTGTTTCAAAACAGCTCAGGTTCTTACTTGTATGCTTTTTCTAATGCTAATAAACAACATTAAACTGTTGTAACCGAGTGACCAAAAGAAATTGGGGCCCAGTTTAGTAATTTAAATGTAGTAGATAAGTTGGCAATTGCCATTATAATGAAGTTCGACTTTACCATGAATCACTTTTCAATTTTTTTTTTTTAATAATGTAACCAAAAAAAAATTGTGTAAGTTAATCATAACATATTCCCTATTATTGGACAATATCTGACCTCTTAACATCTTTAGATAGTGTTTTTTCTTTTGGTTTAGTTCATTTTAAGCTTCAAAACACAGAGGTCTGAGCAAAACATTGGGAACTCAAAAAAGGCTTCAGAGTTTAATGTTTAACTTATTATTTTTACCACACTCAAAGTTTTTTGTTTGTATAATCTGTGCATATTCAGATTTTGGAATAAGAAGCATTAAAAAAAAGGATTTTACTGAAAGATATAAATTACATTATAACCTGATTAATAAAATTATGTTAATTTTGTAATATCCAGGCTTCAGAAATAGTCTTTGCATCATTTTATAACCAATATCAACATTTGTTCATTCTTTCATTTGTGCATCAGTGTTACATTTCTGCATATCTATTTGTGTCACAGTTAACAGCTGAGAATCTTGTTTAGCATTTTTTATAGGCTTCTATATCAGAACATGCCCACCCGATTTGTTGTGGGTTCTTTAAACCTACCAGTTTGCACCANAACATGCCCACCCGATTTGTTGTGGGTTCTTTAAACCTACCAGTTTGCACCAGCAGCATACTTTTACCCTCAAACCTTGGTTCCAGAGATGCTTTGTTCCCCAAAATTTGCCCAAATGACTTGAGTGATCAGTTTGAATNATTTGCCCAAATGACTTGAGTGGTCAGTTCAAACTGATATTGCCACATATTGTTCCAATTGGCCTCAATATGGAAAGTTCTTTGAAACACTCATCTTTATGCTTTGCTGTGCAAAAAGTCATGTTTACACGTGTCTGAAGGAAAAGTTACGGGTTATGTTAGTAAACTGTAAATTGATGTGTGAACTGTGCAGATAAGATTATTGAGTCTGTCAAAGATTGTTAAAAACTAGACAGTGGTGCTGCACAGAGGCTTAAAGTAAGGTGCATGGTGAGTAGTCTCAAGTGTAGTTTTCCTGTGTGGAAATGAAACTTTTATATTTACAAAAAAGAAACTTTAACAGACGGACATCTGTACATAACAATTATAATGAATCTGTACAAATACTGTTATAGGTAATGTAAAACAATTTGAAAAATGGTAGCATTATATAGCAGTAATTATAATGTCTAGTGCAAAATCAACGTATTCAAACTACATGAAGGAGATCACATGTACAGTATGTGCGTGGTTTCCGCACTGTTTAAATGCTGTTTAATTTATCGGCAATGCTTCCCCATGGTGCGGGTACGGCCTTTTCATTCTACGCCACGAATAGCTAGTCTGTATTGTGAGTGGTGTGTTCTCTAGGTGCTTCTGCTGTTCCTCCACGAGTGTGGTTTTGTGTGTCTTTTACAGCGGATTGCCAATTAGCAGATTTTAACAGTAAACGTTTTCGGTCAGATTTCTGGACACATCACACGAGTGGTCGGAGTGTAAGTTTTGCAGGGCAAGGGCAGGCGGACTGAGTTTTGTGATGTTGAGGAGTACCAACTGTAAAGCAACCCAGCTGGAATTACCTCTGTTTATTCCCTGCAAATTAACTGTGTGTTAAATCTTATAGGAAGGGGTTGCTGTGTTTGTGTTTGTTTGCAGGGAAATACAATGAATAGCCTGTCCCTTATTGTGTACTTAATGTACCAATTAATTTTTAACGTAATTTTGTCCGCCCACTCATAATTGCAGATTGGTTTAATTTTAGTACTTTTTACTATGTTTTCAGTGCTGTATATTTATTTGCTATTTTTCCTACCAGTGTTATACATGTAATTCAAGAGTTACTGTTTTTCTGTTTTACCGTTAAGTTTTCATTGCAGCCCTCGTTTCCGGTCGAGGTGACCGGAGATGACTGCCCTGTAGCCTCATGCAGTTCTTCTTTGACCACACAAAGGAGTGGACGCGACACATGGGAGACCTTCATCTTTTGTACTTCAACTGATTGATAACTTCTGCAACCATTTTAATCTGGAACCGTTTTTTGNACAAAAAAGAAACTTTAACAGACGGACATCTGTACATAACAATTATAATGAATCTGTACAAATACTGTTATAGGTATTGTAAAACAATTTGAAAAATGGTAGCATTATATAGCAGTAATTATAATGTCTAGTGCAAAATCAACGTATTCAAACTACATGAAGGAGATCACATGTACAGTATGTGCGTGGTTTCCCCACTGTTTAAATGCTGTTTAATTTATCGGCAATGCTTCCCCATGGTGCGGGTACGGCCTTTTCATTCTATGCCATTAATAGCTAGTCTGTATTGCAAGTGGTGTGTTCTCTAGGTGCTTCTGCTGTTCCTCCACAAGTGTGGTTTTGTGTGTCTTTTACAGCGGATTGCCAATTAGCAGATTTTAACAGTAAACGTTTTCGGTCAGATTTCTGGACACATCACACGAGTGGTCGGCGTTTTAGTTTTGCAGGGCAAGGGCAGGCAGACTGAATTTTGTGATGTTGAGGAGTACCAACTGTAAAGCAACCCAGCTGGAATTACCTCTGTTTATTCCCTGCAAATTAACTGTGTGTTAAATCTTATAGGAAGGGGTTGCTGTGTTTGTGTTTGTTTGCAGGGAAATACAATGAATAGCCTGTCCCTTATTGTGTACTTAATGTACCAATAAATTTTTAATGTAATTTTGTCCGCCCACTCATAATTGCAGATTGGTTTAATTTTAGTATTTTTTACTATGTTTTCAGTGCTGTATATTTATTTGCTATTTTTCCTGCCAGTGTTATGCATGTAATTCAAGAGTTACTGTTTTTCTGTTATACCTTTAAGTTTTCATTGCAGCCCTCGTTTCCGGTCGAGGTGACCGGAGATGACTGCCCTGTAGCCTCATGCAGTTCTTCTTTGATCGCACAAAGGAGTGGACGCGACATATGGGAGACCTTCATCTTTTGTACTTCAACTGATTGATAACTTCTGCAACCATTTTAATCCGGAACCGTTTTTTGNTATGGGAGACCTTCATCTTTTGTACTTCAACTGATTGATAACTTCTGCAACCATTTTAATCCGGAACCGTTTTTTGTCTCCTGTGACCCACTCTCTCTCCCATCCTTGCAACAACTTATTTTAGCAGGGAAGAGTTTCAACTTAAAACTTTTGGTCCGTGGCCGTTCACCACATGAACTGATGAGTGTACCCATCACGCGGTTGTGCATAGCAACTTTGTCTATCCTCTCATTTTTCAACATGCTAGTGTTAGTGTGTTTCACGTAATTATTATGTTAATTTTCTTTAAATTTGGCAAATTCTTGTTCTGGGCTAAGTTTGCATCTGTAACCATGTGCTTGTAAGTTGTGATTCTTTTCAATAAACATCCATCGCTGTTCTGTGTGTTGTGTTCTATTTTTCATTTTAATTCAGTGCCTCTGTAATTCTTATGTTTGCCAGGCATCGCCATTTTCTCTGGCATAAGGGCTTTTAGGGTGTACGTTTCGAAATCTGGTAACCATAGAGTAGCTAGTTAGTCCTGAAACTTAAGTTCACGTATTTTTAAACTACGGTACGCCACATTAACCGCCTCCGGGGATAGGCTCAAAATTGCCACATTGCCGAATGTTGCACGGCCTTGAGATCAGCGAGTCTCCTGCCCTGTCCCAGCCAGGGCATTATAATTGTTAAGCTGGGTAGCGCCCTTCACCGCCATAATCATATTCCATTGCATCGTAGCCGCAGCCTGAGACCCCTCCAGCGGCGATGATTAATTTTTATTAGTAAACATGTTACGTTCAAAATACAGTGAATTCTGGCTGAGTTAACAACTACCAGTGATGTGCATTGTGACAAAGGCGGGGGGAGGAGAGGATGATAGTGTCATATAAGTGGTGGAGTTTTTCTTTTTTCCATGTCACCTACTATGCACCCAAATGTCAGTATTGATTGATTCAGCTGCTGTGGGTGGAGCTTNTTTTTCTTTTTTCCATGTCACCTACTATGCACCCAAATGTCAGTATTGATTGATTCAGCTGCTGTGGGTGGAGCTTCGAGTGGAATGTGGCACATATGTATCTTGTCAGAAAAGTGATGTGTTCAGCGCAGCAAAAGACATGGAATGCATTCTGAAACAGCTAATCGGTCAGTAACCCATTCCGGACTGCTAGCAACTTCTTTTTTTCCACCTTATAGTGCAATGCTTACTGGCACCCACACAGCAAGCAATCATTTCTATTGCTGCAGGCTGCAGCTATGTTTAATAAATATTTNCTTACTGGCACCCACACAGCAAGCAATCATTTCTATTGCTGCAGGCTGCAGCTATGTTTAATAAATATTTGCAATATTTATATTTATTACATTTTCTTACCATTGTTTTTGTTCTTTACTTTTCCTCAAAGTTTATATGAACATGGTATCTGCAAACAGGTGCTGCAAAATCAAATTTTGATAGTGTTTTGAATAACTTGCTNTTTTTCTTTTTTCCATGTCACCTACTATGCACCCAAATGTCAGTATTGATTGATTCAGCTGCTGTGGGTGGAGCTTGGAGTGGAATGTGGCACATATGTATCTTGTCAGAAAAGTGATGTGTTCAGCGCAGCAAAAGACCTGGAATGCATTCTGAAACATCTAATCGGTCAGTAACCCATTCCGGACTGCTAGCAACTTCTTTTTTTCCACCTTATAGTACAATGCTTACTGGCACCCANCTAATCGGTCAGTAACCCATTCCGGACTGCTAGCAACTTCTTTTTTTCCACCTTATAGTACAATGCTTACTGGCACCCACACAGCAAGCAATCATTTCTATTGCTGCAGGCTGCAGCTATGTTTAATAAATATTTGCAATAATTATAGACTTCCACTGCAATATTTATATTTATTAGATTTTCTTACCATTGTTTTTGTTCTTTACTTTTCCTAAAAGTTTATATGAACATGGTATCTGCAAACAGGTGCTGCAAAATCAAATTTTGATAGTGTTTTGAATAACTTGCTNAAAAGTTTATATGAACATGGTATCTGCAAACAGGTGCTGCAAAATCAAATTTTGATAGTGTTTTGAATAACTTGCTTTTCTATCACAGTGTGTGTATTTGGGAGGTAGTGGATTTCAAATATCTAAACTTCTGCTCAGGAAACTGTTGTTCTGTAGCTGTTTCCACCTAAATATTGATTTTCTTTTTCCTCCACAGGTTGTTGAGAATTGTGATGAACTGTTTGATCGCGAAGAATTGTCTGCAGCACCAGATGCAGGGTGGCCCGACTGTTTCAACTCTGGTGTCTTTGTCTACAGACCATCTCTTGAGACTTTTAAAGCTCTTCTCACATTTGCTGTTAGTCATGGCAGTTTTGATGGTAAGTAATCTTTCCTTCATACATATGAGTGTACTTTTCCAAGGCTATCTAATTGACAGATTTACATAAAATTACATATATATATGTTTTGATCATGTATGATTTTGTAATTTACATAAATTGTTTGTATGCCACATTTTCTTAATTTTGTCAGTAGAAAGATAATCACATTGATATCATTTTTTTGGGACATGGCCCAAAAAATGTCATGTTGTAAGTTTGGTGAGGTTGTAACTTCAGGCTTCTACAGATGACATTGCACGAGGACGATGGGGCTATAAATCCGTGTGGAGTGGGTTACAGAAACCATAGGTTGAGAAGAGGTGATTCAGTGCAGTTGATGTGGTAAAAATAGGTTGCAAACCAAGTATTAATGATTGACAAAAAGTATTGATTGCATATGTGTGCTCCAAAGGCCATAGTGTGAATGAAGATGCTGAATTAGCAGATTTTCTGAGATGTATGATTATGAGTTTACCAGCAGAGGCAGAAATTCCAGTGTACAAAAATTATCGTCAAAATTTTGACCAAGGACACAGACAACATGCATGTTTCACAGCTTGTGAATAAAAATTCCTGTAACAGGGTTTTTTGACCTGGAAATTCATGGAACTATAATTGTGATCAGGAAAGTTAAGTCTAAGGCATGCATATTATTTTATCATGTCACAGAAATCCTGAAACCGGAGATGACTTATCTGATGAACCGAATGAAGTGCAATAGTTATAGTATGATCATGTGAATTATTGGGCCCTACTTGCAAGTACTAATGTGAATAATGTACTGTAATATTCAGCTCCAGGCGTCCCTTTAAGTGGAATTTATTAACATAGATACCTCGCTTTAGTATGAATTTGGAAATAAATACTACCTGATTGAGAGAACACTTTTATTATAAGAACAATGAACTACACTACAGAAAGACACAACGACTACCGACTGTTTACAAAGTATGACAGTAGAGGGCAGCACCTCCCCGTAACCAACCAATAGGGAGAAACTTACAGAATTGTGCCACAATACACACTTCAATAGAATTCATACCATAATTTTTCTGTTATACACATTCATTCACGAGTACAATATAGTAGAATCCCGGTAATTCGTATTGTCAAGGAACTGAATGTTAAATATGAATTATCGAGATATTCCAATTAGCGAGATTACCAATAATCGGGAGCAAAAAAAAAAAAAATACAGAATGAGATTAATATAAATCAATAATTACATCAATAAAAAACACATTACAAATTTACGTTAAAAAAAATCTGTAATTTTCTTTTGGTGCAAACCTTGCAGACGGGTATTGTCAATGGCCTTGTCAAGCATGTTCAAAGCAGAAAATACGTCATCGCCAACGTCTCATTTCGCTAAGAAATGGCGCAAGTTGTTGATGTATTGTTTAGCCACTTTAGGTGTAATTGTCGGCACATCATCTTCGTCATCACCTTCACCATCAATGTCCTGAGATGGGGCCACAATTTCATCAGTTAGAATCCCCGCTACCACTAGGCCATCATCAAAATGGACGAAATTTTCAAACGTTATAGAATTTGAGGAAGACGATTCCAATTCACAGGGCATTTTAAGTCTTGTTCAGTAACTGCTGATGAAAGTTCCACCTTCGTAAATCCACAGCACGAAAACCTTTTTTTTATTGTGCTTTCGCTAACACTTTGCCACGTCTTATGAGCAATGTTCATGGCTGAAAATAAGGTGATTTTATGATCCTTCCCATCCTCGATGCTGTCAAGGAGTTGCATCACTACTTCCTCGCTGTAAAAGGTTTTGAACGTTTTAATTATGCCCTGGTCTAGAGGCTGCAAGTTAGAAGTAGTGTTGGCAGGCAAAAACACAACATTAACATGACTGATCGGTGGGGTATTGTTGTGTGCCGTACAATTATCCATGAAAAGCAGAATTTTTCCCTTTTTCTCCATATCAGTATTCACTGATCATATCCATTCCTTGAATAATTCGCCCGTCATCCACGCTTTTTTGTTTGCACGATAGGTCTTCAGAAAAGATTTTATGTTTATAAAACATCTTGGTTTCGCTGATTTGCCTATCATGAGCGGTCTTAATTTCTCAGATCCTTTCATGTTGGCGGCCAACAATATGGTTACACGTTCTTTACTATTTTTTCCGCCATGACACTTTTCTTCCTTAAAACACACTGATCGGTCGGGGAGACACTTATAAAATAACCCAGTCTCATCGGCATTAAAAATGTTGTTGGGCTCATAAGAATAGATTATTTCTCCCAATTCGTCTTTCCACTCAGAACAAACGTCGGACGATACACTCGCACTTTTCCCACTAAGCTTCTTCAATTATATGCTGTGCCTTTTTTTAAACCTATCAAACCAACCATCACTTACACGAAAGTCTTTAATTCCCATTTTTTTCTGCGAAAACTTTTACTTTTTCTCTTAAAATGTTTCCTCCAACTGGTACATTCGAATTCCGTGCTTGCGCAAACCACTTTTTTAAATTCTCTTCTAGTTGTGGATACTCACCAGTCTTAAAGTGCTTTACTTTGATGTCCGATGTCTGGGAGGCGATCTTGTCCTTGTTCTTCGGAATTGATGTTATTGTGGAAGGAGGAACGTTATCACGTTTGGACACGTCAATTTGTTTATCACACCGGCTACGGCGGTAATGATTTCTTTTTTTTCTCTAATGGAAAGACACTTATTAGCTCTTTTCAGAGGCATGGCTAGGACCGAACTGACTAACTTGTCACTCGCTCTGCTCCTTCCTACCCTCTCATAACTGTAGACCGGACAGCAAAAACTACATCATCAAGAAGACACTGAAGGAGATGCAGACAACCATGAGAGACTTTACTTCCAGGGTCCATGCTACAGAGCTTTGTTGCCCCCCCACCCAATTGCCAGAGTATTGGTCATGTGGACAGTTGGGGCAGCTGAGAGCGTACTTCCCACAACAGAAGCAGGATAATAGGCAGCGAGAGGCAGGTGAGAGTAAAACTTGTTCAGAAAACTGGTAAACACAGACATTGCGGGCCGAAGGTCAGTGACTGCTAGAGGGAATGCTCCAATGTTCTTATAGGTAGTTAGGTGATAGAGAAGTTGGATGCCATTTTGTGGAGGGGAGCCTCAATGATGTTCCTTGCCAGATGGCCGCTGACACTGGAGCAACCATAACAGTAGTAAGACCAGACATCCTTGGGCCTTCCCCCCAGTAATTTCTATATGGAACATTGCTATTTTACTAAGGTAACAAGTCAGACCACACCAGTTAGAGGCAAGAGAAAAGTGAACCTAAAGCTTGGTGACCTTAGTCTAGATCACAATATTTACATTGCAGAAATAGAGGATGAATATTTTTTGGGGCTTGATGTACTTCATAGACTGAGATGCTATATCAATATTCAACTTGACGTGTTACATGTAGGCAGTACCAAGTTGATGGTATCAACATGGCAGGATTGGTGTCCTTGCCAATAAGCTGCCCAGTAGTCTGTTGTGCACCCACAGTGCTACCCATTTCTAGTCAGTGTCATTACAGGCAGATGTTAAGGAAAATTTGTCAGACGTTTGGGTTTAATTGAGCCATTATAGAAAGGTGGCATCCTGCTAGGCAGAGTAGTTGTAACAAGGACTTTGGTCTCTTCAAACTATGACAGTTTGCTGGTTATAACAATTAATTTGTCAGGCAGTGCTGTTTGTCTTGAGGGAACCATGATAGGGGTTTGAAATCTGGTCACACATGTTCTTCCAAATGTTTCAGAAGTTTCTAAACTAAAACAAATCTAATGTCTTCTGCCAGAAGTACTTACTTAGTATGCAATATACGTAGTCCTTGGCCATTGTACATTTATATGTAGCGCTCTTAGCCAGCCGGCCATCCCGCGCTACGACTGCCCAATTGGTGGGGAAGAGGGATCATGCCCTCTCATCGCGGGTGTCCCAGTTACGCACCTGAAGTAACCAAATCCAAAGCCCCAACCTGATTGTCAAGTATGACAAAGAGACACCCTACCGCATGGACTGAGACCCTAGTACTCAGTTACCAAGTGTGTGGTCTTGCCAGGGTTCTATCCATACCCCTAGTGTCTTATCAGGACACAACCGAAGCAGGTTGTTGCTCACCGCCCGGTCAACAGGAAAAGGCTGTCGCTGAATAACTGCAGAGAAATAGGAATGCCTTCTCCTGTGGACCAAATGACCATGGAAAGATTTATATATCCTACCCCGCATTGATACAGGAGATGCCAGGCCTGTAAAGCAACCTCCAAGATTACTACCACTCGCTTCACGTGAGGCGGTTAGTAGTATTATGAAGGAAATGAAATTAGATGTGATAGAACCATCAGTCCTTGGTCTTTCCCCATTGTACTTGTTACGATAGAAGAAAGATTGCTCTCCAAGGTTTTGTGTGAATTATCGCCAGCTTAATAATGTGGCAAAGAAATACTCTTATCCACTTCGAAGTATAGACGACACACTAAACAGCCTCACTGGTTTGCAATGGTTTTCTACTTTGGACATATAGAGTGAGTATTGGCAGTGCGAGGTGGCCACAGATCACCAAAAAAGTACTGCTTTTTGTTTCTAACAGAAAGGAACCTGGCCATTCAAAGTTATGCCTTTTGGGCTCAAAAATAGTAGCCACCTTTGAACGCCTGATGGAAAAAGCCCTCCCTTTAAATATCTGTTTGGTTTACGTAGATGCCATTGTTGTGACCATGGACATTTAAATACCACCTATCATGCATAAACTCATTATTTCAGAAAGTGGCTGCAGCTGACTTGAAACTCTTGAAACTGGTCCCTAAGAAGTGCCACATCTTCTAAATGAAAATTAATTTATTGGGACATGTAATGTCAGCCCACAAAATTGAAACTGGCCTAGAGAAGACCAGAGACCGGCAACCACCATCTGACAATACTGAAGTGTAGAGTTTTCTGGGATTATGGGCCACCGTCAATTTGTACCTGGGTTCACCACAATCGCCAAGCCACTATGTGGACTGGCTTGAGGCAAAAAGAAAATGTCATTGAACAACTGAGTGTGAAGTTGCTTTTACTAAGTTAAAGGAATTTCTGTTATCTCCACCAGTCCCGGGATTCCTGAACAGTGAGGACATGTTCATTTTGGATATTAATGCTAGTGATGTAGGTATAAGAGGTATATTATCTCAAATTCAGGATTGGAAGTAGAGATCACTTAAGTACTTCAGTAAGGTATTGTGCAAGCCCGAGAGAAATTACTGTTTTACCCGTAGTGGGCTTCTGGCCATGGTGAAGGCGATTTCACACCTCCACCACTATCATTATGGCAGACTTTTTATTCTAAGAACCGGCCATGCTTAATTACGCTGGCTTCTAAATTTCAGGAACTCTGTTAGTTAAATGGCTTGGTTGATATAGCATCTTCAAGAATATGGCTTTGAAATAAAGCACAGATCTGGATGCCTTCATAGAAATGCAGTTGCACTTTCTAGGAGGTCATGTAAACCATTCTGTTGTCATTGCAAACTTCATGAAGAAAAGAATGGTGAATTGCTGAAGGTATGGAGGACAAGAATTCAAGGTTGTGTATCTAGTGATGGGTCATCTATGTGAAGTGTTGAGAGTATTAGGAAAGATCAGCTAAATGATCTCACTTTGCATCCAATGCTTGTGTGGAAAGAAGCTGGCTGTTGGCAAAAATGGGAAGAGAGATCCAGGGTGAGCACAGCAGTCAAAGCATACTGGACATAGTGGAATTCCCTCATATTAATAAATGGTGTGCCTTACAGGAGGTGGGAAAGTAATTCTTCTAGAATGCAGTGTTCCTGAAGTCTTAAAAGAACTGCGTAATATTGCTGCCAGTGGTCACTTTGATGTTAATAACACCCTCAATAGAGTTTGACTGAGATTCTGCTGGCTTCATTTTCGGGAGGATGTTGAGAAGCAGTGCTGAATGTGCAACACCTGCACTGCGAGGAAGCTAGGACTAGGGGACAAGTTCACCTCCAGAAATACAATGTTGGAACCCCATTCAAGAGGATGGCTGTAGATATTCTGGGCCCCTTGCCTGCCACAGAGAGAGGTTATCTGTATCTGCTAGTGACCCAAGATTACTTTACCATGTACCTGAGGTCATTCCCCTCCGAAACCAAGATACGTATACTGCAGCTGATGCACTCGTAGAGCATTTCTTCTTGAGGTTTTGGGGTGCTACTAGAGCTCCATTCATTTGAGGGACAAAATTTTGAAGCTGCAGTTTTCTAAGAAGTAACAAATATTCTAGCAATGGAAAATACTGGGAATTTAGCCTTATACCCTCAATCTGATGGAATGGTCGATATACTTAACTGCACTCTTGAGTAGTATCTGTCGATTTTTGTGGCAGACAGCCAAATGGACTGGGTTTCAAAGGTGCCATTTTTTTCTCCTTGCTTACTACTCGACAGATTACGTATCTACAAGAGTAATACCATCAAGGATGCTGTTTTGAAAAGAGTAATGCCTCCTTAGAGATCTGCGGTTTAGTTGGACAATAGAAAAGAAAGCTATTGCCCCAGAGTATACCAGTGAATTGCATTACAGATTAGTCAGCATTCATGATTTTGCTTGACGGCATGTCAAATTAAGTAGGGACAGGATGAAAATGTGGTATGACAGGAAAATGTCGGGCAAGGTATTTCGAGGAAGACAACTGGTGTAGCTGTGCAACCCACAGAACAAAAAGGGTACTGCCCGAGGCTACAAAAATATTGGGAAGGCTGGTGCAGGATTCTGAAGCAGATTGATGATGAGGTATTTCGGATTTGTCGTGAAGGCTTTCAGGCAAAGTCTAAGGTTGTCCACATCAACTGGCCTTAAGCGCCAGCCGTGTGGAGCCAGCGAAGCGACAAGTGTTGACAACAGTGACCAGCGAGAGTGAAGTCTGCGAATATTGGTACAGTGGAGAGTGAGACTGACTAGCGTGACTGTTGTACTGGGTTTGTGAGTGCCAGACATATGGAACAATGACAAAAGATATTTTTATTTCATATGTTTAAATAAAAAGTGCATATCAAGTGACTAGTGAATATAAAGACTGTGATAAAGACTTTGTTGGTATTGAGATTGGCATTAAATATTGCGTATACAGAGCATAATAAATGTAATAATAGTAGATATAGGTAGTTAAATGTTATAAATAATGGCTGTGTGTATTTTTGATGTCATTATAAATAAATTAAAAAATTTAATGTAGTTAATTTATATTTATTAAGGCCTCCATCTCTTACATACCGAGATACGACCTTGGTGATATATGTATATATTTGTTAGAAATAAGATGAATGTGTGTGCTTTTTAAGAAACTTTTGGCTAACTCTCTTCACTTTTTTGAATGAAACTTGATGTATTATAATTTGTTAATATAGGTGGTGATCAAGGATTGTTGAATTCATTTTTCTCCGACTGGGCTACAAAAGATATTGCCTTCCACTTGCCGTTTATCTACAATATGTGTTCAAATGCTGTGTACTCTTATCTTCCTGCTTATAAGAAGTAAGTACACTGTTGTTTATAAAAATTTGAAAATCATTTCTCATAATTTGTTTTTCATAAATTTTATTTGTATTTTGGCAGGTTATAAATAGAGCTGGATTTTAAAAAAATGCTTACTTTTTGTTTTTGTGCTGCTTTTTTCAGCAACTTTACAGGTACTAAAAATATTGAACACATTTTTCACTTAATTTAATGTATGCGAAATGATAGTAATATGTATTATATTTTTAAGTTAATATGTGAATGTATGTCCATAAACAGCTCTCAGGATGTAAAAATTATTATTAAGTGGGGTCTGATGCCTGAAAAACATGCATGTCATGTATCTGGATTAGACTATGCAGGAGAAAAATTTTAAGGTTGGTCACATAGTTGCAGAACAAGAGAACATGAAAACAGGTGAGTTGTCTTCATGGATACCCTCAACAGGTAATTAATCATACGAATAATCTCTAATTGACTGTTAACAAAATTTGTAAAATTATTTGTTCGTTAAAATGAGACACAAAACATTCAACTAATAATAAAGTGTTTGAAGAAGGTTGCACTCTTAGGGGTGCTGTCACCAAAAATGCATTACTGGTACAAAATATTCAACTTGTAGACATTACTTATTAGTATTCTTTCCTTGCATAAAACTGGTTCATGTTGCATAGTTTTTGCATCATTGCTTGTCAAATTCACAATTTTAGTATTTTTTGGATCATACAAATAAATTGAAATCATTTACAGAAAGTTAAACAAAGGTGACTGAAAGGCATGTCTTAATTCATTTTAAGGTATACTTAGCAAAACTTAAAAAAAAAAATCTAGACTGCTAAGAAATAAAAAATATGCATACATTTCCTTCTTTTAATCAAATTTTAAAAATTGTATAATCATTTCGAAGCACTCCTTGAAGTAACTCATGGTGTCTTATTTCAATGTGAATTATCTCATTTTGGTGAGTTATTTTTTTACTATTTGTACTTACCAAAAATACTAAAATTGTGGTTTTTACTGGCTATTGAGTAATAAATATGCTATATAACATTTTTTATGTGAGCAAATAATATTCGTAAGTAATGTCTAAATGTTCAAAAGCATTTTGTACAAACACAAAATATTAAGTTTTTCTGTGACCATTACCCTTAAGGCAAGATGTTTTAGAATGATTTTATTTAAAAGTAGTCTATTTAAAATTATGAGTGTCACAATGATTACTACAGCCTGCTAGGCATACTCTGTGTACAATATTATGTTATTTTATATACATCATCCAATGTGCATTAGCTAGTCTGGCCTGTAACACACACTGCTTAGCTGCCAATTGGCCTGAGTGTGTTAAAACAAAGGTAAACTTTTTTGTTTGTTCATGGTCTTTAATAATCTGTTGAAACAAATAAATTACAATTCACAATTACACATTCTAAGGGCAGAAAGATATCACCTACTTTACTAGTGGAAGAGGATGGCATTACCAAACCACTTATTCACACATTAAACTACTTAACCAAAATGTCTGCTGGAATTTGTTTAATCTCACATAGTTTCTATAATTTTTTAATTAAATAAATTGGAAACCTGTTTTTTGAAAGAAGCACACCTCTTGATTGGCACTTAAAGCTATGCCATATTAAATTTTCTATTTCATTTTCCATGAGTAATCACCTCACAAATGTTGTAACAATTTATCAGGTATAACCTGTTTATTGTAGGATATCAAAGGCAGCCTGTAAACAACTTTGGAAGACAATGAGTTAGTGTTTTCATTTCTAATTTATACTAAAATATATTTTCCTTAAAATTAATGAAAGTAGGACAGATTTCTGGGGATGCAGCCTGGAAATTCTTCCTTCCTATCCTTTTGCGAGTGAGTTGGCCAGTTTGCTGTTGGGTTCTTGTTTTCTCTATTTTGCTATTGAAAATCTTTGAGGCGGCAGATGGTGAAAAAAGTATTTTTTTAAGGAAACATGATAATGTAAGAGAGACGCACCTTTTTCTGGAAACCAAATATACAAACAAAAATTTGATTTTGTATGCAAAACATTAATGCTGGGAAAAGTTTTAAATATCTTGGTATAATGTTCAGCCATTCTAATACGAGTTTATAAAATTCAATATATTTATAGTTTCGTGTTCATGTCTAGTTCACACAAATCTTTTAAGAGAAATGTACTGTCCGGTCTTAAAACATGGTAACTTACAAAAAAGTAAATTTGCTGGAAACTCAATGTGCAAGTTTAGGACAAATATTTGTGTATTAGTTTCATAAATTTGGTCGTGTTTAAATGAAATATATTTTCTATATGTGTTTTAGAGCAGAATTAAAGTGTAATATTTTTTTCCCAGAATCTAAAGCGATAATAAAAAGAGGCTTACAGGTAGATACCATGTTTTACTTGCAGACATAGGTCACAACTTACCTCGTTATATGCCACATATCATGTTTTACATGACTACAAGTGGAATGGTAGCAAGGTAAATGGTATATACCATTTACCTGCAGTATTTACTTTGACACACACTAAATGAATATGGAAGCTAACCACTTTGAATAGAATCAATTTTATATACTATATTACATACAAAGATATTAAGCAAAAATTATGAAAACAACAAAACAAATAATGTTATAACAGTTTTTGGGGGTTGTGGGCATTATTGCACGAGTCCATATATTACATAAAAAGATATTAATCAAAAATTGTGACAAAAACAAAAGAATAAGGTTATAAGATAACTGTTTGAGAGTTGTGTGCATTGTTACACGAGTACATGTATTGTTGGCTGCAAGAAGTGGACTTCTGTAGTAGCTAATCTGTATTATTGGGAGTAGAAAGTAGACTTCTATAATAGCTATGATAGACATTAGGGATGTACTAAAACAGGCTGAGAACATCATCAAGTTTTTCCTTGGTAACTCTTTGAGGCTTGTTGTAAAGAGGTAGCAGCTCATTATAAAATTGTTGTAGGAAATCTTCTTGGGGAAAAGTGAGTGAGTGAAGAGATTGGGGCGGCTCTTAACAGCGAAGTCTTGAGAGCCGATGAGGGTGATTGGGGTGAGTATGGAGCAGCGCCGAAATGAAGGGGTGAGGGAAATGGGAGATCCCCGAGAAAATCTGCCAACCAGCGGCATTGTCCGGCACAATTCCTTCTTGCGAAAATCCGGGAGTGACCCGGCTGGGGATTGAACCCGGTTCGCCTTGGTGGGAGGCGAGCAGGCTAACTGCTTAGCCACTGTGGCCCCCTCTTGGGGAAGAGGGCGACCTTTTGTGCTGATCAAAATGTATTTTCCTAGACCAAAGTATGTATTGCAAACGTGTATGCTGTCTTGATTGTCATAGGTTTTGTAAAGTTTAAGAACTGAATCTACAATGTTCTTCAGTGGATTGTAAAATTTCTGAAGTGAATAAATGGTAGCAAAATGATACACGTGAAAGGGAGAAAACTTTTGAGCATTCATCAGTACCTCCACCCATTCCTCTGGAGTGTAAACAAACTGTATGTTGTCTCTTACATATTGCTCCACTCTACTGAAGTCTGTCTGATGGTTACATAGTATGCCCAACAGTGGCAAGAAGACATTTTGAACACTTTTCAATCTTCCACTAGCTAATAATTTCAGCCACAGTGCGACAATAGTCCAGTTCTTATTTTGGCTGCAGCAGTTGTCGGATATTACTATTAATTTGTCACAATGTATGTTCTGCTCATCGAAGTGCTTCAAAATGCAGCTTCCAATATAATTACTTCCCCTACTAGCCATAGCTTTGTCACAGTAATATAAATATCCTGTGTTGGATGAACAGTCGTGAATGCTAAAGTTATAGCAGAAACATTTTTTTTTTGTAAAACGCAGGGCCAGTGGATAGCTTTGGAAGTGAAAGAGCTTGCTGTAAATCAAATGTAAGCACTAGGGCAACTTTGTTGTTTGGTGCATATTGAATGAACTTGAGCCCAGCAGCAGCCCTCAAGTGGTGTTTCTGTATGTGTATACTGATTTCTCGTATTTTTGCCTCATCTCTGTACTGTTTCGCTTATTTAAGGTCAATATGCATAGAGTCGCAATCCTTACATGTATTTGCTTTTGGTTTCTTGAATCTGCTATTAAATTCTTCATTAAATATTCTCTTAAATTTATCAGAACCTACAGTAATGAAACCAACCTCAGAACAGAATGTGATGTGTTCTTTAAAAAATCATTCAGCAGTGTACTCCATGGAAATATAAATTTTGTAAGGGTTCTTGTTACAAGAATAATGACTCGTATTTTGGGAGCCCATCTATGAAAGTACGAACATTATTTACATAAGCTTCAGAGTATTTTTTCTTGTGGGGACCATGTTTCCCCGTTTATCCAAAGGAGGAGAACAGGATGCCTTACTTTTTTTGGAAACGAAAGTTTTAACTCTTCCTCTGTTTTTTTAGCAATCCATGGATATTTAAGAAAGCATGACTACTTGCTCTCCATTTACCAGAATATGGTAAATTGCAGTAAAGTTTCTTCAGGAAGGTCTTCTACTCATTTTGGTTTTTCATGCAGTTTTTTAGACATCTATAACACCAAACGAGTAAGCATTATGTGTGTGATAATTACCAATGTAATTAAACTTTTCAAATACAGTATTACCGGTTTTATCAACAACTTGCACAAAGCAGTTTTTCTTACAATTACAGTGAGATCCCATTTTTTGCAGAGATTTTGGTTTCTCCTTACCCCGATATGCCAAGTAACTCTTATCCTTATTTCTGGCAATTTTATTTTTGACCTTTTTGTTGACTTTTCTCTTTTTTTTTCTTCTAACTTTTCTTGGCATCTTTTCTTTAACTGGATCATCTCTTGAAGTCACAGTGGTTACAGTGGGAACACTGACGCAGGCTGACTGTATAAGAGAAGGTGCTTTTACCAGTAGCCCGTCTTCTCCAGCTGTTGTACTAGTAAAAAGACCAGGTAGACATCCTTCACCAGTTCCACGTGGATTTGACTTATGAAACAATCAGTAATGTGGTACTTAGTAATAGTGCTGATTATTATGTTATTTTTATTTTGTTTGGCTATGCATAGGGGGCCTATGAAATTTTTTTAAAAATAATCTGCACAAAAGAAAAACTTGCAAGCCATTTCACAATGGCATTGTGAATTTTCTATCTACTTGGATGTAAAATATCGTAACTGCTGTACATACAATGTTTTACTGCCTTCACGTTGTTCTATTTATTTCAACTAATAAAAGAAGTAACTGTTTCAAGATAAATTTTCCAAGTTGCATTAAAGTTCACAAAATGTAATTAGCTACAGTCTTCTGTATTTCACTTAGAGAAATTATTTAAAAACTCATGTCATGTTGTGGCCGATATAGAAGGGGCAGGGTGAAGAACATGTTATATACAACACATATACTATGTTTCACACTCAAAGAGGTTAGAAAAATAAGACATTAGTTTCTCACCTTTTTAAGTACCACTTTCATCCCTGATCAGTTGTACTCGTACTCAGGATGGAAATTTGGATCTTTATGTAGGTTATTGCATAAAGAACTTTCATCACTGTCGCTGCTCAAACGTAATTAACGTCTTTGTATATCACGATCATCCAACAACAGTTTTCTTCTTGCCGCCATCTTTGTACTTCACATGTTTTACTTTCATTCAACTGCTACATACCATATATTGTTATGAACATTATTGTGTTTAAATTTAAACATTTCCCCCAAAGCTCTTCAAAAATAAATGAAGTAGTCTGTAAGGAATCGACTGTAACCAGAAACTCACTTTACCGGAAAATGTTAGTTACCATGCTTTATGACAAAACGCCTCAAATATCTGTTGAAATGAACTGTTTGTATATTATACTATACTTAAACAGTAGGTTTATCCATCTTTTGCTGTCGAGTGCATCAGTACAGAATTATATTATTATTTTAGCTGTGGCTAGCAGGATAAGGACTGTCACGTCATCAGTGTGGTTGTTTCTCAGTCATGCTGCCTTCATGGCATTGCTATACTGGCTTATTGCCCTAGTTCCAAGCATTGTTACAGGTGGTTGTGCCAGTATTTAACTGCTGATGACAGGTCAGGGCTAATACTGGCCACTATAACTGGAATGTAGAGGTGGGGGGACATTTCAGTGGGATCTCCACTTCCACAATTTCCATGCCTCAGCCCTCTTCCCAGCTCGTTCTGGATTAGCTTGAATTGGAAATGGCTGTGGATATCTATAGTACTTGCAGTTCCACTCTGGGGTTCAACACTCCCTGAAGACACGAAAATGTCCAAAACACTTGGTGGTGATCTTCAGCTTGTCCCATGGAACTGTGTTTAGAGGAAAAGTATCACCATTCTCTGTTCTATTGGCTCATCCTGATGGGTTATTTCTCTGTGTCCTGAGCTCTTAATGGCTTACTGACTTGCAGGTTTGCAGTGTTTCAGGGGCATAGCATCAGGTCTCAAGTCAAATGTCAGATTAGAGGGAAGGACTCATATTAAGGGCAAACTGCAGCAGCACTCTATTGACTGTTGGCTAGTCATCAGCTACGCACCATGGGCTGTCATACCAGAGCTCAGGGGTCTATTACCCGATTTGGCAAAAGTGCTGGCAACCCAAGATCACCAGATAGGGATATCACCTTCCCTATAAATATGTCCCGCAAAACTTCCATTGATCTCTGAGCTGTGTGTGCCATTGCCCCATTCTGCTGAAACCAGGCATCTCTCACATCCATTTTTTCCATGTGAGGTTGCTAACAGTTTTCCAGCATTCTGATGTAATGGTCTGAAGTGAAGGAAACTGTTTCTCCTCTCTCAACACCAAATTCTACAATAGTGCACCAAACTCGCACACTCACTGTGCAGAGGTCTCTGATGAAGTTGATGAGGGTTGTGTTGCGTATTATAAGACTTGTATATATTTACACGAGGTCCTAACAATGTGTGTATATCTCTGCACGGACTAATTTCTTCAACTACAAGGCTTTGCTGCAAGTAGTTCGCGGTGCCAGTGTGATTCAAGATTGTGACGTAAGTTCGCCACAAATGTGTCTGGCACTATTTGAATCGTTTTAAGTGTTTTTACAGTATTCCCGTAACATTTATTGGTCCTCCGGGCAGGATTACTATTCTGTGTAATAACCAGGATACATTTGTTATTTGTTCGTTTACATGTTCTACGTAATTCAAGTATCACCTCAAGCTTGTGAAACTTACCGCTGCTGTTCTGAATCCTTTTATCGCTGAAGCATCCTTGGAAGAAAGGCAGATTTTTCATCTTATCCCATCGCTTTGTAAGAAACATTGCTATGTTTGTGAACTTTTATCAAAATTACTTTGTTAACCCCGTATGCAGGGTCTGTGGAGAGAATTAGTATTTTTGCGTTAGGAAGTGTCGTTATTTACGCCTGACTGCCAAATAGGTTTTTCCTAACCTAGTTCTTGAATGTATTGTCTGTTCTGCTTGAACCCCCTACTGCATCTGGTATTGCGTGCATCTTGTTTTGGTTGATCAGTAGTGATGGGTTTACAATTATTTTTATAAAATTTATAGTTTCAAGAAAGTAAACTAAATCACTTCAATGATAGGGTTAAAGCTCTTGTGATGACACCTGAAGTTATGATAAGTACTGTTCATGAAGTGAATGCGTTTGGTGTGCAATTAGATGTTATTGAAGCCGCAGTAATTGCATTGTTCAACGAACTTCTACAAGCAGAATCCTGACCAGATAATTTTGATGAAAATCTGCTTACATCTAAGCACGAATCTTTCTTTGCTTTAATGTCAGACATCCAATATAACATACCTCATTTTTGTCCACCCATGTCGTTCAAACCTCATCAAACCCAAATATTACTTCCACATCTGCCACTGCAAATGTTACTATTCCTGAAATCAATCTGCCATCCCTTTTAGGTCAGTGAGAAGTGTAGCTAATGTTCTCCCAACTTTATCAAGCTACAATCCACGACAGTCAAGCCCTGGCTGACATTGAAAAATTTAAATACTTGTTGGGATGTTTGAAGGGGGAGGCAATACAGTTGGTCAAAAATTTGCAGATCATTGCTGAAAACTATTCAGTTGCCTGGAAACTCCTTACATCCCAATATCAGAATTAAAGGAAATAAACTATCTTGTACATATTAGGATTCTCGACTTTTTTGGTGTAAACTCCACAGGCCACAAGTCTATAAGATAATTTGTTAACACTTTCAGTGAAAATGCTCGAGCCCTAGAAGGGCTAGGATATGATGTGGCAGAAAATAACCCAGTGCTTGCTACAATCTTAAATTGGATGTAGATATCAGGACAAAGTTTGAAAATTCACGCATAGACAGCACTGATGCATTTTCCACTGTTTCAGAACTTATTGCTTTTCTGTGTTTGAGGGTAGTGAAGATGGATTGTGCTATGAATGTGGGGAGCACAATAAGTGTGGGTCAAGGGTATCAAAAATCATCTATAAAGTCAAGTCACATAACTTCTCAACAGAAGTCAGTTTTTGTCACAAACTCTGAACCCATATTACCAAGGTCATGCCCAGTATGTCAGAAAACCTCTCATTCCATTTACAAATGTCCGGAGTTAACCAATGCATCACCTACTAACCGACAGACAATAGTTCGCAAAAAGAAACTGTGTGTGAACTGTCTTGGAGCAGGCCATGCGTTAGCAGATTGTTTCCTCTCTCACATGTTATCGGTGCAAACAGAAGCATCACACCCTGCTCCACATAAATGGTGAGCCTAATCCAACTCCAGGGGGTAATGACCAAGATTCTGACCTCACTGAAGATCCAAGCAGCACATTAGTAGGTGTGTTAGCGCATGACCGTAGACCTGTCTTACTGTCAACAGCTCTAGTTGAGATGTATGATGCAGATAACAAGCCTCATGTGATGCGCTGTCTGCTGGACAATGCAGCTCAGGCATTTTTCATCTCAGAAGCCTCAGTAGGGGTATTGTCTCTGCTCCTTCATAAAGCCCATGAAATAGTTTCGGGTATTTCTCATGGAACTGTCAATCTTAAGGGTGTAATCAATTATAAAATTCAGTTATCTATGGAACCTCAGTGCACCTTTGATCACTCTCTGTTCGTTGTGTCCAAAATTACCAGTAATTTACCATATGCTTCTGTGGATCAGTGTCTGAACCCAGTTGGGCTCCCTTTGTCTTGCAGACCCTCAATTTGACAAGCCTGCACCTAGTGACATGATGTTAGGAGCTGATGTTTAGGCACGTGTGTGTTTGAGTGGCAGATTGGAGTTAGGACAGCATATGCCTGTGGTACTGGAGTCAAAATTTTGGATGGGTACTGCTGGGAGAATACCCAAAGTCTTCCATTGAATCGGATCACAGTCTAGTTTCAATGATTGTTGGTATGGATGTTTCATTGGATTCGACTTTGAAGGGATTCTGTGAAATTGAAGAACCCTCTTGTGCTAGTACAAGGTTGCCAAGTGCCGACTGCTGCAAGAAACATTTTCAGGACACCCATTCTAGGGATGATTCAGGGTATACATGGTTCACCTTCCTTTTAAACCTCAGACCCAATCTCTCTGAGAGTCGTACTTTACTGCAGAATGTAGGTTCTATTTTCTGGAAAGGAAACTTGCATTGCATTCCTATCTGAAGTCCATGTACACAGATTTCATAACTGATTATGTCGGATCAAAACATATAGAACCATATGTTCCCTCCAGCCAGCTGACTGATGCTAGGGAGACACCTGAATTTTTCATTCCTCATCAGGTTGTTCTAAAAATGTCGAGCTCAACCACCATATTGAGGGTGGTATTTGACGGAAGTGCCAAGACCACCACTGGAGTTTCACTTAACGATGTAACCCAAACTCCAAAATGAGATCTGTGATGTAACTTTGTGGTTTAGGTTTGTACATTGTAGTCTTATCGTGCTATATAAAGCAGATGTACTGACAGATTTTGCTCTACAAAGATGACAGACCTTAGCAACTCATTCTCTGGTGTGAAAATCCATAGCGTCCACTTATAGAGTTCCAGTTGAATACAGTAACCTATGGCCTGTACCCCTTACCATTCTTGGCCAATCGTACTCTGCACCAGTTGGCCTGAGATGAAGGTGCCCAGTACCCTCTCTCAGCAAATGCTCTTCAAAACCACACATTTGTCAATGATATTGTTACAGCAGCGACATCTGTAGAAGAAGCACCTGTTCTGAAGTCTCAACTGTCACCAATGGTGTAGCAACCAAATGCTTTGTCCTGTCTCAAACAACCTGTATATGTGATCCCATGGGTTGGTTGTCACCAGTAATTGTGTGAGTTAAATGCTAATGCAGTAGTTGTGGACTCAGGGCCTAGGTTGGGATGACCCCATTTAATCTCCAGCAAGGGAAAAGTGGAATAATTTTTTGAATGGGTTAGCAGAACTAGAAGCATTTTGTCTGCTTCATTTCGTGTGTGCAAATGTTGTTAGTGTGGAACTGCATGGTTTCTCAGATGCGTCTGAGAAAGTCTATGCAGCTGCTGTGTATCTAAGGAGTGTGGATACTTGAGGGATGTGTGTGTACATCTTGTCTTGGCAAAATCACAGGT
Source organism: Clitarchus hookeri (assembly GCA_002778355.1). Classification (NCBI taxonomy): domain Eukaryota; kingdom Metazoa; phylum Arthropoda; class Insecta; order Phasmatodea; family Phasmatidae; genus Clitarchus; species Clitarchus hookeri. The sequence goes on along the minus strand of NQII01000140.1, from coordinate 309,072 downwards.
ATCTCCACTTAAACAAGTATCTCCCGCGATTAGAGTTGTGTGGTGCTCATCTACTGGCCAAACTGATGGTATGTTGTCATGCCTTCCTAGTCCAGTACTTAAACATCACTGCTACTCATGCCTGAACCAACTCAAGCGTGGCTCTGACTTGGATAAAGACCCAGCCATGCTTAGTGAAAACCTTTGTGGCTAATCATATTTCACTAAATCCAGGTGTGGGTCCCTCCCCAGCTATGGAAACATGTTGTTTCCAAAGACAATCCCTGCAACTGTGCTACTCGTGGCATTCTTCCTCACAAACTTCTCTCTCATGACTTGCGGTGGCATGGCCCCCCGTGGCTAGTCACCCTCCAGAGAAGTGGCCAGTGTGGAAAATCTACCAAAGTTGAAGCCTTCTCAATTGATGCTACTGACCTCTTAGGTAACTATGGATGAACTTCCAGTATTGCAATGGATTTCATCATTGCCAAAGTTGGTCTGCGTCATGGTGTATATGAAATGCTTCATCAAACACACACATCCTGTCATCAGCAAAGTTGGAAGAAGCTGTTTCCTTGGTGTGCAGGTGTATCCAACGTGAATTTTGAACAGAGGACTTGCAGCCCATTAAAAGGGGGAAACATTGCTCCATGAGAGTGCAACGTTTAGCACCCTCCCTCAACCAAAATGGTGTGCTCAGGGTAGGCAGTAGTTTATCACATGCTAACATGGAGTTTTCATTAAAACATCCAATTGCACTGCCAAAAAATCATGTCGCTGTTAAAGCTGTGATAGATCACTACCACATTAAGTATTTGCATGCATTTCAGTTGTAAGTCACTTCTGTCACAGAAGTTTTGGATTCTTTCAGCTCGATCCCTGGTTCACTCTAGAGTTTTTGAATATGTACGTTGTTTTAGGTGTCGGACGGTGAACACTCCCCCCGTGATGGGTGACTTGCCTCCTGCTCGAGTCACATCTGCTGGAACCTTTGAGTGGACTATGCTGGACCCCTCACCTTAAGGCTTAACAAGCTACGTCTCATGGTCACCCAGAAAGTGTGTATCTCCATCTTCATCTGTTTTGTGACAATGCCATACATATTGAGGTGGTTACTGACTTGACTGCTGACAGTTTTGTTGCAGCTTGTACCCTTGTTTGTGTCACAAAGAGGTTTGTGTGCTCACTTGTACTCTCACTGTGAAACCAATTTTGTAGGAGCTTCAAGGATCTTCAGCAGTCTTTCACTCAGCTCCTCCATTCCCCAGTACTAGAGAATTTTGCATTGGCTCACTCCATTACCTTCCATTTTCTCCCACCTGCCAGTCCAGGCCAGGGAGGATTATGGGAATCTGCCATGAAGTCTGCCAAATACCACCTTCAGTGATTAATTGGAAATAAAATTCTGAATCCGGAAGAATTGATGATACTCTGCACTAGAGTTGAAGCTGTTTTCAATTCAAGGCCTCTAACTTCAGTGTCTTCTGATCCAAACGACTTTTCTGCCCTTACACGTAGGGATTTTCTGATCTGTAGGCCTCTTGTAGCTGTACCTGAATCATGTGGTGGTGATATCTGTTTATCTCGAAGGTAAGAAATGGTGTGTGCACGTCCTAACCAGTTTTGGATGCTATGATATGAAGAGTACTTGCAGTAACTGCAACCGAGGGGAAAGTGGCACACTCAGCAACCAGCACTCAAGGTTGGAGATTCGGTTGTAGTTGGGGAAGAATGTGTACCACCTCGTGATTGGTGCCTAGCGCAAATTGTGAAGCTTCATCTTGGACATGACGGTGTGGCTAGAGTGGCTGACCTATACACTGAGAAGGAATAGCTGTGTAGGCCAGTACACAAGTGATATTGTATTCCAGCCCAGTAAATTTGCCATTCAGTAAATTTGCCATTTCTCGATTCATGCAATGTAAATATATGTACTGTAAGTGTAAAGACTCTTTCTACCTAATCAAGAGACCTCAGCCGGTCTCGGTGGGGGGTATGTTATGTATTGTATGATAAGACATTATATATATTTACACAAGGCCCTAACTACATGTGTATATCTCTGCATGGACTAATTTCTTCAACTACATGGCATCACTGCAAGTAGTTAGTGGTGCCAGTGTGATTCAAGATGGCAGCATGGTAAGTTTAAGTGTGCTTACAGTATTCTCGCAACAGGTTGGTTTCAGCCCAATTGCGAAAGTTTTGCTTATTCATGCACCCACTAATGTGAAAATGTGCCTCGTCTCACTTCACATAACAGATTATTATTGAACAGTTTGAAGGATCATCCTGAACAATTCCCTACGGCATGCCCAGTCGCTCAGTAAGTTCATGCACCACCATCTCTTCTCACAGATATGTTGGACATGCCTAAGGCGATAGCATGTTTGCATGCTGACTGTCTAGGCGAATGGACAATTGATACCCTCACAGGTGGGATGTTTTCAGGTGTCCATGCTATCCAAGGATGGCCTGGAGACTTTTTCTTAATTTCTGAGCCAATCTGTCTAAATGTCGCAACCCACTTACGAATTGTTTTCAGATTTGGAACATCGCTATTACGAGGACTGTTGAAATGCCTTTGGAAGGCGTGTTGTGTAGCAATTATAGATTCTTTGTTTTGACAGCGAAAGTGCGGTGTGCACCTGACCTAGGCATGTTGCAGACTGTAACATTACACGCCATGACGTTTCGAAGTACCTCCATCCCATCACCTCATAATCCTTCTACCACCACTCAACAATGGCCTTGGAAATGACAAGAGTTACAGATGGATTCAGACATTGTTTCGCAGAGTGTCGCACATGGCGGCCGCCACCTTGAAGATGTCATTATTGAAATACACTGAATTGTGTACACACTACGACCACAAATTGTGAAAGCATTTACAGATGCTTATTCGCAGGGAAGTTTCCTTCAGACATGGTCCAGCGGGTCATGGAAGCATTCTAAAATTGCCTAGCAGAGTGTGTCGTAAATGGCGGCCGCCTCCTTGACGATGTAATATTTTAAACATACTGAAAAACATACTTTTCAAGTTTCCCTTTCCTGTGATAAATTACGTGTTTTTCAACTGTTACTATTGTTGCAGAATAAGTGTTTGAAATTGTATACATCTTTTTGGCTCACTCTGTATAAGATGTTATAACATTTAAAACATTTATGTGCTAATTACGATATTTAAAAAAAAAACATCAACATTTCACATTATGTGATACAGGACAACAAATTGAACATTTTACGTGAGGTACCCCATGTCCAGAAATGCGTAGTTCAACTGTTGTAGGGCATCAAAGTATTACAGCACCTAGGATGAATGTGTGGTTAACTACAAACTTAATCAGTAATATGTCTCAACCAACTCAACAAGAGCATGACTACAAAAGGGGTTTGAATAGTCTACCTCTAATTTCATTACAAAGCATACGTCTGCAGTACAGAGATCAACGCACACTGTCAAAGTTGCCTGGTGTGTGCTAAGTATTTGTCATTGCATGGATTAGTGTGAAGATGATCTTCAGATATTACTGGAGTCTCGTACATGAGAACTTTGAGAGTTGAATATTAATGCAGGTTTTCAGTTGTCAATGTGAATTGAACATAATACAAAATGCAATAGGTTGTGGATCATGGACTAAGAAGTGCAGTTGCTAAAGCACAGCTAGTGCACTAATCTTGCATTGAATTCGGCAGTTTTAAAATATGGCACTGTTATTGTACTGTTTTTAATTATTTTTGAGACTTCATTTTCAATATTTAATTATTGTGGTAAATATTACTTGGTTTTCAATTTAGTTTCACTCTGTACTTTAAAAGTTACGGTTAGAATCTCGTTAGTCGCCTGCCAACCAGCATTTTGTGCTAGTGTTTCTCCATCGACCAGATGTGCATTGCAGCGTTGCAAATTCCTTCGGTTGTTGCCTTTTGAGGCTCAGCTTCTACTCGCTTTCCTGCCACCTGCAGTTCTTGCCATTATCTTGGTGTATCCAAGCAGTTAGCTCTTGATTTTATTATAAAAATGGGCTTATGTCCTTGTGATATTCCCCTTACCCCTACCAGTTTGTGTGTCTGAGCATAAATTGTCTCTTCTGGACAGCCTGCGACATTTATCGTTGAGAATCTAATCTTTTTGTTTGTCTATTGTTTGGCAAATTTGCATCCTTCATGTAGTATTGTTCAAACACTTTTCACCTTGGCATGTTGCCAGCATGTTGTGTTCATGCTGTACTGTGGTCGTGATTGCTTTTTTTGGTACTCAAGTGCGTACTATATTATGTTGTATTTTTGTCATCATGTAGTCTGTACTAGACCTAGTATATAACGGTTGTAGACTTTATTTATTTATTTTTTATTTATTTATTTAGTATAACATATATAGGATGCAGCAAAACATCCTCCCTAATTTGAAGGTCTGATCAAAATAAAATGGTACAAAGTAAAGAAAATTTATACTGGCCATGCAAAACCACATGCTTGGAAGATACAATAAAAATGGTTTTGAAAAGTAAATCTATCAAGTTGTGTCCCTCACTGTCAATGCACTGCTTAAGGCAAGTTCAGAAGGATGCCATCACTCTTGCCAGCATTTCTGGAGGAATATGGGTGGTTAAATTGGACAGTAAATGCCCAGCCAAAGCATCTTTCACTAAACAGTAGACAGGAAACCTAACATCACCCACTCAGCATCCATTCAAACCAGTCCCCCCTGCCTCTGCAAGTCCTGTGGAATGCAAATGGATGCTGGAGTGCGAGATGTTTGGTTAGCTGTCTACTGTTCAGTCTGTAAGATGCTGTGGACAGGTGAAGAATGGGTGTTAATTGTCGAAACATTCCTTCAAAACTGTATTTCTGTCTTCGCTGCCCAATAAGCATTTTGCACATGCATCCAGCTTGCCCCTCGTGCTTCAATTCCAAATCAAAAAAGCACCAAGTTGTGGGTATCTAATTTTAGTGTAAGTGATTCTGTGTTGTACAGGGGTGGAGGAAGATCACACATTGCTCAAATTCCAGAAAACACTGAGGCAGTTAGATGTTCATTTCAGTAGTCTCCAAAGTGATCAACTTGCACACATGCAGCAGCTCTTCAATTTTTTGATTGAAGTGTGCGGCGGATTTTGATTCATGACTAACGATTTCATCCATACAACATGGTTGTCGTAAAAAAAAACTGTTAGAATGTGATTGTCAAAATCATATGGAAATCTGTGAAAACATCCTTCACAATGTTCCGTGTGATGCTGTTGCTATTCAGTGAGTGTTGTTTTTCAGGAGGGTGCTTTGCTGCCTCCTGTAGTTCGCCACTTGGATTTTTTCTGCTTCACCTCTCTGGTAAGGATTGCACCAGTTTTATATTTTGTTGGCTTTCCTTGGTGCACCAGTTATATTCACACTCTAATTTATTTCAGGTTTATTTCTTTTTAGGGGGGGTGCATATGTCTGCTAAATTCTTTCTGCAGGTGTTGAGCTGATAGTTTCTGCATGTTTTGGCCTTTGGTGGACATTGCCTGCCCTTTACTTGCTAATGGATGAATCATCTATCTTCATTTCCATCAGCTAAATTTGCCTGTTTCTGCAGAAGGGATAATGTTTGCATTCAGCTGAATTGGTATCTGAATTTTTTTTGTTCTTAAATCTGAAATTAATCTATGAAATATTACTTCAAAATTAGTGTTGAACTTTATCATGCACATGGCTACTTACTTTGTTGTAGAGACATTAAAAATTATGATATATCAAGGTATATCGTATTCGTAACTAATTTATTCAATTTACCTTTTGTGTGTGGTACCCCTTTTTAATTATTTTTAGCTGTGAGCAGTCAATTAATAAATCTCTTTTCTATTCTAACAAAAAGACTTTTAAATTTTGTGTTAACTATTCAAGAATTTTATGCTGTGAAACTTAAGTTTCAATGATCATTTTCCCCAGTTTATTTGTCAGTTATTAACTTTCTAATTTTTTTTTTTTATGACTTTCATCCATATTGTTTGTTTTGAAAGAAAAAAAAACAAAGGATTTAGTAACTCGCAATCACTAGTCACATCTATTTATTTATTGGTAATTTAGCCTTTCTCTGGGCCTATGTTTTATTGTTTATACAAAAAAGTATTGCATATATTATATTTATACTCTATCTGTTGTGTCATGTAAGATCACCCAGCATGATTAATCAAGTGTGATTATATTGCTTCCTATCTATTTATTTGCTGCGGGTTATTTGGTAAATTCACTATCTTTGTGCCACTTGCTTATTTTTTGTTGCTTTTGTTTTCTGTTTGTGCCAAGGACTCGATGCATTACTTTGTTGAAGTCAGTATTTTATTTGTTAATGATCGCTTGGTAATACGTGGGGCACAGGATGCTAATGGATTGTGCATCTTTGGGAACACACAAACAATTTGTATCCAACTTTGTTACACCGTAGTAGCCAAACCACGCATTTCTGGAAATGGATTCCCTCATATAAAATGTTATAAATATATTGTCCTATATCACATACTACACATTGCAAGTGTTTTTTTTTTCACTCTCTTTGTATGTAGAATTTGTTATTGTGATAAGTTTCCTGTGTGTGTCATGAGGTACTCTTTTTGCTAACGTATTCTGTTTACATTGTTTCCTACTTTTTTTGTGAGAATTTTTTTCCCCACTGTCATTATTTCAAGTAAAATAATAATTTGGTCATAGGAAGTTGCAAATTAACAAGTTGCATTTTTTAACAATTTCTGAAATTGTGTGCACTTTTTGCAGATATGGTGATACTGTGAAAATAGTGCATTTCATTGGTCCCAATAAGCCATGGCTGATGCATTTTGATGTAGAAACAGGCTCTGTGCATCCTCCAGCTGGTTTCCATTATGTACTTCCACTGCTGCAGAAATGGTGGGACATTTTCTTTGCCACGGTGCATTCAACTCTGTCTCCTGCTATGGTGAGTAAAACTCCTTCCCTTATTAGACTTGCAAATAAAATCTTCTGTAGTTATTTTTATGGCTTACTGTTAAATTTTTACAGATGGCCTAGCATTTTGAGCTCTTGTTATTATGTGTAAATAGTAAATAGTCATCATTACATGTTCTGCTTCTGAGGGCAAATAAAATTTAACTACAGGTAATTTTGTATACTCCATTATTTTGTGTGAATGTAGAAAAATTTAGATTGTGGAAAATTTTTGCAAGCTAAATTTAGGAAAGGTGTGTGCCAAAATAAATTTTGTATTATGTAAAACAAACATGAAACTGCAACAGAAGCAGCCTGTAGCTAAAATTTCATTGCATTAAGCTTTACTCATTGTCCGTGGTAAAATAGTGTTGCCATAATACTGGAGGAAAAAAAAGGCGGTGAAAAGATATTTCAGAAAGAGTTCCAAGCTTTTAGTGCTAGTACAGAAAGCATAATGCAGTTTTCTGTCTTCCTTTTTTGTAGTGAGTATGTTATGTCAGTGCCATTTAAGATTTGTGATTTCTTTGACTAATTACTGGGAGCAATAAACAGTTTACATTCCAAAACATACATGTTTAGAGAAAATTTCATTCCAGCCAACGGGTCTGTTTAAAACAGCGCTGTTGTAACTCTTATACTTTGGGGAAACTTTCTTGAAAGGTGTGCTCTTATGGCCTCCAGTAAGATTAATTCAAATTGCTTTATTGTAATGGAATGAATTTTGTGGCCTCATGTTTCTCTGAATTTGTACACCATACCTCTAGAACTATTTTAAAGTGTTCAAACATGCAATATACAGAATTATTTAATTGTGTCCAACAATTACTTTCTGGATGTTGTTTTAAGGTTTTTTTTTGAGGGGTAAATAATCTTTGAAGACACCATCGAAAAAAAAAGGAATATGGAGGGTAGTGTGGGGCTTTTACCCACTAAAAACCTCCCCTCTCCCACCCTCTGGTGTAGAGGGATCAGACTGGGACTGCCCTGCAGCATTACATCAGTCTGAACGTGTTCATTCAAGTGATCTGCCGCGTGCACTGCACGTATCTTGTTAGCTTCTTTTCTCCTTTAATATGCTTTCGGTGAAAGCGCATACTATGCTCCAATTGTTCACGTTTTTGAGCATTAATGTCACCAGACTATCAGCACTGAAGTTCTCTCGGAGCTGTGCTTCTGCTTGACTTCGTTCTAGTATCCATCTGCGGCAGGTAAACACAGTGTGTTCAACGTCGTCGACTTCCTTACAGTAAGAGCATCTGTCTGTTGGTAGTTTACCCATTTGATGCAGGTATTTGTTGAAACAACCGTGGCCGGTTAACACCTGCGTCAGATAGTAGTTTTATACTCCATGTTTTCTATTTACCCAGCAGTCTAAATTTATCAATTTTTTGGTCCACTTCCCTCTGTTTCCATGTTTCCAGGTGATCTGCCATTGGTTCATCGTATGGTTTCTCTCTTGCTCGCAGGTTTCGTTTTTGTTTGCTTCCTCCGCTCTCTTAAAGATCCAGCTTCGCTCTTGCGCTAACAGTTTTATCAGGATCAATCCGGCTATAACTAATGCTGCAGGCTCCGAGGTCGTTCTATAAGCGTTTATAACTCTCATTGCGCAGTTTCTCTGCACCGCGCCTAGCAATTTGTGGTTGTACTCTTGTTCAAGTGCGTTAGACCATATCTCAGCACCATACAACATTATCGAGTGGGCCACATTAGTCAACAGTTTTCTTTTTTCTGGTGTAGGTCCACCTATGTTTGCCATTAGTCGACTAAGTTCGGACACCAATTTTCTTACCTTCTTTGCTGCATATTCTTGTGATATGATAGCTTCTGATCGAGGATCACTCCCAAATACCTGGTTGCTTTCGTGGTTTTGATTGCGGTGTAGCTGGCATACATAAGGTAGGGTATTTAGACTCGTTTCTTGGTTAAAAATTTATACTTTGGTCTTATGTTCTGCTAATTCTAAGCCGTGCTCAGGTAAGAAAGTCTTCAGACGTCTGACGGTTAAGTTTATTTTATGTTGAGCTACTTCTATTCTAACTAAGAGAACTGCGGCTATATCATCAGCGTATCCTACAAGAAGTGATTCCTCAGGCATGTCCACTTCAAATATGTCATGTATCTCGTGTTCCAGCAATCGGGGCCAAAAGTAGATCCTTAAGCTGTTCCTCTCATCACTGTCTTTTCTGCGGGACCATCTAGAGTGGTGTATATAAGTACTCTGTCATCTAGATAATCTTCGCATACCTCTGTTAGATAGTCTCACACATTAAACTTTCACAATGCTTTCATTACATCAGTCCATCGTAGCGAGTTGAAGGCGTTTTTAACATCAAACGTGACTAGGATGCACATCTTTCTCCATCTGTGGTTTACCATTTCAGTTTGAAGGGCCGTCGCTACCACCTCGTTTATAGCACTAATAGTAGAGCATCCTTTCCTGAACACGTGTTGTTTGGTTGATAGGTCTCCATGTTCTTTAATGTCTGCTAGGATTATGACCTTAAGAAGCTTCTCATATATTTTTCCGGCAATGTCCAGCATACACAGAGGCCGGAAGGACGATGGTGCATCGTTCAGTTTATTCGGTTTACGAATCAGAACAAGCCTTTGTCGTTCCATCTTTTGCAGAAAATGCCAGCTTTGAGGCAGGTATTATACATGTCCGCAAATTCTTGTGTGCATATTTGTGCCGCGAGCTTCATTGCCTCTATCGGGATCCCGTCTTGTCCTGGAGCTTAACCATTTTTCATTGAGCATACTGCTGTTTTAATCTCAAGGCTTGTGAATAAGGGGGCTCCTTTTTCGTTTGCCCACGCATTGTACGGTTTTTCGGTGTGTCATCGGAGAATAATGTGTCCACAATATTTTTCATAGTCACTTCATCTTTTTCTGTAAGTAAATAACGACCCGTGGGGCCTTGGCTACCAGATAGTAACACTTAAGTTTGGCGGACAACTCCCCAGTGGAGCGAAAGGATGTTGTTTTGGTATCTGTAACTATTATGGACTCAGTGGCAATAAACCACAAATACATTATCCAGTATTGTTATTGTAGCACAGTTCTAGTAATTGGAAATTCTTTTTGTAGGAGGACTATTCTTGTGACAATTTCAGATTTCCTTGTTTCAGTAGTTCAGTTTGCTTGATCTTTGACAGTATTCCCCAAATCATCTTTGAACTAGTGACCTTCAGTGCTGTGGTGTAATGTTTGTACTAACTTTTAACTTTGAACAAACTGTTGTCAACATAATGTAAAACAGTTTTGTGAAAATTCTCTCATTTTAGTGGTTAGCTTCTCTGAACAGAATGGGAGAGTAAACATGTTTTTAGCCATTGCCAGCCGTCAAGTTTGTAATTGAGTTCAATTTTCTGTATTGCAAGACTTGTTAAATATTGAATTAATTTATTATGTTTTCATTTTTCTTTTTCAAAGTAATGTGTTATGGTTGGACAAATCATCAAAATGTGAACCGTTCTCTTGAAATTTATGGACCAGAGATGTGATTTTCTCCTTTTCGTTTCATTATTCAATTATTACTTTGACACTACGCCACTGTGGAAGACAGGGTGACTTATGGCGTCGTAGTTACGTCCTCCCGTCATAGACTATATGATGCCTGAAGGTTAAGGGGTTTACAATAATGTAGTCGGTTGCTGTTTCATTTTGAAGGACGAATATATTGTCTGGAGTTTAAACAAGAACTACATACATCAACACTTCCGAGGTGTGGTACTCTAATAATTTTTGCTACTCGGATTAACTGCGGACGACTTCGTGATGGAGGGGGTCTTCTCTGGACGGTGATTGTATACTTAGCTCAGGCTGCTGTTGGCGCTGGTAGGCTGTCAGCTGGGGAGGAGCTCCGGTGAGTTGGGCGGCGTTTGGAAAAAGGCCCGCGTCTGTAGTAGTCTCCCCGGGACTGCGGTTCGGACTTGTGCTCACGTCTTCTCGCGATTCCTTCACGCAACTCTTCCCTCAGCGCGGTGATAATGAACTGTGCCCCTCTTCTATCGTAAAGGGGTTTATATGCACGCCAGCCTCCCCCCTTAAGTGTCGGCACATGTCTATATTATTAGAGGAGGGGGTGAGGTGGTGGAAAGCAGAACAATGCCTTTCAAAACACATGCCCTGGTTCCTGAAGGTTCTCCTAGCTTGCTCTGTCAGCTATTTCTTCGCGGTGCGTTTCCACATTGTCCTGTGGTTAGCTAAGGGGGGGGGGGTGTTCTCGGCACCATTATCCAGCTCGTCAGCTGTTTCTTCCGCGGTGCGTGTTTTCTGAATTTAGGCGAACTGCATTTCTCTATCTCGTGATACCTCCGCGCTCAACAGATCTCACGGGCTTGCTAGAGGCGTAGGGAGGTGGGTGGGTGAAGGGGGAAGGCCTAAGCCGCAGGACACGTGTAACTGCGATCCGCCACCTGCCTCGTGGCACGTGTCGACTGAGAGGCGCTCGCAAATGGTGTCAGCAAGGTTTCTATTCCAAAAGACGTCACACGTCAACTTCTAAATATGCCTCTCTTTGGACTCAATATGATCACTTGTCATAGTAAATATTAATTGCTTTGTAGCAAAATGTGTAGTATTTTCGAGTGATTTTAAGCATCTGAAAGTTATTGATAAATAAACACACACACTTGAACCACACAGTTAATAAGGCATGATTATAGAGAGAACTTTCACAAACAGTTGTAAACAATAGTCTTCACAATCATAAAATTTTTCCAACTTTAGTCAGTTTTAAATTTTGTCTTGAAAAGCCTTAAACTTGTGTAAAGAATTAGGAGTAATAGCCAGTTTATAAAGGTAAGGGTGTAATATGTCCCATTATCAAGACTGTCAGCACACACATTCATGCTTAAGTTATCGTACTTAGTTTCGTGATAGTTAGCTGTAATATTGAGTGGTTTTAAATTAATTTTTTACATGGCCAAGTCACATTATTGTGACCACCGCCCATATGTTATATGAACAGTACGTTGCCAATGAAATAGGCACTTGAGAGCAGGCTTGGTGGGATGGTTAGGTGTAGTCACTCTGCAAATGTATCGGTCATTGCTGTCGTAGGTAAAATGCATGATTTATCAGATGTCAGAGAGGGATGATAATCTTTTGAGCAAAGGATTGCAGTAATTCAGAAACATTACAATTTGTGAACTGTTTGTGTGCTGCTGTAGTTGAAGTATGCTGTTAATGGACAAACTGCATCATTGCAAATAAACAATGTGGAAACCACAAAGCACTATGTGGCATTGATGCAATAGTTGAAAAATGGCCGCCAATGTATGTGATGGCAAAGGCCAGCCAGCACACTTCAGTTGAGCAACTTGCTATCCAAACACATTAGGGGGCTACGAGACATGCATCTAAAGTGACAGTACAGTGAACCCTTTCGGATATGGGGCTTCAAAACAGACCGCTGGTCATGGCACTCATTCTGACAATTTCATTGGCAGAAACCGTTTCAGTTTTCACTGTAGTGCCAGAATTGGACTTCCTCTCAATTGACAAAGGGTTACCTTCTCTTATGAGTCACATTTTCTAATCCATTGAACTATATACGTTTGCATGTCTGGCAAGAAAATCATCCAAGCCCTGCAACCATTGTTGGAAGAACACGTGATGGTGGTGCAGCATTATGATCTGGGGGAATGTTTTCTTGTCATTGGGGGGCCAGTTGTATCTCTGGAAGGCACTTTTGACTGCAGTGGTTATCTGTCCGTTATTGGCAATCATGTACAGCCATGCATGGTGACTATCTTCCCTGGGGCAGATAGAATCTTCCAGTGGGACAATGTGATGTGTCATAGGGTCAGAATTATCCAGAAGTGTTTGGAGGAGCACGACCAAGACTTCCAAGTACTTCTCATGCTACATGTTTCCTTGTACTGGAATACAGTCTAGCAGCAATGGGACCATTTTAATTGTGTTCACTGTATTGATCTGACAACATAAGGACATTCCTCTGCAGCAGTCAGATGTACTGCAGTCTGCATGACCCCAGATACCCTTGACATTCTTCTAGCATCTTATTGAATAAATACCATACCATCTAGTTCAGTGGTACTCAGACTTTTTTTTTTAGGGGGTCATATTAAGAAAAACTAAGACCGCCACGGGCCGCACTTACGACACTTGACATAATAATATTTGTGAACTAAAAGTAGGTAGGTAATTCAATGACATTTAAAATTCAGTGTGTCGTGTATCGTCTTGCAAGTTGTTTGTTTATTCGTTCGATACGGTGATGGCGGGCGGAGGTATTACATCAAAAATATATACAGAAGTCGCCTGACTGATAAAATAATGAAATATATCGTCTAGTTTCATCAGTGACTTTAACTTTTAATAATTTCGTATTATGTATTGCTTTTTTATTTTTGTAACAGACACCCTAAAAATAATAATTTGGTAACTGGTATCTACTGAAGTTGGCGAGCGCGGGCCACAAAGAATGGGGCTGCGTGCAGCCCGCTGCTCGCAGTTTGAGTACCCCTGATCTAGATTCTGTCTGTGCTGTGGAACAAGGTTATTCGAGATATTAGCTGGTGGTCATAATCTTATTTAACTGTGTTCTTTTATGTCAATAAAAATAATACTGTAAGATGCAAAGTTTGCAAAGCGGTTACAATTTGTTCCTCCGTAAAATAATAAGTGTTATGTTCAGACAGTCTTGAAAATGTAATGAGTTTGTAAAATAGGGTGGAATGTAAAATGTGCCATTTTATTCTTTACTTTATGCTGCTTTCGGAGTGCAATCTTACAGAATCACCTCGAAATGTAAGTATAATTTTTATGCATATGTAAGTGTGTGTTTTTATTCTTATTTTTCTAATAATTTGTGTCCATTTGTTTGTGAATAAGTGTGTTCCCAATTCTAATGAATATAGTCCCTATGTTAATAGAGTTTACCTTCATAATTTTTGTGGGTATTTTGTACATAGATCTTTTAGGAGCCTGATATTTGTGGCTTCTGCGAGTATTTTATACATAGTTCTTATAGAAACCAAATATTTATGGTTTTAAGTGTAATTTTTTTCAAATATTTATTTGTGGAGATTTTAGCTTTTGTGGTGACAGCTGTTAATAAAGTCTGTGAATGTAAGCATTTGGTGTCAAAGTTTAATTTCTGGATTTTCTTGCAGTGGTGTGATTTTTAATATTAGGATATATGTGGTCTGGAAATGTGACCCGAGTGTCACAGTTTTATCTTTGCTATACTTTGTGCTTTTTAGGTCATATCCTAGCCTAATGTCTTCTCTGGAGTATGTTGGCATATGTGAGGCTCTGTAGGCATTACACTGCCCTTCTTTGGTTTCAGTTTTGAAATGAATACATTTTCCACATTGTCTCCATATATGTATTGTTTGGTCATTGTATCCATAAAGCTTTGGTCAAATCTGTGTTTCTGGTGCCTTATTAATATATAACTGCACTTCACACAGTCAAATAACCTGCAGCATATTTAAAATTTATTTAATTTACTACAGTGTAGTATGTTGTACACACTTCAGCTTGTGACTATGTTATTCTAAAAATCTGTGTTGTTAATGTTTTTTTTTTCAATTTTTGCTACCTGACCAGGACTTTTCTGACTTGAACCTAGATTCTCATGAGTTTTCGTAAACTTATAACATTAGGAGCTACTCTCATTTACTATGTTGCTTATCATGAAAACTGTCACCAAAGAAATACAATGTAGTAGGATTGTTTGTTGGTGAAATTGTCATCTAGGTAATTATAATTGTAGGGCATTTGTAATCGGTTGGTAATAATACATTTGAAATGGGTTTTCATGTAGGCCAATGGGCAGTCAGGCAAAGGTCTGAACAAACCTTCAACCCACAGTTTACTTCCCAATCAGATTTCTTTTCCATCTGTCTGTATCTGTAAATATTTCAGAAATATGTCAGTCATTCATACTTTTTCCAGGCAGTGCACCATACAGAGTAAAATAGGTATCTATGTAGAATTGAATGTTTATGTATATATACACTGAAGAGCCAAAAAAACTGGTACACCTTCCTAATATTGTGTAGGGCCCCCCGAGCGCGCAGAAGTGCCGCAAGATGTTGTGGCATGGACTCAACTAATGTCTGAAGGTATGCAGATGGCAATTCACACAATGAATCCTGCAGGGCAGTCCACAAATCCAATCTGCGCCAATTTGAGAAAGGGTTGCACGTTTTCACGTTTAATGATTCTCGTCAGTCGTCGTTTGTCCCATTCTTTCACAATCTTTTTCCGGCCGCAGCGATGTCAAAGATGTGATGTTTTACCAGATTCCCGATATTCACAGTACACTCGTGAAATGGTCATACGCAAACATCCAAATGTTATTGCTACCTCGGAGATGCTATGTCCCATCTCTCGTGCGCTGACTACAACACCACGTTCAAACTCACTTAAATCTTGATAACCTGCCATTGTAGCAGCAGTAACCGATCTAGCTGCCGACTGCATCGCGTTACTCTGATTGGTTCCATACCTCTGTTATTTGCATACGCACGCCTATACCAGTTTTTTTGGCTCTTCAGTGTATGTATGTATGAATGTTTATTTGCAGAAAATATGCTTTTATTTTTCACTATCCAAATTAATAAATTCCATTGCCCTGCAATTCTTATTCATTTCTTTTGTACTTACTAATTTGAGGTCTTCAGTTATAAAAAAAATGTCATGTGCTGTATTTAACAGTTCTGCAGTATCCTAAAATGAGTATGATGTGAGGCTTTCAGATTTTAATTCATACAAACTTACAGCTGTTCCATTTAAGTGAAATATGCTGTATGTAGAACTATATTTCCTTTAAGTCTACTTAATAGGGGAAAGATTGTAGCCTTGAGAGGGAGAGTTGGGAATGAAGCTTAACTTTCCTTTTAGTTTTATCATTCAGAAATTGAAGTATGTGTTGCCTAAAATTAGTATATTCCTTCACCTCGTGCAAATAAAGCTTAACCAAGTCTAGAAAATTACACCAAAGGAACTCTGAACCACATTCTCGCATACTCAGTGTAATAGTATTTTGTATAAGAACTATTTATTACCAGGCATTACAAACACATTTGTTTTCTTGCAGTTTTTACTCATATTAATTATAAATAAAATATTAAAATTTACAGATAAAATATAAGTAAAATTGCAATTGAACCAAAAATAAGGTACTTTTATTTTAATGGAATATATGAAAGCTTGTGATACATGCCATATTTAGAAAACACCAAACAAGTCATACATGGGGTGATTTTTCAAAGTTTTGATTCAAAAACTTTGAAGAAACAGCGAATGGACTATACATAGTTTATTATAGTTTGATTAAATCAAATAGATATTGTGATTTAATATAAGTTGAAATTATTGACCGCATACCGAGATTGATTTATTGTTAAAACTTTTCTTTAACTAATTACTTCAAAAATGTTTATAAAAATTTATTACTTAATTTGAAATCGCAAGGTTTTTCATGTGCTTGGCATATGCATTCATTTGTTGCTTTAAAGAATTTTAATAAATTACCTTTTAAAATAGTTTACACAGAATGGTAAATCATATTAAGGATTAAATATTTAAATCATTTTACCTGTAAATTACTAAATTGTATTTCATAGTGACATATGAAACATGTGTGCAACCATGCACTATCCCTAGGGCAAGGCTTGTCTTATCCTTTCGGCTGGATCAAATGTTGTGGGATATTGAGTTTCCTTATTTTCAATTACTTGCTTCCTTTCATCTCCTTCGCCATGACATGTTGTGCCCACACCACCAACTTTCCAATCATGCAAGTATGATTAAAGTGAGCCGTACACATTTATAAGTGTGCATTTGATAAGAAAATACAGTAAATTCCTGATTATTCAGTTGCGGATTATTTGACTGTTGGGTTATTCGTGCATTACTTAAGTCAAAATAAAAACTTATGATTTCACATAAAAAAAATGTTGTGGTGCTGTGTTTTCATTTGATGATCTTTACTTCTGTATAAAACATACTATGCTTGTTTAAACAAACTGCCTAAAGATGACATTTAAAAGAACTTTTTCAAATCAATTTATGATAAAATATTCACTTTATATTAAATAAAAACTTCAGTTTTTTTTAAATTGAGCTAAATTTAATTTTTATTTATTTTAATGTTTTCGTCCAATGTTCCTTCTTCAGCCGAACCATGCTCAACCTCTCGGTTAAAATTGCCACAACTTATCTATTTGCAACATTTTCTGCCAACCATTACTTACCAAATCATTTTCAAACCCTTTTGATACTACCCAAACCCGCAACTGATAGTTTACAATAATAATCACGCCCGTTAAAATACTGCCACATCAATAACCTCATGCCAAATTCCATTTACAATAACAAGATCATAGATCTTTTGATACAGTGTCGGAAATTGTGAGATTTGTTCTCATTGTCGCCAACCTACAAGTGCAGCAAACACGTAAGAATAAGAGTCTTCAATAGAACACGAAAACTGCTGCGGTATGTGAACAATACTATTGATAGCACCAGTTGTCAATTATTTGCTTTGTTTTGCATTCTAATAGTGTTCAAAAACGATTGATGCCCGTAATCTTTGGTGAATGTACGGTCTGTTTTGAACAGACGTTATGGGAAAACAAACAATTGGCAATCATTAAATGTGGTATGCATTTAGCAATGTTCAAATGGGAATTTTAATGGGGCCAAAATAAATAAACGGGAAATACTGTATAACTTAAATAATGGAAATGAATAATCAAAAATCCACTTTACTTTATCATATGTTTGATAAAAATGTGTGTTGCTTATTTGCTGTTAGCCAACTATATTGCTTATGTTCCTCACTTAAAATATTATTTTTTTCAGCAGATACATCATCATTTAACTCCCAGGCATGTGTTGCTAGTTAATTTTAGGTTAGGAAAAAATGTATAGACATTATTTGATTTATTCAGGTTTTTGGCCATAATTCGATTATTCAGGCATTTGGCAGTCCCAATCAACACAAATAATCAGGAGTTTACTGTAAGAATAATTATAAAAGGAAGGAAAGTAAACAGTCTTAAATTAATAATAATATTTTGTAATATTTCCTCGTATTAGTGTTCCACATAATGGTCTACTAAAAATCTGAGGACATGAAAAAGTATAATTTTGTTTAAGACATTCTAGATACTCGTGAGAAATTGTAAAATAATAATTTGTGGGAAGGAGAACATGAAGTACTTCATCTTCATTAAGTTAAGTGTTCTGAAGGTACTATAGTAGCTTACTTCAAAGTTATAATTTATAAAAAGCATATACCCTCAATCAGGCCAGGTAATACAATCATAGCCTGTAATTATCAAATTTACCATGTATCAAAAAGGCCAATTTTCCAAAACTCTGCGTTATGGCAGTCAACATGTGTGCAAGTTTAAACCAAGCTATGATGGTTTTGTAAGTCATTGTGAATACATGGGTGCTTTAATTAATTTGATTTCCATCAAATCAGGAGCATGGACATCAAAATGACAGTTATAAAAATGTTTTTTAAATGAAAAATTAATTTAACTTGCAAAGGTGTTATAATTAAATGTAACCAAAATGTAAAGTATTTTGTACCGTAAAATTATAAGCAGTTAGAAAAATCAAGTACAACTTTTAACAGCAAGACAAAGTTAAAAAAATTATGAAGAAAACCGGGGTCATAGATTTACTCACATTACATACTTGCCTCAGAGGTGGTCTCCATCAGGGAATAAATGAGTTTGGTGCTCATCTTAGCAAGTCCAATTGTTTCAGCCATCATACAGGGTAGAGATAGAGAATAAATTGAGAGTGTTGATGTAGTGTTTGAAAACCATTTGTACATGGTAGCAGTAAAGTCAGAGCAGGCCCATAAATGAAGATTAATATGTCTGTAGAATAACTAGAGGAAGATATCACAAGCAGGTATAAAACAATAATGTGTGAATTTTCATGTAATGATTTGGCAAATTTTGTTTATAAATTTCTCACCTAATTTCCATCTCCGCTTTATGCTGTGTACAGGTGTAAATAAAATGTTAAGTCATTTGAGGTGTAACTATAGAAAAATAACTATAATTGTGCTCTACATTTAGTAATCTAGTACAGAATGATCTACAAAAGAACATACATTAACACCTATGTCTATAATTAGCTCTCTTTGAGGAAACTATGTTGGCAGTTTCTTAAATTTAAGTTCAAGAAATTCATTAAGAATAGCGAATAGTGTTATTAGTATGCCAAATAATTTGCAGGATTACTTGCATCCAGATGTCTAGCAGTTTAAATTCATTATCATCTCCTGTCAGCAACTTTCTGGTGTCGTATCTTGTTACAGCTTTTGCACAAATATACATAATGATCAAAAAAATTTGAAACCATTTGGGAAGCTTGCTAGATCATACCTACATACAGCACTCTATGAAATATCTTGCCTTTTATGGGTAAAATATGTCTGTTCATGTAAACTGCCTTACATTATTGGCTCTTAAGGTATAACTTTTGCACAATATTTACTATGTCATTCTTCCGTTAACATATACGTGGCAGTGTAAGTCCCAGTTGTGATAAATATTGGTACTAATGGCTTCTGAAGCTGATGCAAGTGTTCTCAAATATAATAATTATTGTAGCTTTCTTCTGAAGCTAAAAATGACTTGTGTTCAGTTTACACGCTAAGTGTGCTGTTAAACATTTTAAAAACATTCAAATATCAAATTCAGTTTTGAAACAATAAATAAATCACTTGAAAAAGATGCTGAACCTAAGTATTCACAATTGACGTTATACTTTTAACGCAGTACTAAAAAACATAATTTTTAATATTTTTGTTACTTTAGATAAAAGAATAAATTTTACAACTGAAATAACACATTCACTGTTGCTGATTCTTATAAGTGTTGGACAGCATACAGGTATTATCACCTGAATCCAGTGCTGCTGACTCTTAGAAGCGTTGTTGTATCTAGCGCCCTCTAGTGTTCAGATATTTATTATAATTTAGTGTTAAGTAATTATGGTACACTAACTTAAAGATTTTATGTAAATACAATTTTGTCTCTTAACTCCAACAGCGCATATGGTAAAGGCCTTAGTTTCATACAGAAAAACTGATAGTTAAAGTATAAATATGGTACTTTGAAAAATAGCAAGCATTGGCACTAAGCCAAATGGTTCTCTTTATGAATCAAACCCAGGTTTCTTGGCAAGGACACATGTTTACAGTTCAGTTTTAAGAAAACTTGCATGGCACTAGAAGTAGTAATAAATAGGGAAGTTTGGTGCAGGTATCAGGTACTGGGATTTGAGACACCACACCACTTCCCCTCATGCCACCCATACCCCAATCACCCCCTTTCCCCCACCACATCCTCACATTAAGTCCAGAAAAATAAAAAAAATTAAGTAATTCTAAAAATCGATGGAAAAATTACATAGATTACTCTGACCATCATGTTGGATGCTGGTGACCTTGACTTTAATCCCAATAACCTTAAATTCAAAAATGGTAAAAAAATCTAAAGCAACTCGTAAAAATCAAGGAACGTATCATGTTACTGACTCAAACATCCACGTTGGATGCTGATGACCTTGACCTCAATGACCTTTAATTTAAAAAATTTAGAAAAAGATTATATAAAATTAAAAAACTGGTAAAAATTGTGGTGAGGGGTGTGGTTGGTAATGGGGTGTGCTGGATGGTGGTTGGGGGAGGGTGGCCATGACAGCTGATCCTCCCAATCTGCTGGACCTGGCTCAGAGCCTTGAATCCGCTTTTACTGCTCTGAGGACTAAGTGGCTCATTCCACTAAGAGCCTCGAATTCGATTCGCTCATTTGAGGACACGATTGGAACATTTTAAGTCACTGACTCTGACCTTCATGTCGGATGTTGACCTTAACCCCTATAACATTGAACTCAAATCAAGAAAAAAAGGTGTAAAAGATTGAAATAAACTCAACCTAGGAACATATTAAGTTTATGATGTTGGATGTTGGTAACGGTTACCTTGACCCCAATAACCTTGAACTAAAAAAATTGACAAAAAATTGTAAAAATATACAGAAACTCTTAAAAATCAAGGAACAAATTTTACAACTAGCCCTGGCTGCCAAGTTGGATGTGGGTAACCTTTGCATTGACCCCAGGGGCTTTAAACTTAAGAAGTCAAGAAATAAATTTGAAAAATATAACAAATATAACATAGAGGAAAAAATTGCATACCTTATGCGAAAAAAAAATTTGGATGTGTGCGACCCTGAGGGATCAATTCTCATAAAGAAGGCAGGACAAAGCCACTCCCTGGTATGATGATCAGCATACGACAACACCTACCTCTACATTTCATTGCCTATATAGCCACTCAATAATCTGCCAATCCCCAAAGCGAATTACTGACTATACGTAACACGCATACCTCCCCCC
>NQII01000140.1:250098-287703 GCA_002778355.1 Clitarchus hookeri | reverse complement strand
CCTCCATACCTCTCATCACTCCACTTCCCTTGCTGTTTACTCACCATAGCTCAACCCCCATCAGCATCCATGCATGCCATTAACCCATCACCAGAATCTCCCCCATCCCTCTTACAATTACTTTGCCATAGCCTGTCCCCCCAACCATCCACCTGCATTGTCAACCAACCACACGACTCCCAACTACCCTAACTATCCAAACCCCAACCCCTCCCCACTACATGTCAACACACAAACCCTTCTTCTCACAACAGCTAGTTTCCACCACTCCATTTACTCGCTATAGTTTGACCGATTAGTTGGTTCCACTCCATTCTCATCAATGAGTTGCCATACCTCATCTAGTTACTGGCTAAAGTTCAACTCTCCTCCCCAACTACTACCATGCTACGTGCATCCCCTCCCCCTTCTCTACTCTTATACTAGAATCAATTTACCCAGCTTTATTTACTCACTATAGTTCGACCCCTTCCACAACAACACTATATTTTATTGTCTATTTCTTCAGCTACCAACACTCCCCTCAACACCCTTCATGATTGGCTCAGACCATTACTAGTTGACCATAACAAATGATCATACCAACCAACAATACTAGAAAATGACTGACTGCACCCAAGTCTGACTGCACCCACAACTAGCTCCTGCTGAGACCAGTTCCTTTCAAACTGACTACAAAAATGGGCAAGATCGTCCATCTGTACCAACAGACAATGACAACCAATTTCAAAAACGTCTCCTAATAATAATCTTGTAGCTAACCTCTTCACACAAAAACTCAGAAAAATCTTTGCAAATTTTTGCAGAATCTTCACAAATCTTTACCGAAATTGGCAAAAATGTAGCAAATCATTGCAAAAATTCACAAAACATCTCACCCACAACTGACCAAACCAAAGGGCCATATCAACTGCCCAGACCAACCAACCAGACAGACTGACAATTACTAGCTGGCCATACTAGACGACTGTACTAGCCATCAAGGCAAACCAACCATCTAGACCAGCCAGCCATACCAGACGACCGTACCAGCCATCAAGGCAAACCAACCAATGAGACCAGCCAACCACACCGACTAACCATACTGGCCAGAGACTGACTCCACCCAAGTTGGGCTTATACTGAAACCATCTCCTACCAAACTGACTAGAACACTTCACAAATTATCTTGCTTACAACTGACCATACAAAAGGGCCACATCAACCAACTAACCATATTGGCCAATGAATGACTCCACCCGAGACTGTCTCCTGCAGAGACCTACTCCTTCCAAACTGTTTAGATCAATGACAATAGACCAAGACGTCCAATCTCAAAACTAGTCTCATAGTAGCTATTCTCGTTCCTAACCTCTTCATGCAAAACTTCAAAACTTCGCTTTGAAAAAAAAAATTTGCAAAAATTTTGTAATCTCACCCACTTTGATCATGCAGCAAATTGAGAAGTGAGTATCGAAAATTATGAGAAGCGCTTTGAAAGTCATGTTGTGAAAACTTCCCAGCCTCAACAATACATGGAAGCACTTTGACAAAATCCTACGTGCCGTATTCGACTGTGAGAAGGGACTGCAGATAATACGTCCTTACATGTGACTAGGAACTGTAACCTGATGGCTGACAAATTTTTATACCACAAAAAAACATGAGAACTCAGGGGTGAAGATGGAGGTGAAAGCTCCATCTTCAGCTTAGTTGGAAATGAAGCTGAGGCCACATGTGGAGTCGTTCTTGAGTGGGGTTGTTCTCAGGTGGCGTGAGTCTCGGGCTGAGCAATTCATTGGTCAATATGGTCAGTCAGTATGGTTGGTTGGTATGGCCGTTTTGTATGGTCAGTTGTGAGTGAGATCATTTGGGAAGATTATCCAAAGATTTCTCAAAGTTTTTGTGAAGTGTTCTATTCAGTTTGGCAGGAGATGGTCTCAGTAGAAGCTGGTCTTGGGAGAAAGTCGCGTCTTGGGAGGGGTGGTAAGGAGGTGTTCGGTGCTGACGAAATAGTCAATGAAATATAGTAGTATTTTGGAAGGCGTCGAACTATCGTGAGTAAATAGACCTGGCTGAATTGATTTCAATGTAAGTAAAGCGGTACGTGGCATGGTGGTAGTTTAGGAGGGGAGTCAAATTTTAGGAGTAATCAGATGATGTACATCAACTTATTGGTGAGAATGGAATGTAACTGACTAAATGGTTGAACTATAGTGAGTAAATGGAGCGGTGGAAACTAGCTGGACTGAGAGGAAGGGGTTGTGTGTCTACAGGTGGTGGGGNGAGAATTGTGTGATTGGTTGATGATGTGGTGGGTGTTTGAGGGGACGAGCTGTGGTGAGTAAATGGTGAGGATGTCATGCCATAGTGAGTTAATCGTGAGGGGGTGTGGAGAGTTGAGTGGTTGGTTGGTGACATTAATGAATGTTGATGGGGGTCGAGCTGTGGTGAGTAAATGGCCAGGGAAGTGGAGCGACGATAAGTGTGATGGTGGCGAGGGTGGAGGGGAAGGGGAGAGGGTGTGTGTTACACAATGTCAATAATTTGCTTTGGCAGTCGGCAGACTGATCTGCTATATAGCTAATGAAATATATAGGTGGAAGTTGTCGTCTGCTGATCATTGTACCAGGGAGTGGCTTTGCCCTGCCATATTTACGATAATAGAATCCTCAGTTACACACCTCAAACTCTAATTTTCACATTATCTATGTAATTTGTCCACTGTTTTTTTTATAATTTTTTGTGATTTTTCTCAAATTTTTAAAGTTTAAAGTCACTGGGATTAATGCCAAGGTTACCCACATCCGACTTGGCAGCCGGGGCCAGTAGTGTAATTTGTTGAAGTTTTAAGAGATTCTTTAGATTTTTTAGAAATTTTTCTTGGTTTTTCGAGTTTAAGGTTATTGGGGTCATTGTCAAGGTCACCAACATCAAACATGGGAGTCGGATGTAGTTATATAATATTTTCCTCGATTTTTACGAGTTTCTTTTGATTTTTTGCCTTTTCTCTCAATATTTTAGAGTCAAGGTTACCAACATCTAACATGATGTTAGGAGTCACCAAAGTAGTTTTTCGTCAATTTTAGAAAAAATTTAATCTCTTTTTGTGATTTTTTTTAATGTTTTATGATTGTCAGTAGGGTAGTGGTGGTGGTGGTGGTGGTGGAGCAGTTGGGTTTTTTAATTTACGACTAAGAAGTTNTGGTAGGTGGTGGGGGGTGCAGGATAGTGGTTGGGGGAGGTGTCCATGGCCGCTGATCTGCCCGATGCGCTGAACCTGGCTCAGTGCCTCGAATCAACTTTTACCGCTCTGAGGACTAAGTGGCTCATTCCGCTATGAGCCTCGAATCCACTTGCTCCTCTGAGGACTTTTTAGCTCTCGCATTCAGGATCCTCGAAAGTCCTCTGCTAATTTAAGGGCTCAATCAAGCTAATTTTCCAATTTTTTAGGATTTTTTTTTGGTGGAAAAGGTGATTTTTGGGCAAAATAATTAATTTCTTAAATTATTTTTGGGGTGAAACAAGTTATTTTGTCTATAACATGGCTGCCCCAGGCCGACAACCACAACCACAACCTCTACCTGTGACGTCAACCGAGTTAGCAGGTGAGTTCCAAATTCCAGTACCTGATACCTGCACCAAACTCCTTTATTATTACTATTAGAAAAACCAGCTTCTAAGGATGAAAGAATAATGAGTTGTATGTATAGTTTTAGATAATAAACAGCAATTATAATGTTGTTGTGTTGTGTAGTAACAACATTTTCTTTCCTCCAGTAGCTTGTCTCGGTTTCGAAAATAGCTTGAAGGACGTACCTTTCTATTAGAAAATTGATCTGTGTGTGAGAGAGTATGGTGTGTCAACAGGCAGGAACCGCAATACATGCTTCATGAAATTTTAATTTAATCTCTAATATCACATAGATTTAAATATGAATGTAAATAATGAGAGCTGTTCACCTTTTTTGGGTAATGAAAGTGGTAATGTAGAATTGCATAAATTTTAAAACGGAAAAATGTTCATAAAAACTGGGTTGGTTATAAATCCAGTGCTTGTTACTTAAAGACCTAATAGGTGTTCCATATAGGCTTGCCTGTTTGAGTTTATGTAATAATCTTTACAGTAAAAAGAAATTAAGCTGGCTACAAGGAGTATTTTACTACAGTGCAGTTTCTAGCATTGTCACATAATTACCAATTGAGTACACCATTTCTTTGTATTGATTTTTCGAAAACCTTATGTACAATTATTTAAATTATAACCACACAGGGAATTGTGTTCTTTTCGTGCTTGGTTGCTACTTACAGACATTTTGTGTAATGCAGTAACCCTAGGCAGCTTTTAAAGTTTTGGTTTTCAGCATAGATATTTCGTCATCCAGACTAATTTCTTTGAACGGTTATTGTTCAAATCCCTTAGTTTAAATATCTCCACAAAGTGTAGGCACCGTATTAATGCACCAGAAGTAGTTTCCCAGTTTCACTTTTCCAACCTTGACTTGTTCACTTTCAACACCATATTGACTGGCGTGTGTAGCAATTTGTGCACACTTTATGTTAACTTTTTTTTTATAAAAGTATCTTTTGCGTGGTCTGATGAAAGTACATTAGTTTTAACAAAACTAGTGCATTTTGTATTAAGTGCTTGTAGCAACTTAAAAACACCAAGTATAAGCTTATTATAAAAATGCAGGTAAAGTTGTTGAAC
The DNA here is from genome assembly GCA_002778355.1 of Clitarchus hookeri. NCBI lineage: Eukaryota > Metazoa > Arthropoda > Insecta > Phasmatodea > Phasmatidae > Clitarchus > Clitarchus hookeri. The sequence goes on along the minus strand of NQII01000140.1, from coordinate 283,013 downwards.
AAGCCTAAGAAAGATTAAAGCCATAGATTTGTTAGTATTTTTTTTTCTCTACATATATGTGTTTTTATGCACATTATAATACAAAATGTGCATACCAAACACACTGACAGTATGTCATGAGTTCTGGTTTGTATTGTGCGCTAGAAAAATTAAAGCACCCAGAGTACACACAGTTATCAAAGACAGGTTTAAAATCCAACACTATAGTAAACTTATCGTGCAACTGCTCATAAACATTCTGTTGGTTCAGTTTGCTGTTGCCCATACGTGTTTCCTTTTGTTTGCTACTGTGGTAACTAAGCTTCATATAAATATGAGTGAATGTTGGGAAACGCGTGGTACTTGTTCACGTAATGTTGGCTTCCAGTCACTCCAGTGGAAATGAGCTTCACCCAACAAAACCTTTGGCAACAATCATGGGATGAGGGCATCATTTTATACTGTAAGGTGCTTTACTGGCAGAATGTCCTCTTCGTGCTTTCTGCTGAAAATATTTGGAAATATAAGATTTTGATGCAGTCGTGTAAGGAAAGTCGTGATACAGACATTGTGGAGCTGTTGTTTGAAAGCAAGAGTTCTAGTTGTCAGGTATTTTGGAAGGTTTGAAACTGTGATAATATGAGATAAAGGAACTTTCTACAATGTTTCAGCAGTTTACAAATTTTGAACTGGACGACAATATTGTGGAGACTCAGGGACCTTCAATATATATAAAAACCTCATGTTAATTCAAGTGTGCCTTTGCAGTGAAGAACACTGAATTATAAAGTGATACACCATTGAGAGTTCATAAGTAATGTCAAGAATGAGACTACTAAAAGTCATATTTAGGGAATTAGATGTTGTGTATGGTTAAAAATAATCAACAAGGAGGAAAATCATTTACATAAATTTTACAAATATTGACAAATGTTTTTAAGTAGCGAAGAGGCCACTAAGCCCATGAACTTAGGCCAGTTCAACTCTGATTTTTATAATGTTTGGTGTACGTTTCCATGTTTGCAGTTTGCAAGAACCTAGCCCTGTCTGTGTGTAGCTATAAAAAAATTTCTGTACTTTTTTTAAGTGATTTTTCACACAGCATTTTTAAATTTCCAGGTTGTAATTTTAAAATTAATAAATTATCTCATTTTGAAATAGTCTGCATGTAAAAAATTAAAGGCACATCAATGTTTATAATGCATCAGTGAAATCATTACACATAAATCAAATATTGCATGAACATAACCTTGCTATTTGAACTAAATGTGTGTTGCTTGGAATTTTGCACCTGCTTTAATAAATTTTCTTTTTAAAGATTTGAAAGCTGTTCTATATAACTAGTACTAGATCATACATCCTGATAAATTTTGCATTTAAAGAAAAGAGCCAGAATTCCCAACTACCCAACTTAGTAAGTTTTTCTCAAAATTATTGCATTGTTTGACTTACATGGATGTAACGGTATGGTTTGTTAAGGAATTAACACAATTAACGCTTATGTTGGTGGATGGTGATTCTGGTTCACTCACCAAGCTTGTCAAATATTCAGTCACAAACAATGCAGTTTGCTATTTAATTAAAGTATTTTTTTTTTAGATTTTGTGTGAACTTTGTTGAAATATAGCCATTTCTACACAAAGTAGTGGATGCTTGCTTGTGGTTGTATATTTTGATTGTGTGGCATAGATAGTCTTGAGTTGGTGTAGTGTAGTGTTCTTGACAAGAACTTTCATTATTTCTTTTTTCTGTGCATGGCTGTTAACGTAGGGCCGACAGGATGCCCCAACTGTGTTGCATCACGTTGCCGACATCGTGCTGGGATCGGATTCCCAGCCAGTTGAGGATCTTAGCTATGGCCACTGGGACCCCTGGGAAACTTATGACTTGGAACAGACCACAACTCTACATGATACTGTCCCTCTAACTCACATTCACCCATCACATCAAGAACACACAGTACATCACATGGAACAGAGTGTGCATCACTCAGAACACACACTGCATCACTCACATTCATCACACGTTCCTCATATTGTTACAGTTAATCATGTGCATGACTCTAGTACTCACAATATGAGTTTTCCCACAGGTGATGCGCATAACGGTGATGGTGGTGGCGGCCTTCATAATTTCCACACCACCAAAACTTCTCGGCACTCTCTCCCAACACTCGGACACAATACATCATTGGCTAATAATGTACTCCAAGAGAGACAACATAATTCAGTTGGCCATTCAGATAGTATTTTGTGCAAAATGGACAATTTGCCAGGTTTTGGACACGAGAATGGTCCCACGTTTGTTTCCAGTATCTTACCTGAAATGCACAACACATCCCTGCACAAAGCTGCACAAGACATCATGCCTCACAGCACAGTGAACCTGACTGATCCTTGCCTGGCCATGCATGTTGTGAACTCTGATGTGTGTGCTAGAATAACCAGTCAGGGCCAGTGTCTCATTGATGAGACTGCAGGCTGCCGCAAGGTGCTGGATCCTAGTCAACAAGTGAGTAGCTACTCTAGTTTCTTCATGTAAATATTTATTTTATGTGTGTAAATTTGTTATTTATGTACTATATGGTTGTGGGCCTTGCACCTAAGTGTTTAGATTAGTAAAAGGTTTGTATTATAAATAAAAATATAAATGGTTTTGTCTCTTTAAAATTAAAAATTAATTTTATTTTCTTAGCCATCTAGTATGTTGTTTAGGATAAACACTGTTGAGTGTGATTGACATATTTGCATGCTCACAGTCGTATCTTAAGAAATGGTATTGAATTAAGTGCTGAAAAGTTTATTAATTTCTAAAACTTTATCTCCTGAAGTATCAAAGGTTTTTTTTTTTCACCCAGTTTTATTTTGTTGTCAGTCCTTTGAATTTAGCCTGCCATCTTGTTCTTTTTTTTTCCCCCCTTTTTTTTTTTAGAAATATATTAAATTTTGCAGCCATTTAAATTAAAATTGTTTTTTTTTTTTCCCAGATTTTTATAGTGGAGTTGGAAATGTTTACTTTAAATGTTTTCTAAAGTTTTATTTATCATCTATTTATTTTAGTAACAAACAATTGTGTGTTAAATTCATCGGTTGAAAAATATTTTCAAGTATTATAGTGTCCACTTGCATATTTTAACAATAGTTGCACTAAAATTCATCATCACAATTTTGTATATTGTTAAAAGGATAGTAAAATAACTGTTGGCACAAGATTACTGAGTCAGTACAAGGCAACTTCGCCAGTTTTTTTGGGAAATTTGGAACAGATGAGTATTTACAGTGAGTGGCCCATGAAATTGAAAAACACTGTTATAAGTCTGTAGTTGTAATGGGAGATGATCATAGATATCCAAATTCTCCATAAGTATTTAAACGTCTCCAAACATTGGGATGACAGACAAAAACTTCTAAATTGCGAAAAAGTTATTGAGAGCCGCAGTTTTCCAAAAACACTCAACATTTGATTTTATAGGCAGTCGTGGTCCCCCAAAATTTGTCTGTACAATCGAGTTGGCCATAGGGACCAAATAAGTCAAATTTGACCCACGTAATCCTCGTAAATGTGAAAATTGTGTCCAAACAGCATTTTTTAACAGGATGTGTAGAGTCATGTTCATACTTCTCTAACAGAAAAATTAAGTGTGTTTATTGTCAAAAGATAAATGTATTTATTGGGGTTATGTATTTTGAGCAAAACAATATCTCAGTTGTGCAGAAGTAATCACTGGAGGAGTCAAAATTAATGAAAAATAGGATTGCGGCATCTTGTATAGTTCTAACATACAGTGCACAATAAGGTGTGGTCTTTCCCATGGGGAAATATGAATTTTAATTATTTTTATTCATGTAATATAAATTCATTTAATAGGTTTATGTATTCTTGACAAAATGATACCCCAGTTTTGCAGAAACAAATATAGTGTTGGGCTATAGTATTACGCATTGGCCTAACCTATAGCGCACAATATGGCCCGTGTTTACCTTAGCCGCCTGAGATGACCCAAGGTAAAATTTCCACTTTCTACGTGTCTCCCCATTTATTTCTCACAGAACCAGTACCCACTGAGATTTCATTCGCATACTTACATGCAAGATTATTCCTGCAATTGCTTCTTTGTAACTTGAGTCATGTAACATAATGTATTTATGTACGCTTTACTAAATAACGGGAAATGTTACTTTATAATGAGGGTTGTTAAATTAAAATATAACACCTCTGGGTTTATAGAAGTACAGGCTCGGAAGTTGTTTAGTGTCGGACCATGAAGTACTATGTATGTCGCTTAATTTATACATGCCAACTGCTTGCCTTGAACATTTCTCCCATTGGACTGTGCTATCCCCTGAAGGAAGTTTTGGTTTTGTTCTGTCATGCTCCTCATCTCTGATTATATCTTAGGGCAGGTCTGCCTTGCATCAGTGCTGAAGTCACTGATTTGAATTTACTGCTTCAGTCTGTTCTACCCCTTTCTGGAATAAGGCATAGGGTAGATGGAGGGGTGAGTTAAATGGTGAGGCTGTTGGTAGGGGGTCTGCAGGGAAGGGAGGTGTAGAGGAGGACCCCGATGCTTGATTATGCAGTTTCCTTCTCTCTCATCCTTATCTCCCCTCCTTCTCTCCCTTACTTCTCTCCTCTCCCCTCTTCTCTCCCCTCTTCTCTCCCCTCTTCTCTCCCCTCTTCTCTCCCCTCTCTTCTCTCCCATCTCTTCTCTCTCTTCTCTTCTCTCTCTTCTCTTCTCTCCTCTCTCTATTCTCTCCTCTCTCTCTTCTCTCTCTATCTCTGAACAAAGTCGGTTGGGTATTTTCTCCCTTCCTCCAATTCTCTGTCCATAGCAGATATAGATATGGTGACTCAAACAAAGATTGGTGAGTAGGGTTCGCTATCCTCCCCGTGCTCATCTGTGCCAGGGGCCTTGGCACCACAGATTTTCATCCGCCAATCTTCTGTCCCCAGAAGATTGAGATGCAGTGTATCAAACAGAGGTTGGTGATAGAGAGGCGTGACTCATGGTTCCCCTTCAATATTGTGATTGTGGACAACTGGGTACTGTCCAGATGACCAAGGCTCAGACAGTGACATCTTACACAGTCACTACACCGGGTACTGGAATCCAGAAGTGACTCCACCGCTCCCCCTTAGGGAACAATCTCTGCTTCCTCTCACTGTCTTGGTCTACTCTGTTTCCTTTCCATTTATTACAGTCTGGTATCTCCTGGTGCAGTTAGTTGAGCTAATAATAAGGTTGACAATTGGCAGGGTGAGAATTAGTGATAAACAATTGGTAAAACAGGGTTTGAACTTCAACTTATGTTATTTGAAATAACTTACAACAGATTTACTAGACACTGGCCCCAAGGGCCAAATGTCCGACACAATCTCAAATGTATATTGCTGCACAAACGTAACTGACAGCCCTAATCTCTAACGTCCATGGAAGAGACACTGCCATAGTGTATTATCTGGGGCGGTGGGGCAAGCACAGCGGCCAAGACTATGAAGAAATGCAGGCCGGGTCACCTTTGCTACTTGCTGCTAACTCTAGTTGCTTGCTTCCAATCTCAAGTTGAATATAGAGCTCTGGAGGTGAAGGCAGCTGGAGTTCGACTGGCATTTTTACTACTGCAATACTATATATAGGTGCTGTGATGAGCAGGGTGTGCACAAGGGTCTTGGCTAGGATGACTATCTCCAACTTTGTTTAGGTGGCGTGGCAAGGCTGCGCATGAAAGGGGGTGGTTGTGGGTCGTTTCTCCAGCCAGCCCTGCATGTGCTCAGGGAAGTAGGCTTGTGCGGGAAGTATTGGCACTTGCTTAGGGACAACAGGCAACACTTCCTCACCTGTTCTTCCCTTGCAGATTGCACTGACGTTGGGTAGAATGCATACAAAATGAGGAGGTACCACCGGCGGCAGGGTTAAATGTCACAGGCGTGACATGTATCGACCCCCCTCCCCCCAAGTGCAAAACTTAATCACCTGGTCAGTATGGTGGTGGCAGCAGCTTGCTGCTTCTCTCGTTGCTGATTGCTTCGGGTATGTGCTGGGCATTGTTTCGCTTCTGTAGATGCCCCTTTTCTGTTCCTGGAGCAGGCTGTTCTACAGTTGGTCTGCTCGTAGGTCTCTTACTCATAGGCAGCAGCTGTGTTCTTTTTTCCTTTCCCTAACAGTATTGGGTTACAATTCGAGTTGAAGGCTTAGGTATGTACAAATCTTCCCTTCTCCAAATACTTCTGCAGTGTATCTTATACTCTTAGCTACAATTTATATATAACATCTGAGAATGAGAGAGAAAAACTGAACTGGATCTTATTACGTTTGGTACCCCCTTCTGTTTACATGCTCGTCTCTATACTTATGCAGTGCACTTTAATCTACAATATTTACAATAGATAACACCTTCTAATGGGCCTTTTTTAAACATGTCAATGTTTGACTTAATGTATGCTTGAGGTAACTGTCTGGCAGTATTTATGGCTCTAGGGCTCAACCCCAGACTCTGTCAAGTCATGGCTCTAGGGCTCCACCCCAGACTCTGTCAAGTCATTGCTTGTAGGCTTTGTCAAACAAATCTTTATTTCTTGATTACAGAAGTTTGGGGAACCTCCCCGCAAAAGCTAATAACAAACTCTGTGTTTCATCAACACTATTCAATTAATTTTTCCCTGAAAAATAACTTAGTACCAAATACAACATTAGCACCTGAAGGCCTCTGCCTAGCTGAATAACATAATTTTTGAGACACCGGTATCACAAAGCTAATTCTTCTGATATATTTAAGGGGACATTTTTCTCACTTCACAATTATCTTCATGGACCACAAGGGCTTTTGGTGGGTTTCATTGGCTGGTTGGCCACTGGAATGATGGTGGGCAGAACCAGGTAGATGCTTTGTAGAAACTGAGGCGTGACTGGCGCCATGGCTGCTCTCTCTCTCTCTAAGCTGAAACCTGGGACTGCTGCATCGGAGCATCCCTCGGCACCTGTGCCGGGGCTATTCCCGCCTGGCTGGAATCTGTGTTGGCTGAGGTGAAGTTACCCTCAGCCATGGTGGGCGGTATGGGGGCAGGTTTGTCTTCCTTTATCTAGTCCAATTGTCACATTGCCATATCTGGATGCAGGTGGGGTCTTTCCTTCCTTTTTTTTTTATCTTTGTTTGATTCCTTGCTTACTTGGGGCTATATCTGGAGCTGGTCTCTTGTGATGACTCAAGGGGGAGGGGGGCTACTTGTCTGCTGGTGCCCTCAGAGTGATGGGTATGGAAAGCGCACCACAGTGTCTGCCCTGGTGAGGCAGGTATGCTCAGCGGTTCCGAGGGCAGCATAGGACCCTCCCACGTTCTAGTCGGGTTGGTTGAGGTACTGGCTCTCGGGTTCACATCTCTCATCCAACATGGCAACATTTGCTGTGGGACTGGTTCTGGAGTTTGCAATATGCTCACTGGGTGATCTGCTTCTTGAGGTACAGAGCTGTGGGTTCTTTGATCCAATGGTGAGTCAGCCAAGATGTGGCTCGTTTCTGCCCAACTACTGAGCTTGGATGGCAGTAAAAGAACTTCTCTCAGGTAACTCAGATACCTGTTGTGACTTTGCCAGATTAAGAGGGCATAGAGGTATCCAGCAGTATGGCCAATCCCTGCACTTGTAAGTGGAGTGGTTTTGTGTGGCTTGGGTGTGTAGGTGTCCCCGTCACCTCCTCTGGGTCACTCTCTGAGGTAGTCTCTGCCCTATGCTGGTTGTGGGTCTCTTGCCTTAAGGAGCTCCCCGGCCGTTAAAGGTGGGGGCGGCTTCTGCCTCTTGTATTTCTTCTTCGAATATGGATCCCGCCTCATGGAGGTACCTTGTTTGGATAGGTTTTAGTTTGTTGTGGGCAACTGTGATTCATCCCCGCTTGTCTTTGCCCAGTAGACATTACTCTGCCTCATCACAATTTTTTACGGGCTTTCCCACTTGGGAGCAAAACCAGCATGGAGTTTCTTACTTGCTTTTCTTAAGAGGTGGTGTCATACCATAACTTTGCTTTACACTGATAGAGGTGGGAGTGTTTGATGGTGGGACCCGGGTATTTCTCCTCGATATACCAACCTTGCATCTTTCTAGCTCTCTATACCCTCTTCTGGGCTTCTGTGTGAGTTACTTTGACAGTAGGAGGGTGCTGGGGCCCTTTTGCCATTCCTACTCTCCACGTTGATGGATGTTCTCCCCTAAAAGCAGCTGGCTAGGAGAGATCCTGATAACCTTATTGTGTCCGTGACGCAGAGTGAAGAGGATTTTAGGGATATTTGCTTCCCACAGCGTATGGTATTTGCCCATACAGAGGTGGAGACCCTTTTTGATCTCCTGGCTCCTCTGCTCTTTCATTGACTTGGCTTGCGGGTGGCACCCAGATGTAGTCCAGTTCTTATATCCCCAGTATTGGCAGGCTTGCATCCACTGGTGGCCTGTGAACTGGGTGCCATTATCTGTTAGATACTATTCGGATATCCCCATCAGGGGAATACCTCCTCCATGATGTTAATGAGTTGTAAGGGTCTTCTGATTAGGTACTGGAAACGCCTCCAACCACTTGGAAAACTAATCCATCATGAGAAGGTGGAATATTTTTCCTGTAGGGCTGTGGAGATATAGCCCCATCACATCAACAGTGATGTGTGTGTATTCCACTGTTTGTCGTCTGGGCTGGTACCATTCTTTGTGATTGGAGTAGTCCTAATGCTGGGCACACAGCTGGCACTGCTCCACATATGCACACGTCTCCTTCATTAGTCTTTCCCAGTGGTATCGGTATGAGATGGCTCGAATGGTCTCCTGAATCCCGGCGTGGGCTATGCGTGGATGGTCTTGAATATATATGTAGGCGCTTTTGCAAAGAGCATGTGGGACCCAAATCTTCCAATCTTTGGATTGTGCAAGGAGTCGGGCCTACACTACTTCCTTGTTCAGGCATCAATTCATTAGTTTCCTCACCATCAGTTCTTGGATCTGCAAGTCAAGCTGCTGCTGTTATAAGGGAAAGTTGGTCTGCTTTCCTGGAAACAGATTTGCTGCAGGACTTACATTCTCTGACTTTCATACCATTTCAGTGTTTTGAGCGTGACGAGATAATGCATCTGGTAGGTCATTTTGGTTTCTCAGGTAATGTTTTATGTCAAAGGCGAATTCAGTCAGGAATAAGGCACACCTGGCTAGTTTGGCCTTTTCGCTGCTCTTGGACTGAAACAAAGTTAGCACTTTATTGTCTGTTCTTAGGATGACTGGATGGTTCTCCAAGTGGATATCTGTACTTCCAGATTGCCCAAAGGACGAACAAACACTCTTGTTCATGGATGTTGTTATTGATGTTCTGTCGTATTGAACATAGTGCTGGCATATGCTATGATACGTTTATGATCTTAGGGATTTTCTTGGTAAAGTACTACCCCATCCTGGTACCGGAAGCCTCCATTTGTAGAATTTGCAGCAGATCAGGTACAGACCAATGCAGCATTGGCAGGTGGTGGTACCATTCTTTGATCTGTTCAAAGGCCTCTAGGTGTCATTCTGTCCACCTCCATCTCACGGTTTTCAGGAGCCAGATGTGGAGTGGTTCCATTAAAAGAGTATATCCACTACAAAATCCTTTGGCCAATTGCAGAGGCCCAAAAATTTCTTAAGCTCATGCTGGTTTGTAGGATCCTCAGCTTTGGTTACCTCTCTAACCTTTTCGGGCATAGGTTAGTTCCCTTGAGTGGTGATAGTATGACCTAGGTAATCCACACTGGATTTGCCGAAGTAGCATTTCTCCGTGTAGAGTGAAACACTCCAGAACCTATTGAAGGTGTATTCTATGCTCTTCCAACAAGATAGAGTAAATTATTGTGTTGTCCAAATAGGTACAACAGAATTTACCTATGTAACCGGTAAGGACGATGGTGGACATAAGCCTCTGGAAGGTGACTGGTATTTTTAGTTCCAAATGGCATTACTCTGAATTGAAGCATTCCCCTGCTGGTGTGATAACCACAGTGTATTTGCTTGAGTTGGGATGTACTGTAATCTGCCGGTACCCAAGCCTCATATCCATGGTTGAAAATATTTTGGCTTACCTCAGGTTTCTGATAGTATAGACAATATAAATGCCATGGGTAGCAATTGGATGGGTGATATCATTAAAGGCCTAGTAATTGACACAAGATGTTAGCCCTTCACCCTTCATGGGGACTAAGACCACCCTGGAATTACACCGAAGAGCCAAAAAAACTGGTACACCTGCCTAATATTGTGTAGGGTCCCTGTGAGCACGCAGACAAATACAGTGCAGACAAGGGAACTGCACAAGCAGAATCGATTGATGGCCGGTGGGTCAACGGCCTTCTAGTGACTGTAAATTTTAATGTATTTGGGCAGTTTTGTTAGTTACCTTGTGCATCATGCAAAGGTAACAACAGTACTACCCCTATTGTTTTTAAATGTTAACAGGCATGCAGTTGTTTATTTTTCTCTTCTTTGGCCACAATTTTTTTTTTCTCCCACGGTTCCTGAAAACCTGTTTAGATTAACAAGATTTCTATGAACCAGGTGCTGTAAAATTGAGGTTTGGTGTACACAGAGTAGTTTTAGTTTGCATATATATGTTGTTGCAGTTAGTTATATTGTAATATTTTGATAACCCAATCTGAAAAGGAGGAATAGTTGGAAAATTTATTATTGTTTGTCTTGTTGACCCATGAAGGTTTCTGTTACATGGATTATTTAGTTTCTAATACTGGTATAAAGTCTCTTTACATGTATGTGCAACATCGCTACACTATGGAAATAATTCTTATGCTTTCTTTGCTTTTGTGTAGTCGACCCATTAATTCCATTTTTTTTGCTTTCTTTATATTTATTGTTGGGTATACTGGTAGTTGGACTAATAAAGTTTGTAAAATGAGCAACATAAAATTAATTCCTAACTAACCTTTTTAACCTATAATAGATCTTGTTGAGTCAAAAGGATGCTTGTTTCCTATATTAATGTTGTTGTTAATGTCCCTACTTAGTACCTTACTAAGCTATTAGAAGGATGGTGTACACAGATTTAAATGTAATTGTTAAGGCAGGAGTCAAACCAGCAATCTTTTGTGTATTGGTTTGTGAACCTAGATGGACATTTTATATCAATCGTGTACCAGTGTGAGGCACTAGTCCTTTAGTTGCTAAAGAAATACAGCTCATTTTTGTTAGTAACAATTTAATTAAGAGACACTGAATATTAACCTGTTGTAGAAGTTGGTAAAGCATCTGTCTTCAGCACTGAATCTTGGGTTCATGTTGAGTATGGTTCTTCTGGTTATTTGAAAATAGGTTTTAGTTGGTTTTTGAGTTCATTATATTTTAAATTGAAAACTTTGCTAAATAAGTAAGAAACCTATACTGAAATTCAGTTTACCTAACACATCCATAATCTTATGCATATCTAAACATTATATGTACAAACATCAACACTTCATACACTAAAAAAGGATATGGACTTGCTGTTGTAAGGAATAAAATGTTTTGTTATAGGTTTAAATATTATTAAAAATTGTACATAAATACTGTATTTACTCAATTCTAAGTTGCATAGTTTTCCTAAAATATTTTTTTTGAAAAACAAGAGTGTGGCTCAGAATGGCGTGACAATTTTTTTTCCCCCAAATGTACTATTTGTTTGAATAATTATTTTTCGTTTTCATCACCAGGACATACATAATATACAAGTATCACAGGATCATTGCAACAAAATTCTATGGATGATAGGTAATGTAATGAGGCACAACTTTTGTCTGAGAATGGATGTCTGGAGACACCTTGTTTAGATGCTAGGTGTCTTTGTACAACATGTGATAACACCTGGCAGATTGGTAGTTAGCGTTGCATACAACAGGCGCCAGCTGTCTACCTCCCAGGAAACAGTGGTATTTGATGTGGTACTGTAGGGGAGGTGGTAATAATTAGTAAGTACACGTTTGTAGGTTGCAGTATTTTATTGACTGCTTGTTACACATTTCCGTATGTTAACCTAAAGCAGGTGCTCAAAATGGTGGCCATCCTCTTTATTGCAGACGTTGCAACGCCGATGCATTGCCTGGCGGACCCTCTCAAAGATGCCAGGAGTGATTTGAACTGCGTTGCATGCTGCCTGTATTAATTCTACTAGAACGTCGTGGTTCTCCACAGGCGTAGAATACACACAAATCTTAATGTGGCCCTACAGGAAGAAATCGACTTTCGTGAGGTCGGGTGACTATGGTGGTCATGGCACAGGGCTGTCTCTACCAATCCACTGAACGCCAAACATATCGGTGAGGTGTTGGCGAACACGATGGTTGAAATGCGGTGGGACACCATCATGTTGAAACCACATGTTGACTTGTACGTTCAGCTGCACATCTTCTAACAGCTTGTTTGACAAACAATTGTGATACACCTGGCTGTCTAAATGGGCTAGAAGGATAAAGGGTCCAATAAATTATTCATGGACAATGCCAGCCCACACGTTCACCACAAACTGTTGCTGATGTGTGGCCATCACTGCACATGGATTTTCTTCTACCCACACGTGGCTGTTGTAGGTATTGAGATAGCCATCTTTCATAAAACAAACTTCATCTGTAAACAACACACGCAATGCAAATTCTGGCTCGGCAATGTACTTTTGCATTAACCATTGTGCGAACACCATACTCGGCCTGAAGTCAGCTGGTCCAAGTGCCTGTACCTTTTGCACGTTGAATGGATGTAGTCTGCTTTCGGAGCACTTTCCACATAGATGTGTGACTGATGTCCATATCATGAGTGATTGCACTTGTGCTTGTGGATGTGTTCACTTAAACTTTGTCCAGTACTTCCTCTTCAAAATGCAGCGTACCAACACCTATTGCCCTGATGCCCTCATGCATTGGATGGAAGATCCCATACTCACACAGTCGCTGATGTAGTCTCTGGAAGAGTGTGTGATGTGGCTGCTGTCTGTTGGGGAAGTTTTTTTGATAGACGTGCTACTATGCGCTCACAGCTGCTAGCTTCACCGTATAGCATATACATATCCACCAGTTCTGACGATAAACAAGCGTCCATGACTAGTCTGGTGTACGAAGCGCAGTCACAGTGAAAACACAACTGTTTCAACTTGGGCAGCAACGATGACGCAGGTCTGTGTAGTGGAATGTGGTGAGGGAAGGACTTAACATACTGCACATACCACTTGAGGTCCAATGCAGCTCTCAGTACTTTTGATACTATCTAGATCTTCTGGACAGAGGTGAGGCTCTGCAACCGGTCCTCTTGTTCACTAGTTACAGATGACTGCATGATCAACAATAGGCATGTGATATGTATCGTGGAATGCCTACCTCCCAGGTGCATGGAACTATTTTACAATTCCTGGTGTTTCAATAGAGCATCTCTAGACGTTCGTTCTCTTACAGAAGTTGTTCCTCACATTACCTATCGCCCCTAGAAGTTTGTCGCAATGATCCTGCGACATCCGGTATATTTTAATAAACATACTGTGTGAAATTATTTATAAAAGTTACTTGTTGTACACATGAAATCATGTGCAGAACATTCATTAAATGGCTTTTTTGGTTATTACGTAACAAAACATATATATTGTATACACGTTACATAATGTGACATGCATTTATCAGAAAACAATGTCAAATTCCATGGCAGCCGATTGGGCAGGTGTGCTGTTGCGGGAACAGTGCAGCGATCTAGCACAGCACACACTATATTATTGCTCAAGGAATTGTTTAGCCATCTAGCGAGAAACGTAGCAACTGCACATCTCAGTAACAGCACTGCTATCTAGAGGAACATGCAGCAACTACATTCTGCAAAAACAGGATGGCCGTTAAGTGCGTTATCCCACAGTATGAAAATATTTTACAGATTTCTTTCAAATTAAAACTATTTTAAAATTGTATAATTCAAAACAGTGGTTTAAATTTTGGAAATATTTTTTAAAAATGTCACCATGCAAAACAAATAGCAGTCATTTGCACTTTAATTCTGTTTTCAATTTGAAAATTAGAGCGGTAATCAACATGTATGACCAGTGATCGTGCACTGCATGTTGAAGTAATTTGTACCGAATACTGAGTGTATAAATTGTTTGTATCCAAGGGAAAAAAATTAATTGTTCAATTTTTTAACTGTGGAATTAAAACTAAATTATTCACTTATAGTGACAGGAAAATGTGTGAGTTATTCCTTTAAAACAAACTGTGTTTATTTTTGCAGAATTAATGGGAATTTAGCAGCTGGGGTGTTTTTGAAATTGATTACTCAAACTTGGGCTGCTGGAGAAAAGTATGGGATGGAATATTTGCTTCCAAAATTACAATATTCCATTTTTGATTTGGGCAGAATGGAATATATTTGTTTTGATGGAAAATCATTCCTAATTAAAGCAAAATCTATCATCTCTCTGAAATTAAATTTCCTACTAAAGTGGTGGTTCAGCGTGTGGCTTCATATTGTTATGGTATTATATTTTAGACAAGGGAAGGGTTATGTTAACTAAACTGAAGATATTTATGAAGTCTGAACAGTGCTTTAATTGAATTATCATAAGTTACAATAAATATAAACTTTTGGCAAGGAAGATCCTAATCGTTCTTTAAATAATCGATTATAATATATGACTAACCTGTATGCACTGTTGCCATAGGATGAATGTTGTGATGGGAAGCGATGAGTGGCATGCCAAGCTGCATCTTGAGTTGGCTTGTCTGCGTTTACTGAATATCATTATCATGTAGGTACATCAGTAATTTTCCCCCAAAATGTTGGCCAAAACATGAGGTGTGGCTTAAAATTGAGTACATCTGTTATAGTAGTTCTCTTGAAATAGAAAACTCCACCTAATTTACTCATGCATGTAGTTTATACCAGTTTTCTGTAATTGTTTATAATGCTTGTATTTCTCAGATAAATTTATTGGTTGGCATTTCAAATTATCATCTTTTTAGAATTACATGAACATTTTCCTGGTACTTGGAAAAATGTAACTAGGAGTTTCTCTACATAAATTGTTGATGTCCAGAGAGCAAGTAAATGCCATTTTGATGGGTTACTACCCTGAAGAAACTAACAATCACTGATGGGTTTTCCCTCCTTCAGCCCATAGTCTGACTTCAGTATAGCGCTAGCTATGTACACAGTGGAATGATAGTACTATTGTTATTGGTTGCCAGAGTCTTGTTGTTTAAAAATAATTAAACTATTTTCTTATTAAATTAAACTTTTTTGTCTAAATTTGTACAGTTTCTAATAAAAAGTGGCAGTTCACAACCTGCAATTTTTTCTTTCAATGTTTTTATTTATTCATTTTAAATGTTTTGAAAAGTATAAAGAGAATGTTTTAAAAGTAATTGCTGCTTGAAAATGTAAACAAATATAAACATAAAAAAAAATATATATATATTCAGTATGGCCATTTTTTAAAACAAAAAGTTAGTGCTAAATTATTTGCTTTGCTGTTGATAGAAACTTAGTTATATAAGAATGTGAAATTAAAAATACATGCCTGTAATACAAATTAGAAACTTATATGAACTTTTAAGTTTCTCGCACTTATCAGAAAATTTTTTGAATATATGTCATCTGAAAAAATTACATAATTTACATGTTTTTTTTAAATAGTTTCTGGCATACAGTTTCTTTTCTGAGGCGTACCTGCAATATGACTGATGGCAAATCAAATTTTCTGAAAATAAAGGTTGAACCACTTTGTTATTCAATATTTTACAAGGGGAATGAGTAAAGAAAAATTAAACACATTTCTCAATAAAAATGCATGTATATAGAATCATGTAAAATTTCATATATACAGTAATGATATCTTGAATCAGTAACATTCTTTGATCATTAATAATGTTGAATAAAGGCACATTATGTAACATTCCATGTGAAATGCTTATCAATGGCCATGATGAATGGGTAAATGAATTAGCTTTGCCAATATAAATTCCCTGAGAACTGAATTAACAATATTAAAATAACCACGGTTACAGGGAGGCAGTAAACAGAAAACGTAACCCAATCAAGGCTCCCCCACATGCCATTAAAGGTATGATGAAATTTCCCAAATTGCACAAATGTACAACAAATCAAAAATTGATATTAAAACCTACTACATAACACAATGTACAAAGAGAGGTGACTGTGTATAGGGCAGCCCAACCAGCGCCCCTCTGCTCGTTGCTAAACACATTAAAAACATGGCAAAGGATAGCACTTAAAAACTTGTTAAGTACATTGTAATGGCCAAAAATGTCTTTTCTGGTGATGTAATCACAATGGAGTTCCAAGACAATTAAAAATCAAACATTAACTGGGAGAGTCGGTGTGTTGTGTCACCAGAAAAGCAAAATTTAATTACCAAAAAAACTTCTCTCTCCCATTATAAGGTGAGAGACTCTGGTAAACTAAAAAATTATCAAGGATTTTATTTGCCATGAGGCAGCCCACAGTTAACGTCAAAAACATAATTTTTAGAATGGCGATCTCAAATTTTATTTTTAAGGGACTTCAACCACACGATGAAAGATCCAAGAACTACAGAAACTTTCGCCATTTTAAGTTAAAAGCTGAAGCGCTAGCAAACTCGTGGGTAAACACTGACACTGCACATGTTGACTCACCTCTGATTTTGCACTCCAGCAAAATTAAGTCAACGAAGAAATATAAGTGTATAACTAAAGGCAAAAAATACCTGTTAAATACCTGATCAGAAATATAAAATTGATACACGTGCATATGCAGGGAAGGTGGGGGAACCGTAGCACACAGACATGGAGTATAGGAAGGGAAGCAGGCCAAGCGATAATTAAAAAAGCTGCACTATGCCAATAAGGATTGCAGTAAAGTAATACTTTAAAAGTCCAATCCGTGGTAGTGGCAGTGCAGTGTCTTCAAAGAAGTTTTATTTTTAAATTTGTCTCATTATCATACTTGAAATAGTCTGCTGCATTTTCACATTGTAAAAGGCTTGAACCAAATATTTATATAATGCTGAAACACTGTTTATTACTCATAGGCTATATGTTTAATATTTCTAAACAGTTTAAACATATTTTCATAACTATACTTTAACTAGCGAACCGGTCCGGCTTCGCCTGGTAACAATTTAGTTTTTACAGCGATACTTTCTTTGAAAGACAAAAATGGTCACTGTGGGTCATCCTTAAAAGATAAACATATGCTATTGGGAACTTTTCTGTAGACCTTTTTGAGAGCTACAATTCTGCAGTACATAAATTTGATGTATCTCTTATGATTTAGTCAGTGCAAGCCATGTAAGCACCCTAAAGGTGGTTTTTTTTATGACTTGATTACAAACGGTTCAACATTTCTCTACTATCCTTACATTAAGTATAACCTTCCTCAAGAAATTCTCTAAATGGTGTTGAAAACCGCATCAAAATCCATCAAGTAATTTAGAAGTACTAAGGGAATACACAGGCAGACGCGTATAAGCAACTTTGTTTTATACTATTTAGAGATATGTAAAGTAAGGTTTGAGTATTGGTGTAGGGCGGGAGATTAAAATTGTTTATGCATGGAAAGGGTTTATACTTGGTGATGTCACCTGTTACAAAAGCTACTTGATTAAAATTGATATTGAGTTGGCCAAAGTTAGCAATTTGTTTGTTACATATACATAACTTAAAATATAGAAAATTGGTATATATAGTTTGTCGCACTGTCATCCTACAATTTACTATTATTTTTAACATGTTCTTTCCACTTTGGTATGGTAAGCTCACCAGTTGCAGCAGTTCATTAAAATTGTTTTGCAGAACCATTTGGGATGAAAAATTGTATCATTATCTGTAATTATATTACAGTCAAACCTCGATTTTACGCACACTCGCGGTCCCCCAAAATTTGTCTGTATGTCCAAGTTGTCCATCATTTGAACCAAAACGGCAAAATTTCAACTTGNATTGCATCCAAACAGCATATTTTGCACTCGTGCCCCCCCTTCCCCCCTTGTGAAAATTGCATCCATACAGCCTATTCGGTTCACTAGATACATGAAGTCATGTTCGCATGTCTGTAATGGAAAAATGATGTGTTTTTATTAATAAAATAGAAATTTATTTATTACGGTAATGTATTCTGAGTAAAATTATATCTCAGTTATGCAGAAAAGACAATTAAGCGAGCTAAAACGAACAAAATAGCAGACTGCAACATTGTGCATATACCTTAACACAACAGTGGTGATACAGCCTGTGTTTTATATTTCCTGCAAGGAAATTGTGTGTTTCATATTGTTTTCATTGATAAAATATAAATTTATTTAATAGGGTAATGTACACTGCACAAAATGCTACACCACTTAACATAACAAAGACAACTGAACTAGCTAAAATTAATGAGAAAGCAGACCATCTTGCCGTGTACTTACTTAACAAAAACAGCGACAATACGACCCGTGTTTACATTTGCCAGGAGGAAATGACATGTTTTACATTAATAAAATAATATTTTAACATACATATATCCTAACTTCAAAACTGTGTATATATCTAACAGATGCAAAAAATATTAAATAATAATAATCAATGCTGTTAACAATCTCAAATAAAACATTGTTTTAGTAGCAAATGACGTTTTAAAACATATCACAGAAAATAAACAGATTCATGTATTAAAATTAATTTATTTTAATTGCAAAATGTGTTGTGAATAAAATGTGAAACACTCAGACTACCTCAGAAGAATATTTCCATGTAAAAAAGTGGTTTATAATGGATAGTACTAAATAAAACAATAGCAGAACAAACATTACAACATATAAACAATAAATCATACCAAGACATTATCACTTACCAATCAATTTTATATATATGCACTCACACTCTCTCTCTCTCTCTCACACACTCTCTCACACACACACTCTCTCTCACACACACTCTCTCCCTCTCTCACATTCTCTCTCTCTCTCTCACACACTCTCTCTCTCTCTCTCACACACTCACTCTCTCTCTCACACACACACTCTCTCTCACACACACACTCTCTCTCACACTCACTCTCTCACTCACTCTCTCTCTCACACACTCACTCTCTCTCACACACACACTCTCTCTCACACTCACTCTCTCTCTCACTCTCGCTCTCTCTCTCTCTCTCTCTCACACTCGCTCTCTCTCTCTCTTTTTGTCCTTACAGTTTGGCATTAATAAAGTTTGGTGATGGAGAAGTAAATTGTATTGCCACGGGAAAATACAATGCATTAGGAAAGTGTGAACTTTTTTTAAGCATTTGTTTAACCCACGGCAGCAGCATTGCGTATTTTCTACCTATGACACATAGAACAAGGGAATATACCACTTGGAAAGATGTAAACTATAGACAGTTTCTCTGCTAACTTTTTAAAACACTGCAGTGGCATTATTAAATGAATTGTTTTACTTTCAATGAAGTATGGAAAGGAGGGAAAAAACGTGAGCATGTACCTGCAGCCATCTTCTGTATTTTTACAAGAGTGTGATGGTCTACCTCTTGCTTCCACAAATGTTAGAATCACAATCCAAAAAAGTCTCCAAAAAATAGTGTAGGTCAACAACTGTAGCAAAATAAATCTAAAAAAAGTGTTAAAAATATAAATCTAAGTGAAATAGCGCAATGAAGTAGTCAATAAATAGAAATCCTATTCGTAGTTGGTGAAGAAATGCCAAAAATCAGACTTATTACAAAACTAGATAGTAAAAAGAAATTTAACTTCTCAGGAATAACAACGGGATCAAGATGGATTAATCAAGCAAGGTAAAAAAAGGAAGGTAAAAGGTGGAGTAATGTTTTTTTTTTTTTGCTGCTTGCCGTGTGCATCAGTACGCATGCGTATGAAAGCAGACAAGTAGTACAGTGCGGAAAAGAGAAACTGCACCAGCAGAGGCAGCGCTGTAGAACTGCTGTTAGGTCAACGACCTTGCTCATGCGCTACATGTGAGTGACAATAAATTTTTTTTTTTTTTTCCCCTTTGCCAAGCGATGCACGTCGCGAGGGTAGTGTCAATACAACCTGTTATTTTTTAATGTTGCAGCTTTCAAATGTGCTTTAATAAATTTTTGCTGCGATTTTTTTTTCTACCAAATGTTTTTTGATTTTTTACAGTTTCCAAAAATATTTAAGTACAAATGACATGTCTGTGTGAAACTGGTGCCACAGGGTGTCCACCCACAAGGAAAAGTCTGTGAATTTCATGTGACGGGGAAATGTCGGGGAATTTTCACCTGTGTCAGGCAAAATGTAAATAATTGCTGCTCTGCAAGAGTTGTTAATTGTGTGAATACAGGATAATGTAATTGTTAGCAAATGCTTTCTAAAATTTCAATTTTTAAGTTTGTGAAGTGACAATAATACATCCTTGCCAATTGATATTGGGCCTATACGTACAAGATAAAGTATTTCTGCATTTGTAATGGGCACTTGTGTGAATTCAATAGTGTGTATCACAAGAACTATCGATGGGCTGAATAAAATGCTGGCCCTACTTCCTAGGTCTGTTTTTGAGTGTAATTTAATTCAACTTCACTGATAACATATTTTTTTCTCTCAGTGGTGGAAAAATATGGTATTGTAAGATTTCGGTCTTGAAAATAGGTCAGAGAAAATGTCAAGATTCTGCCTGGAAAATAAGAGAATTCCAAAATGAAGTTTCAGAGGACACCCTTTGCCATCTGAAAGAGGTTTGAATGTGGCTATTCATCATTTAAAGATATTGTCTCAAACCAAGTTGGCAGGACCGCATATAGAATTTAATGAAATGTATTTGTCATCGAGTTTCCCAGAAATGGCTGCAGCATGATAAAACCATCAATAATCATTTTGCACATGTTGAACTACAGTTTTTGCCATAAATCTTTGTCCTTGTTCTGTTAACTGTGATGACAAGTTTGAATGCTAATTATTTCACATAANNCAACTTAGATGTCAACTCAATAAGTGGCATATTTCTGCATTTCTGTTGGGTTGTTACATCATTTAAGATAATAACTTTACCCTCCAGGACTCGTGGGTGGAGGTCTTGGTGCCACTGGTCTATTTGATTGTTTCCAGATAGCATAAAGTGGCGCTTTTGCACCACCTCTTCACGTACCTCCCATTCCACCCTCCTCCTACCTGGGCCAAGTGTTTTGCACATTCATGTAAACAAGAGCTCAGTTATAGAAGTTCCTCTCTTTGAGACACTTGCGTCCTTCAGACCCCACCCGCAAGTCCTCGCGTTCAGGATTTTTAGTAACATGGCCAGTGAAAAATTTACTGATCCAGCTGTATGGCTTTGGTAGTTCAAGGAATTTGATAATGCTGAAGGAGAGAATATTGAAATTGACAACAGCGAGTCGTGTGAGGTGAAAACTCAAAATTGTTTCATGCACGATAGTGAAACATCACAGTCAGGTGAAGAGTCAACAGTAGAGTCTGAGAGTGAGTGAGATTTTTCTTTGGGAAGGAAGGAGAAACATTCTTTTTGAAAAAGTTATGTCCCAAAGATAGCGGAACATCTAAAAATAATATTGTACTTCATTTGCATGGAGTAAAAGGAGATTCCAAAAATAGTAAAACACCTCTTGTTGTGTTTTTCCAATTTCTCTACAGATCATATTCTTCAAAACATTACTTCTTATACAAATAATGAATTACTGGTACTTGCTCGAAAATATTCGAGAGCAACGTATTGTAAGCAGATGGCATTAGAGAAAGTAAAGGCATTCATTGGTCTCCTTTTCGTAAGTGGTTGTTTAAAATCATCACATGTAAATGTGAGAGATCTTTGGAATGATGAAATCAACATTGTAAGATTTAGGTCTGTAATGACATATTGTCAGTTTTAGCTACTCTTAACAGCTTTGAAATTCAATGATATTGAAACTCACGAGATGCAAAAAAATATTTGATTTCTTAGCACTGATCAGATAAATTTTTCAAAATTTCAATTTGTGTTGTCTGGCCAATTATCAAGTAGGGGAATATGTGACCTTGGATGAAATGTTTCAACGTTTCCGAGGAAGGGTGTGTCTTTAGGCATTACATTCCAAGTAAGCCGGCAAAATATGAGATTAGTATATTTGCATTTATGGTCACCGGTATGTTTTACATTGTAAAAATGGAATTTAATGCAGGAAAACAGTCCATAGGCCCTTTCCAAGTAGAAATTGACCACATCAGCATGGTGAAACAAATGGTTGAGCCTATCAGAAATACTGGTAGGAATTTGACCATAAACCACTTGTTTACATAAATTCCAATTGTAGATGATTTGGTTTTAAATTACATCACAACTGTGTTTGGAACATTCAGACAAAATAAACTTTGTATTCCGGCAGAGTTCAAGGAAAACAACCGGCCAGTATTTTCAACTCTTTTCAGCTTCATTGATGTTTACATACTGGCATCCTGTGTTCCAAACAAATAAGAAATAAATATGTCATTCTAGTCTTAAGTATGCATGAAAGTGATTACATTGATACTGAAAGTGGAAACAGGCGCAAGCCAGAGGTAATTACTTTCTATAATATGACTAAAGGAGGTGTTGATGTTGACAAAATGAAGAGTAGGTAAAGAGTTACCTGAGTAGGAAACCGTTGACCACTGGCAATATTTGATGGTCTTTTAGATGCAGCAGGAATCAACAGCCAGATTATTTATAAGCTGAATACTAGAAACGGCACTGAAAATATTTGAGAGAACTGAGTATACAGCTAACTCAGCCATACTTAACATTAAGGCTACACACCCTAGGATTATCAACGGGTGTTCAGAAACAAATAAGAGGTCAGCTTGGAATTCAAACAAGCCCCCCTAAAAAAAGCAATGAGATGACATCGCCAAGAGACAGATCTGTGGTTTTTGCCCTAAAATGAAAAATAGAAAGACATCAGTAAGGTGTGTGAACTGTAGAGTAGCCATATGTGGAGTGAGTGAAGAGATTTGGACGGCTCTTAACAGCGAGGTCTTAAGAGCCGATGAGGGTGAAGTTAAGTGAGTATGGAGCAGCACCGGAATGAATGGGCGGGGGAAATGGGAAATCCCCAGAAAACCTGTTGACCAGTAGCATCGTTCAGCATGATTCCCATTTATGAAAATCCACAGTGAACCAGCCGGGGATTGACCCTGGTTCGTCTTGGTGGGAGGCAAGCAGTCTAACCGCTCAGCCACCGTGGCCCCCCATATGTGGAGAACACTAAAATAGCGCTGTGCATAGAATGCCATGGTTCAGTAGTTGTGCATGGGAATAACACTGTCTCATCAATTCCTCTATGTATTGGCTACATTTGAATGATTTTCTTTTTCTTTCAATGTAAAGGTTATTTTTAAGTTTTACTAATCTATATAATTTTATGATATATATATATATATATATATATATATNATATATAGTCAACTCCCGATTTTCCGGGGTAATGACTGGCTAAGGGTTCACGGATAATCAATTTCATGGTTAAAGCAATGGGGGAAAGAAATGTTTACTTTAGGTCTACATACTGTACACCTAGGTTATGTAAACAAATAATATAGTCAAAAAATATTTCAATTATTTGACAACCAGTGTGTGGCAACGTCATAAATGATATTAACATCATCACATACACAATTCTGTATCAACTGATGCATGAATGATTGTAATAAAATTTCAGTTTGGCGATTTTGACAGCCTACATTAGCACAACAGACATCAGAGAAATATGCAGGCAGAAAGATTGTAGATAAAATATCTATGTATTTTATTTTATATCATTACAAAACAGCCGTTATTAATGTAACAAATTAAACTTCATTCTAAAATAATGTGTAGGTGTTTAAATGAAATGGAACACTGTATTTAATAGTTTAGCTTCATTTCTGTCTTCATCATAGGCCATAGATAGTGCTTGCTGTTAGCGTCGCCACGTGCATGCTTAATATTAATTGAAGAGGCCGTAAATCTATTGCAAAGTATTTTTCAAATATTTCTACATTAATTTGACGTAATATATTTCAAACTCGAGTGGTTTTGAGCCCACACGAGATGAAAAATTCACTTTTAAAAGGATGTGCTAGATACACTTATAAGACACAGCAGCAAAATAGGTGACCATGCTGCCATCTGCCGGCCAGTGCGTGCGGCTCGCTTAGGAAACCACGCCCCTATGAAATTACATGTTTTTCATGTGTAAAGTGCAAATGTGCAAACAAATTCACAGAGTTTTAAATTTTCAGAGAGCTCTATAAATATTTTAACGTAATATATTTTCGCCAAACCTTTCTAAAGCCAGCTCGTTTTTTTCTTTTACTTCTTTCCCACTTCAGCAACAAAGCAAAATTAAATATTATTTATATATTAAAACCACGCTGATGTGGTGTTTGTATAGGAGTCATTGTTGCGGCAAATGATATTTATGTTAATGTGATATTTTGTCATTGTGCAGCACACCATCAATAGTGCCAGGAACATCAACATAAGGCAGAAGAATGGTAATGCATTGTGTTCTCTGATGAGTCTCGCTTCACTCATAATGCAGATGATGGTCACAGCAGGGTTTGGTGCTGCAGTGGCCAATGCAATACTCCTGCACTGTTTCATGAACATCATACATTCTGGACACTAGGTGTAATGGAATGGGGTGCCATCAGTTGACTCCTGGTCATTTGTCATGGTTGTTGATGACACAGCACAACAATATGTCCGTGAGGTTCTGCTGCCCCATTTTCTACAGTTTTTGTGCAGAATACCTAACACTATCATGCAGCAACATATTGCTCATTCCCATATGGCTCGCATCACCCAACAGGCTTTGCAAGGTGTGGACTCCATTTCTTGGCCTGTCAGGTCTCCATATTTTTCCTGTATTGAACATGTGTGGGATATGATGGGGCAATGATTGTACCACTATTTACTACTTGCCCAAACACTGGCTGATCTACGTGTGCAGTTGCAGGAAGCATGGTGGTATGTGCCTCAGGACACTTTCTGCCACCTTTATGATGAAATGCCTCATCACATTTCTGCCTGTATAGCCACGAGAAAAAGCTCTACCTCATGTTGAACAAGTGCTTTGAAGATGTTAAACAATGTGGCCTCTTGTGTGTAAAAGACTTATCACTACTCATTTGTACTAGCGTCTATCAGTCTGTTTCACATAAGGAGAGAGTAGCAATTACCATGTCGTGCAGTATATTTATATATGTTCTTTTTCATTGTCCATATAAATAAACTGTTGTCACCATCATCATTTATCTCAACAGCAACCATCAACACCAGTGCAGTAAGCACACAGTAAAAATCCAATTTTGTAGCTGCAGTATGGTACTATCTTAGTATGTCAAGAATTGTGTACTAAAAATATATATTATTAATAGTTGATTACTATATAAAGAATGTAAAAAGTTCTTTCATAACAGTATTTAATTCAGTATGAAATTTAACTATAACAGTTCAGACATTAATTTTTATTTGGGACTTAATTAACATTATCTTATAGGGAAGTTTGTAAGGACCAAGAACATTAATATATATTTGAAGAAATACTGTGTAGGAGTCATATTGATTGTGAATCTCTTACATTCAGCAGTTTTTTTCAATTAGTAAAAGCTGGTTTGGTTTGCATTTGGTAATTAAATATTGTGCCTTTCTGGTATGCATCACAGGATTGCTGGTTGAGAGTCCAACCTTTAATTAACCAGTTAGGTTACTTTTCGACTAGTCTGTAACATTTATTAATTTCTTTAAGCAGCATGAACGGATTGTGATTTACGAGGTTTACTCAATAAGTTCTGTCAAGAAATAATGTTGTGCTTATGCTGCAGGCTGGCTTGGCTGGAGCGTTTGCACAGCTGAGACTTGGTGCGCCAAGATCAGAGGCTCAAAATGCTTTGGAGGAGCACTTGAGGAGGCAGAACTGGGAGCAAGGCCAAGCTGATTATATGGGCGTAGATTCTTTTGACAAGATCTGGAGCAAGATCTGCAGCACACTCTCGGCTGCACCAGGTATTGCATCATATATGAATAGTGGTGGTGCTTTGTTACTTTTTTCAATCTGTTTTTGATTTTAAAATAATAATGTGATTACCAGAACCATTTCAGTGCACTATTTATCACTTTATTTGGATAAAATTGTACATAATATTTTTCTCCTGTTATATTGGGCTCATTTTTGTTGTGTAGAAATGTGTATGTATTGTGTAATAGTTATAATAATACTGTACGTATATATTAATGGTGAATGCAAGTACGTCATATATGCCACACCCTGTTTGGCCAAGAACTGGTTGTGTTGTACCTCAACACCATTTTCACTATACCAAGCTGAGATGGCTTGTGTTTAGTGCACCACCAGCCCGAGCAGATGGCTAGACACAACCCCAAAGAACAGGCCTTGTGGTGTCCCCAAACGACCGCTCAAAAGCCAGGTGTTACATTGGATCAGGTTTTGGCCAACCACAATGTGGGGAAAAAAACAATAGCAACAGAAGGCTGAGCAGCCTTCCTACAAACCTTTCATTCATGCACCTCAATAAAAAAAATGTCTGGGTCAATAAAAATTTAACTTAAAAAAAATTAATGAAATGAAAACAAATACAGGCAGCAGCACTCTGCTTTCGGGCATGTGTTCCTAATTTTGTGTATGAAAGTAGAACCCTTATGTTAATGTGATAAATGAGGTTCTGTTCCTAGATGGCAAAAATAACTCAACTAAAAAAAATATTCAAACAATATATTTTACACACTAGAAACAAGATTATACATAAAAGTCATTTTAAAATGTTTAAATATATAGTTTACAGTTAAAACAATTAAAAATACACATTTTGCACACACACACACATTTGACTAATTACATATATACACACATGCATACACACACCCATACATACATGCTCTTTTTGGAATAATACGTAGTCTGTTTAACAATCACTGGGACCTGGTGGAGATGACTTACCGACTTTGCAGAAAAACTTATTTAGTGACAGTTGAACTCCTCCCTTCTTTACATACAATTGTCTGTAGCACATGTAGCTGCTTCAACAACTTGATGACCTTGAGAATTTCTCTCTAATCTGGATCATTTTCTTCAATGATGTTTAAAAAGTTTTCAAGATTTTTTAAAGCATCATTGATTTTTTCAGCTATAAGGGTTTTTGTTGGTGGTTCTGGACAGCCTTCATTTTGAGCAACTGTGGATGCTGATGAATTTGCCTCTTGAAGAACAAGTAGATCTTCATTTGTCAATGGCTCTGAATGTGAGGCTGTCATATCATCTTCAGAAGTAACTTCCAGATCCAGCTGATGCGTAACTTTAACAATTGTTCTGTTGTGCTTTTGAGGTTGTCTCAAAACCTTTAAAATTGGGCATCAGGTAAGGACACAACTTATTCCAGCAACCACTCATTGTAGATGGTTTTTTCTTTCCAAGAGAGAGAAATATTGGTGACCTCATTAAAGACATTGTAGTTTTTCCAGAATTCTTTTAGAGTGGGTCTTCCATCACCATCTGTAGCCTTGACAGCTTTGTCGATTATTCTCCTCATGTAATATCTTTTGAAAGTTGACATTACAGCCTGATTCATCAGCTGAATTAAACTTGTGGTGTTTGGAGGCAAGAATATGACCTTTACCCCTGGACATGAATCCTGCAATGCCTGTGGATGTCCAGGTGCATTATCCAACAGTAACAATGCCTTGAATACCAAATTCTTTTGCTCATAATAATTTTTCACTTCAGGAACAAAATGATTCACAAACCAGTCCTTAAATAATGCTGAAGTAACTTAAGCTTTTCAGTTCATTTCCCATATGACTGGCAGTGTTTCTTTGGGGTTTCCTTTCAAAGCCCTGGGATTCTCAGAGTGATACACTAACAGAGGTTTTGGTTTACAATCTCCTGCAGTATTACCACCAATTAGAAGTGTCAGTCTGTCTTTAGATGCATTGTGTCCAGGTGCAACTTGTTAAGATCTTGAAGGATTTTTTTTTTTTTTTTAGAATAAGCTTGTCTCAACAACAACAAAAAAATTTGGTGAAATTAGTCATTTCCCTCGTCAACAATGTTCTCAAAAGTTTTAATGAAAATTTTGGCAGCTTCAGTATCTGCACTGGCAGATTCCCCTGTAAATTTAATGTTGTGCAGGCCTGTCCTTGACTTAAACTTGTCAAACCAGCCTTTGCTCGCTTTGAACTCAGGAGCATTACCAGCTAACTCACCAAGCTGTTTTTTCCAATCTTCATACAAACTGAGAGCTCTGCCTTGAATTATTGCAAGGCTGATAGGGATATTTTTCTGGTGTTGATAGTCTCGCCACACTTTTAAAGACTGTTCCATCGCTTCCATCGCTGTACCCTGCCATTTTAAAATTATCGTAGAAGAAAAATTTCCTGAATTTATAACATAGTCCCTTAAGTTGGCTTTACTTTTTACAATGGAACACACAGTGGATCGGCTCAGGTTGAAAGACCATCCTATAGCTGCAAATGATTCGCCACTTTCCGATCACGCAATAATTTATAATTTAATTTGTATGCTATATACAACAAACACATTTTCTTTTTTTTCTTACATACATATTTTCTTTGTTTCTTACATAATTTCATTTTTCATTTAATCTTCATAATTTAATTTTTTTACGTTTCTTATTCATTGCATATTGAAATAATTACGTACGTGCACCAATAGATAAATAAGAAAAAAAATTGGTTAGAAAATTAACCTCAAAGGAATCTAAACGCCATAATAAAAACAACGGAAGTTCTAAACAGGAACAGCATTAATACATAGTCGCCATAGAGTAGTAACACGTCAGACAACATACAATTGCATATGTACATTAAGGTCAATTCATGATGAAAAACGTGTACTTAACAAACGTTTACATATCAAAATGAATTTAGGAATTCTTTATGGCACAGTTCATGATCATTGTGTGTGTAAACAGCTCTTACGTATGAACCAAGCCATAAAGAATACCTTCTTTTATTTTCATACATACACGTTTGTTGTGTACATCATTAATCGAGCTTTAATCTTGTTCAGTTATATCAAAAACATAGTTACATATATCGACACTAGAGGTGTCTATGTATGTCAACTTTGCAGCAATATTATTTTCAAAGACAAAAAAATTAAGAATATAAACAATCCATATATCTTTGGTGTTTGTTTGTTGTGATGGAGGCTTGCGCATGATACATTTTTTGGTTACGTAAAAAAGTTTAAAGCAAACACGTGAATGTCGAATTTATGGTGTAAAAAACCAATGTACAAAAGTGGGAATTGTACAAGTGTCTAATACTTGAAAGTAGGGAACTGCCTGTACACATTTACTCGATTANTTTTTTTTTTTTTTTTTTTTTTTCCCTGAAGCAAGGAGTATTTAAAGACATTAACACATGATGTCAACCGATTTGTGAGGAGTAGTAACAGATATTGTGCTTGTCGCCATGTTTAAGGTAGGAGAAGATGGAAGAAGACACATTCTAAACTAGCGTGATGGAACACGTGATTAGTCTGTATCAATAGTATCAATATGACAAATTATATACATTAACTAAGATTTTATTTTGTAGCTAGTCACACTTAATACTTACTATAACATGAAATAACATATTCATGAAACAAAATTGAAAATATTAAACTTATGATGCACGAAAGTATTTAAATATAACCTATATTTAGCAAATAAAACATGCATGCACAAGATAAAGTGCCAATGACACTGTCAAAACAACAAAAGAAATTCACATTGGCTTAACAAAGGTAACATCTTCTTTTACTGGTAGACAATAATGAACGAAAGAATGGTGTTGGGGAAAGCCAAACTTTGCCATAAAATATCTGAAAGTGCACAAAAAGGAGAAAAGGCAAAGGGTGCCCATAAAACAAAATGGCACGTACTCCCCTCTTAAAACTCACCACAGGGTGAAAATGGCAACCTGCACACGAGTACCGCAACACCAACACAAAAATAAAACCAGAAGATTCAGGATACGAGGAAGGTAAGGTGACCATAATGGTTCTTTCGGGTAGATGAGTGGGTGGAGAAGTAAGAGAAAATAGTGACGTGAGATTTAAAATGGAAATACCAATAAAGAAAAACATAAAAAAGATTACAACCAAAACACAAGATACATCAATGGAAAAAGTCCAGGAATGGGTGTCAGGTTGGGGATGATAGGAATTGGTCAAAAGATGAAGAAAGTTGTGGAAATCAGTGCAATAAGGTTGAGAAAATAAGAGAGTCAATTTCCTTATGCCAGAGAGTGGTTGAGAGAAAGTTCAGGAAGGTTGGGCAAATTGAAGGATGAGAGGTTGGAAACTGTTAGTGGTCTAGAAATATGAAGAGTAGGTAAAGAAAAATGTAGATGAAAGTTTGACAAGACAGTGCCAAAAGATTTAAAGACTGGACTCGCAATGTCGTAATGAGATGCATCGCTAGTATATCCATTGCCTGATAAAGAGTAAAAGTTGGGAGACTACTAACAGTATACCTACACAAGAAAGTAACATCAACAGGTAATTTAGTTGCATAAAATCAAAGAAATTTAGTTCTCTTAAAAAAAAGGCAAATCTAAAGCTACAAGAGATTTTTCACTCACATCAAGATTAGGTTTCTAGACAAACAAATTAAATTCACAACTACGAACATGAGCTTCAAGAAAGGGAAACGGAGAACCACATATAGTAATGCCAGGTTTTTTACAATCCAGCAGCAATTTATAGTTAACAGTGGCAAAATGGTTCTGATCAAGGCTAACAATCACAAATTCAAAAACTTTCAATATCAGAAATTTGTTTATCTTTGGAAATAGAACAGTGAATGTAAATATGCCGTAACTTTGAAAAAAACTATCCATATTTGCCAAAGGTACATTTACTACCACATTCAACGAAGTGTCAAAAACTACAGCTTGTACAGTATTGAAACCATAGTACATGTAAAGTTTTTCCAAGCTCACAGGTGTAATTTCCATTTGAGGGGGGCCAAATGGTAAGGATTACTCTTGACACTCATTACTTAGTAATTTAATTTTGTATTCCAGAATATCAGTTAAGCCTAAGTCAGAAGTGAGCACTTTGGGAAAATTTTGACAGAGGTCTTTAATGCACTACGCTTATTCTGATCCAAATGCGCCAGTGGGTTAGCAACAGGACTGGGCTCAGAGTCTCGTAATTGTGCAACCCATCCACAACTAGATGTAAATTCTATGCATGGAATGTTCATCAAATTAGTCTGTGCAAGCATAGTTTAATTTGTGGCATAAAAAAGCTGGCGTTAAATCAGCTTTACAGATTTGCGAGAGAAGTTAGTCATTGTTTTTCCTCTGCCTAATAACAATGTACTGAGGCTGCAATATCTTTTCATTGTATTCTTTTGGCAACTTCTGACTGATAGAAGTTTTGTGACACAGAGAAAAGTGTTAGTCTTATAAATTGTGTAACCCATCTAATACTAGCTGTAAATTCCAGGTGTGAAATGTTCGTTAAATGGACCATTTCCTGCACATTCATTTACACCATGTTCTGCGAGATTGTGCAAACATTGTTTCTTAATTCATAAATTCAATTTTCAACTTGTTGTCGAGTTCAGGAAACTTCCCAGATCATGAAACACACCCCTCATTGCATTAGTGGTGTGCAGCAGTTCCTTCTTCTACCACTCCCACACATCTCTTGTTCACTGAAAACTCACATTTGGAAGCTCTGTTTCTATGCTGTTCTGTGAACCATACAACATGCAACTTATATTGCAGGAATTGTACTTGTTCCAAACTGTACATTTGCTACTTGATGTATGTCTGAAACAACTCCCCAAAAATGCTGCATGACCAGTGAGTTTACAAATACTTTGTACCAAGCAAACATGTTCTCCTGCTATTGAGTCTCGTACAGTAGCCAGTGAGAATTCACAGCCCAGGGTTAGACACTTCTGTTACTGACAGTGACGGGCACTATCTCAGTTATTTCTTTCAGTGGTGGCCAAGATTGTGTCACCTGCTGGAAAGTCCAGTTTGAGAACTATGCAAATTTTTTTTAAAATCTATTGACTCAAAAAACAAGTGGAGAGCATTATATGATGGCAGGAATTATGCAAGTAAATACAGTAAATTAACAAATCTACATTGCTGATACTTACCAGTAGAATGATTTGGGGAAGTTTGGCATAATGTATTTTAAATGGGAGTTGAAGCTCGGGGCTGTGGCTGTGATTGAGGATCACTTATTCGGTAGACTTGGGCATCCCATACTTTGGCTCGACTTGGGATTGTCAGACGTACATGAAGGTGCTCTGCAGTTATGACCACCAACTCTTCAAACATACATGTCTGTATCTGGTAACTATATTGGTTTTATAAGCATAGGGTATGTCAAATCAAAATTCTTCATTTCTGGTCTCCTCTCTTGAAGTCTAATTATTATGCAATGTCAGATTATGTAAATTATTCATTGTCTCAACTGTTTTTTTTTAGGTATAAGTATGCTACTCTGATTTTTTTTTAAGAATTTTTTATTTGACCAATCCAAGCCTATTATATGAGTAGCAACCATGTGTACAAGTACAGGCAGTCCTCTACTTTCATACACAATGTGTTCCTAAATTTGTGTATGAAAGTTGAAATGTATGAAAGTAGAACCATTATTTTAATGTGATAAATGAGATTCCGTTCCTAGATGGAAAAAAAAACGTAACTAAACAAAAAAAAATATTCAAAACAATATATTTACACACAAAGAAACAAGATCATGCATCAAAGTTATTTAAAAGTGTTTAAATATATAGCTAATAGTTCAAACAATCGAAAAGACACATTTTACACACACAAACATTTGACTAATTGCAGTGGGTACATACATACATACAGATTCAGCTCTCTTTGGAATTGTACATAGCCGGTTTAACAATCACGGTATGGATCAACATCTACCAACACTTATATACAGAAAAA
>NQII01000140.1:152688-241326 GCA_002778355.1 Clitarchus hookeri | reverse complement strand
TGGAAAATTACTAAATGCCATTTTTTTTATAACGATTAAAACAGTTATTAGAAAAACTTGACTAGATTCCACTTCATGGCCAACTGGAAAGAAGGGCAGCAATTTAAACCCAGTAAAGCCTCTGTTTCTTAAAAATGCACACATTAAAATTACTATTAACAAAATTTATTATTTCGGTGGAGGCAGTCAAACGACCCATCAAAGCTCCAACCGAATTAAACTGTTGCAAACTAAACACATTATAAACATACGTGAAACAGCCCAAAGCAAGCATCATGGACACAACAAATAATTAAAAATGATTAAATCTTGTGTTGCGAACAAGACAATACACGACACGTTTAAACAAGGAGACACAGTAATACAAAATTTTAGTTTAACCGAAACAAAATTTTGACCAGCAACCGAAACCACAATTTGGAGAAAAAAACTAGCGTTACTGCTAACCCTAGATGAACACAACTATGCCACACAAAACTTTAAAATATTTAAAAAGAGCCCAAAAAATATACAGAAAATGTTGTCCATGCTCATCTTTAATTACGCCCTAATGCTTGGCGATTCAGGCAACAAGTCTAACTCATGTGACCCACATCGTGGCATCTCTATCCAGTAGAATGACAAGTGTGGCAGTTAAACCATTTTGATGTTCTCTTGCAGGCGACACAATCAGGCGACGGCAGGGCATAGAATAGGAAGAGCCCCAGCTGTGCAGCAGCTTAAATAAACTATCAGAACTGAATAAAAAAATTGTGGCACCCAAGGGGAGGGGAAAGCGAGGGAGGGAGAACAGGGGAGGAAAGAGAAGGGGATCTGAGCCGAGCAAAGCATATACTACCGCAACTAGTTGGAAGCAAAGAAAACGTCTTACACGACAGGCGCTAGCGTCGCAACGTAATACACTAACTTAGACGTAATCACATCACTAAATTCCTTTTTTATTTTCTCCAATTCCAGCATTACTGTTTCCATGTGCTACAACAACTGAATTTTATGGCATTTTTATGGTTTATTCAGCAACGTAATTGCAATATCAGGAGAAAACCCAAACTTTAACACTTTGTTCGCCCCNACACGACAGGCGCTAGCGTCGCAACGTAATACACTAACTTAGACGTAATCACATCACTAAATTCCTTTTTTATTTTTTCTCCAATTCCAGCATTACTGTTTCCATGTGCTACAACAACTGAATTTTATAGCATTTTTATGGTTTATTCAGCAACGTAATTGCAATATCAGGAGAAAACCCAAACTTTAACACTTTGTTCGCCCCNGGCATTTTTATGGTTTATTCAGCAACGTAATTGCAATATCAGGAGAAAACCCAAACTTTAACACTTTGTTCGCCCCATTAATACAAGCGTGTGTACTGCCCAAGAACTCTATGCACAATATTATATAATGCGACAAATTTTCTAATACTCTAAATTGCACATTTCATGAAAAATCTTTCATTTTAATTTTAACGACCACAACAATATTTGACTTGATCAAACCTCCATGCGCCAGAGAAAAGACAGTGACTACCAGTGTGTCGCCATAATTTTGTTACAAAATTCCTTTTTATTAATGATGCGGGCACACCCAAATCAACTAATGCGGACACTTGCAAATCACCAATAGTCAATGGAACAAACAACAAACCATCTTTGTTATACAAATTCGTGTTCACAACAGCAGCATACCAGTGGGTTTTTTCAAAATGGACAGTCATATTACTGTTTTTCCAGAATTTTGAAAACCTAGGGTTTATACTCTTGTCTTTACTACCGTTCTGTTGTCCTAAAATAACATTACCGCTTAGGCTTCACCTCCATATTACTTTTCCGGTTACAATCGTCAACAGTTAATTCTGTTTGAGTAACTAACTTTAACATTTCCTGTAATGTAAAAAATGTATTGTTCTCTTTCAATAGGTTAAACATTATTTCAACCAAATTAGATTCCTCACATGGCAAACCTAATACTTCTGTCCATCTAACTGTCTCCATAACAAAATTCTTGCATGAACTCACCAGGACGTTGAAATNGGCAAACCTAATACTTCTGTCCATCTAACTGTCTCCATAACAAAATTCTTGCATGAACTCACCAGGACGTTGAAATCTGTCTTAATATTTTTATACAATATCGTGCAATAGCTACAGGGGTACATGTCTGACTCAACATAGCCTGACAACATTCTTTAAACAATAAAAGCTCCTGAAAAGCTTGTCCTACAACATATTATGGCAATTCTGGAACTTTTAGTAA
Organism: Clitarchus hookeri; assembly: GCA_002778355.1. Classification (NCBI taxonomy): domain Eukaryota; kingdom Metazoa; phylum Arthropoda; class Insecta; order Phasmatodea; family Phasmatidae; genus Clitarchus; species Clitarchus hookeri. The sequence continues at coordinate 239,070 of NQII01000140.1, read as the reverse complement.
TACGGCAGCGTAAATGATATATGCATCACAAATTTTTTTGCCATTTGAACTAACAAATTTACTACAGATTCCATACTCAAGGTATTCACTACTGGAAAACTATCACCAAAGGAACTAGATAGATACTTTAAACACTTTAAAATTGTTATGGCCTCACCCTCGGCTTTGCCTTTCTGCACCAGCTGTCTCAGTATGTCAGTGCTGTCCTCTTCCTTGAAGACTATTCCTGTATCTTTTAAAGCAGCTTGCAGAGATTCCTTCCCTAGCGCTTGTATCTATAATGTATTAACTAATCCTGTAGAAACAATTTTTGGATGAGTTTGTGCTCAGTTTATTTCACCCATTTCAGTACTTTGGCAAAACCAAGATGTTATTAATAAAACTATAACATTAATTAAGTACACCCCTTTTAACTGACCACACTGATGGAAGCAGAGTGGTGCGGCTTTCTGTTTACATGTGGCGGTAGTTTGGGACAGGTACTCCATCTCTACTTNATGTTCCATCTTACATAGGTCCCTCTCTGCTTCTCTCTCTCTATCATAAAACAAGAAGCCAACCCTTATATCTCTTCCAAGATTCGCTGAATTCTTAAAATCTATGCTGAGTTGAGTCCCCAAACCTACAGAGAACTAGCCAGCAGCTAAACTATACTTATCCTGTGAAGTCTACATGTTGCTGCTGCAAAACTACTCCTCCAGCTCTTTGAATTCTCTTCATGCCCTGCGATCCGCCACTCAGTCATGCCAGAACCAGACTGCCCATTAGCTGCCTTGCGTCCAGCGCATCGCTCCCCCTCAACAGACGCTCACCATCAACACTTCCCATGTGTCTGTGCTCTATCTGGCCTGTTTCTAGGCACTCATTAACACCCTTATGTGCTCTCACTTTTACCAGCCCCCGTGGCTGCCTACCTTACCANATTAGCTGCCTTGCGTCCAGCGCATCGCTCCCCCTCAACAGACGCTCACCATCAACACTTCCCATGTGTCTGTGCTCTATCTGGCCTGTTTCTAGGCACTCATTAACACCCTTATGTGCTCTCACTTTTACCAGCCCCCGTGGCTGCCTACCTTACCACTTCCCCACACCTCGGGGCGCATACAAGTTCACGCACTACAGCCGAGCAGTTCGGCTAAGCTCGGTACGCTCTCACGCAACGCCACATCCGCCTGCCGGGCTCGCATGCCCGGTCAGTCCAAGTCGATGTGCATCTACAAACACAGCTTTGGCCGGCCAAGACAAACCAAACAATCAAAAACAAATACAACTCACAGTAAAACAGCAATAATTAAAAAAAAAAATTTATATTGAAAATTTACGATGTAGCAATATTTTACCTAATGTAAAGTCTGAAGTTATGATTTAATTGTTGAGCCTACTGAGAAAATAAAACATATCAAATGTCATTGGAGATATTTACGGTGAAATCTCTATGGATTGGTATTTGAAGGATTAAAAAAATTGTGTATGTAAACTATGCATGTGGTCTTATCCATAGAGCTTATTCTTATTATAAAATTTGAAGTTGGTTTATAGTAGTAACCCAATTTTATACATTTGGATATAATGCCTCTTCTTGTGAGAGGCAATGCTGCAAGCTTTTTAATGAATCACAAAAACTTGGGCTGCTATTTTCTATGTTCTAACAATGTTTTTCCCTTCACTTCCTCCTTAATGTCCTATCATTAGTTGAGAACAATTCCATCATCTGTTCTCTCCCCATTCCTTTCTGTTAAGTTGAAGATATAGATAATTCTCTCACAGCAGGATGTTATCCAAGCCTGCCCCTGTTTGTAGAAAGTAAGCATGCTGTGAACAAAAACTACACACTTTGCTGCCTGATATTATGGAAGTTGAGCCACTCTTTCCCTGAAACTGCAATATAGGACACTTGGAGGATGGCAGCATCAGAGAAAGAATAGCTGAACTTCCAAATTTGCAGTCATTATTTATGAGCTATTTGTTGCAAGTTCAAGTAACCATTATATATTAAGAGTGACAACCTTTGCGACTGCCCAGCTGGAATTTGTGACTGCCCAGCTGGAACAGTCATGCTGGGAAGCAAGGGCAAATTGAGTGGTATAGTACAGTGTGAGTATAAAAGAATACCCCAAATTTGAAGGTCTATAATATCAAAACCAAACAACCTACAACCTTGATTGACCANAAGAATACCCCAAATTTGAAGGTCTATAATATCAAAACCAAACAACCTACAACCTTGATTGACCAATCAAATAAACAATGGAACCATGAAGTTTGTTTACCATACATTCATAAATGTTCATTGTGACCACTATGAGTGGCCTGAACGACAGCTACGCGATAATCAAACTCGTTCCACGCTCTTGTCAGCATGTCCTGTGAAACTGTTTGGATGGCGTTTGTAATGCTCTGTTTGAGGTGGTGAGGGGGAAGTAAGCTCGCATTTGACACGTGAATGTAAAGGGGATGGTCTGATGTTTCCTTTATGTTCCAAGAGATGACACTGGGAGCGTCTATCGTTGCACTATGAGCATGTGTTGTGTGTTAGTCCGCATCACGATGGCAACAGAACAACAGAAGGCGTTCTGTGTTATTCAGTTTGCTAAATGTGAATCGGTTACAACTGTTCAACGTGAATTCCGTCACAAATACGGACGTCTTCCTCCCGATAGGTGGAGTATCGTACTTTGGTTTGGCTGTCCGAGAAAATCAACTGGACAAGCTAGCTGGGAAATGCAAATCCCTCAATAGACTGTATGGACAGTGTTGCGAAAATGATTGCCATACAAACCATACATGTTACAGCTTGTACAGGCTCTTGCCGAAAGGGATCAAGAACTGAGACATGATTTCTGCGCGTTCGTTCCTACCCAGAACGAGGTAGACGANAGGCTCTTGCCGAAAGGGATCAAGAACTGAGACATGATTTCTGCGCGTTCGTTCCTACCCAGAACGAGGTAGACGATGCCTTCATGTCTAAGCTGATTTTAGCAATGAAACGACAATCCGTGCAAATGGTAAGGTGAACCGGCACAACGTGCGGATATGGGGTAGGGAGCCTCCACATGAAATCACTCAACACGAGCGCGCTTCCCCCAAAGTGAACGTGTTTTGCACTGTATCCAAAGACACTGTTTTCTGCCCTTGCTTTTTTCACGAGCCCACTGTTACTGGAATCCCTTATTTGGACATGCTTACAGAGTGGTTGTTTCCTCNTTCACGAGCCCACTGTTACTGGAATCCCTTATTTGGACATGCTTACAGAGTGGTTGTTTCCTCAGTAAGAAGAGGCGGCAGGGGACTTAATTTTCCAGCAGGATGGTGCGCCACCCCATTGGCACCTAGCTGTTCGCGGATACCTGAACGAGACGTTGCCGCAACATTGGATTGGTTGAGGAGCAGCTGGTGACTAAGCTCTTCATCACTGGCCCCCAAGAAGCCCGAATCTTACCCCGTGCAATTTTTTTCTATGGGGGTACATAAAGGATTAAGTGTTTTGTCCAACATTGCCAGCTAACATTGACGACCTGAAAACGAGAATTACAGACGCCATACAAACCCTAACACCGGACATGCTGACAAGAGTGTGGAACGAGTTTGATTATCGCGTAGATGTCGTTCGGGTTGCTCGTGGTGGTCACATTGAACATTTATGAAGATATGGTAAACAAATTTCACAGTTCCATGGTTCATTTGACTGGTCAACCAAGGTTGTAAGTGGTTTGGTTTTGATGCTATAGACCTTCAAAGTTGGGGTATTCTTTTATGCTCATACTGCATAAAGACCCCAGCTGAGACTGTAAAAATAAATTATTCTTGTTGAGAATTTACATTTTGAAAAAACTGTTTATGCATACCTTTTCAACACTGTTCTAAAGATAAGTTTCTCCAGACTGTACAGAATAAAGTACGAATGTGGAAAAATTCTATAAATGGGAAAATTCTATAAAGGCTTTATTCTACACAAAAAGGGGATTTTGTTCTTTATGATTGTGGATCAGGGTCTGACTGATGGTTACTGAGGTATTCAAGTGTAAGATATATATCTACTAAAGATGGTCAGATTCAGATTCTCAATACAGTAGAGCACCCCTTAACCGGAATTCCCTCGAACGGAACTCCCCTTATCCGGAACTAATTTTCCAAAAAAAAAAATTCAAACGTCGCAAACTTGTGCCATAACTTTCCCGCGCTCACAAGAGGTTTTTCATTGCTCACACCAGACTAGCACGATNAAACGTCGCAAACTTGTGCCATAACTTTCCCGCGCTCACAAGAGGTTTTTCATTGCTCACACCAGACTAGCACGATAAAGAGACAGCCGGCCCAAGTGGCACAGCTACAGCTATGCTGCATAACGACACAAGGGACAGTGACTAATGGCAATGTGCCACACATGCCGTTGGTTTTAGCGGTGTGACTTTCAGAATTTAGTGTTCCAACTTGTTAGTGTACATGTGCCATATTTTGGCATGTATAGACTGCACCNTTTCATTGCTCACACCAGACTAGCACGATGAAGAGACAGCCGGCCCAAGTGGCACAGCTACAGCTATGCTGCATAACGACACAAGGGACAGTGACTAATGGCAATGTGCCAGACATGCCGTTGGTTTTAGCGGTGTGACTTTCAGAATTTAGTGTTCCAACTTGTTAGTGTACATGTGCCATATTTTGGCATGTATAGACTGCACCAGAAGTTTTTGATGAAAAATTAGGGATAATTAATATTTCAAGTATAGGCAGCACTGAATTTTTGTATTCCTGTAAATATTGCCGGGCCTCATCGTGCTAGTGCGGCAACAGCAAACTATGACAACGTCAAACTAATTAATTTGCCATTGAATGTTATAGTTGCCACGCCGCCCGCTAAAAAGTAGCAACAGCACAGTATTCCGCGTAAATAAAACTTTTGTATTTATGTCAAAATGCCTCAATATTGAGTTTAAATTGCGGAATATGTGCGGCGTGCGTAGCCTGCCAGCTCGGCTGGCTGTTGCCGAGCAGGCAATGGTATGGTGCATTTTTGCGTGCGGTGTCACACACACACAGCTACTGCTGGCTGACTCATTCAACCAGAGAGAGAGAGAGAGAGAGAGAGAGAGAGAGAGAGAGAGAGAGAGAGACAAAAAAGAGGTCGGAGGAGGAGAAAGAAAAGAAAGGGATTGAGCAAGCTTGCTTGGTGCTGGATGGCTGTTGTCGATGGCAAGGGATGGAAAAGAGGGGGTTGAAAGAAAGCACGCCAAGCGAGAGGGTGAAAGAAAAAAGAGAAAAGAAGTGCGCAAGCTGAAAGGCGGCTAGAGGTGATACAAAGCAGAACAGTCGAAGACAGGCAGGCTGAAGTATGCTGCGACCCATACGTGTTTAAACACACGTGATGAGCTATTCATTTCTTATTTTTTTGAGTTCCTTAGAAACTAAGTTAAAACAATAGAACATATTGTTCATTGACAAATTTCTGAACATTGTTTAAGGGGGAAAAATTTTTTATGACACTGTCTCGTAAATAACCCACACCTAGTCAACACAAACGGTAATATGATATCCAGATCTCGCTTACTCAGGCAGACACGCGCCCCGCAAAGAGATAAGAATCCCCCCTAGAAGTTTGAGAATGAAGGTCATTAACGCAGCGCCGGGAGTTTTATGACTCACGTAGGTTTTTTTTTTAATGGTTTTGTAACTTTAAGGATAAAACTAATAATTTACACTCACATACACGAGTTCAGAATAAAAATGTGTTATTTTTCACACCATCCCACCCTCATTTCCCTTAACCGGAATTTTCCCTCAACCGGAATAGCCCTTCCCCCGACGATTCCAGTTGAGGGGTGCTCTACTGTACCACTATACACTCGATACTGCTAGTATCGACAGGTATTGACAATACAGATTCTTCACACTGAAAAAATTTGATTCCTTGTTGTAAACACTGCTGTTAAAAAAAAAAAAGTATCCTGCATTTGAGTTGTGGCGTGAATGTTAATTGCTGAATTTTATTACAATGTTTATTTGATTATAATAGCACTCTTTTTTGGAAAATATGTTTGATGAACAAGGTATGAATTAGAATAGAGTACCATCAATCTTTTCACCTGACAAAAATGTTTAATGTAATTGTACTGTTTATTTGAATAATTATTTTTTAGTTGTTATGGCCGTGCCATTTGTGGATTATAATATGTTAATAAAATAAAATATTAGTTTTCCAAATTTATGATGAATAAATAAGCTTTTCAGAAATGTCCATGAAGATATGCAATAAAATGGTTCAAGATGTACGTACTACATGAAATTTTTCATAAAAGTTACATTAGTCTACAAGCGGAATTGTATGCAGGACTTGGGATATAATATTTCACGGTAATTCCTTAACAAAACATATTTAATACATGCTCTGTAACGTTAAGCACATCCTCCAGAAAGCTATAGAAAATTCCGTGGTCTGTGGTGGCTGATCTGGCATTTGCATGTTTGCGGAAACAGGGTCTAGGGCGACATACCATTTTCTGGGAAACCTAGCATTTACATGTAGAGTAACAGTACAGCCATCTATTAGGCAGTGCAGCAACTGCATGTTGGAGTAACAGCACAGCCATTAGTGGATCACTTGGCAACGGTGAAACCGTGTTTCCATAAATTGCCTTATTCTAAATTTTCATACGCTATACCGCTTTTTGAAAATAGTTTACACATTATATTGAAACGAAAGCAATCTGTAAATGGTGTGGTGTATATAAAACAAAATTACCACAAAATTATTATTATAGGCAGTAAAATTGACATTGTAAAACTCAGGTACAGTGTGCAATGCCTTCGGCCATAATAAAAACTTTAATAAAATTAAAAATGAACATTAAAAACAATTTGTCAGGCAGCTTAATTAAAAGAACCAATTGCCCTATCAAAGCCGACATTGATAAATTAAACCAAAGGAAAATATACAACAAATATTTAATAAAAAAGTAGACTCTATGCCTGGCAGCCCAATTGTTTCCTTCGGCCCTACCAAAGCCGGTGCCAATAAAATACACATTAAAGGTAATATTGAACAGTAAAAACATTTTAAAAACCATAATAAAAATGTAACCATAATATTGAGGGGGCATAGCGTGGTCAGAGCAATAGTAGAAATATATAGGCGGTGCCAACAAGAACACTATCGGGCGCACTTGAATATCATTAAAAGCCAACGGTAGTGCACGTACGCCTTCTGTAAGGCTCAAGCAAAACCATCAGCAAAAATCAACACGCTGAGAACGATAGGAACAAGACTGTCTACAGTGGTACATGATGTTAAATTTAAACCACAATTTTGAACGGCTGCCAAACAAAATTTATATAATGACACCACCGCAAACAACTAATCATACCGTTAATCGAACCTCAAAAATTACGTTTACCAGAAAAAATCACAACAGCTATTACACGCCATGACCCACCTTAACAAATGTCGGCCGAGCTATATAAACCTTATATTTTGACTGCTAAATGACTATCATTATGACGCAGATGAATACATCGGCTGGTAGATTTGGTGTTTGTCGGAGAGAAATGAGTGAGTGAGCGAGTAAGCCCCTAACCGTATGTGGTAAAGCCTTAATATACTGAAGCTTAAGCAGAAGACGCGGCACTGTACAAATGCGGAGAGGAGGGAGTAGCGTGGTATCAGGGTGGGGATCCAAGGAGCAAGCAATTAACAGGAACCCAAGCAACGAAAAAGAGTGCGCTGAATTTCAACAACACTAGAACGAACCACTACAAATACAAGTGGTGCCACACTCTGCGCAATGGTATTGCTCAAAACTGAAATTACAGTTGTGATATTCTTTCAAAAATCTCACCAATGATACTGCAAAATAAATAGTAGTAATTTACTCTACAATTCAGTTTTTTATACAAATATATAAATATTATGTGTACACCGGCTGTGCTGTTCATTTTTTTTTAATGGGTTTAAAATGCTATGCTTTTTTTATAGTGACAGAAATATATGTATTATATTGCTTTTTAAAACAAAATTTTATAATTTTTGTACAATATAATGGATATACAGTGGCTGGAAAGCTATTTGAAATCTATGATTCGAACTTGGGTCGCTAGGGAGACGCACGCGATGGAATTATTTACTTCCAAAACCACAATAGTCCCTTTTGGCAGAGTGAAATTTTATTTCATTTCATTTATTTGTACTTTTGGGTTTCCTATGTGAGATTGTTCTCAGGATTATAGATCTTGTTGAGAGATTTGGACGGCTCTTAACAACGAGGTCTTGAGAGTATAGAGCTTGTCAATATACATGTTTACAATATGTAGCATTTAATAGAAATTTATAAATATACATAAAACAATCAGTAACACCATACAATTATTAACAATATATCAATACTATAAAATAAACTAAGAGGCGACATTAAAATTTTTACCATCAGTAAAACAATTTTGCCATTTTAACTTTCTCAATTATGTACTCATAAAATCTAAGCTTTATTTGCTTATCATATATAGATCTGATCCTTCATAACTAAGTTAATAGAATTATTAATTTAATCTTATTATCACTTATTAGAATTATTTGCAGTGTTCCAAAAATTTTGCTCTCAGATCTTGTATTTGCTCCAAATACTATGTTATTTTAGACTATAGAAAGGACATTGAATTAATTAATTTTCTTTATTATTGTGATACATTTTTTAAATTATCAGACTTTCTAAAAAATAAATTTAGGAACTGTATTGAGTAATTTGTTTTGATGGAAGACCATTTCTATAGAAGGCAATGTTAAACCACCTGCACAAATAAAATTTCCTACTGAAGTGGTTCATATGTATACCAATACTTTTCACTATGGTAAGTATCGATTATCATTAAGGGTATTGAGTATCAAAAAGCTGAGCCGGTTCGTCTTGGTGGAAGGCGAGCAGGCTAACCGCTCACCCACCGTGGCCCACACTCAAGTGAAGAAACTGCAGTGGGCAGTCTAGTGATCTGTGAAGATTGTGTTGCTTACTAACCTAATAGATATTTTATTAATGAGTAGCTGCACCAGACCATTTTTGAGTCTGCTCATCGTTGCCTGTGAGGACTTAAGAGTTCTTTCTATCTCAGCTACAGCCACATATAAAAGACTTGACATTTGCATGAAGTCGACTTACTTTCCCATGAAATTGACCTACTTTCCCATGAAATTGACCTACTTTCCCATGAAATTGACCTACTTTCCCATGAAATTGACCTACTTTCCCATAAAGTTGACCTACTTGCTCAATAGGAGTAGCAGGCCGAACTATGAAAGAAGGCACATGTATCTGCAATGTAGGAAATATACAGCCCAGGGTGCAGAAAATGAAAGCATGTTACTTGCAGAGATGAATACTATGTACAGCTTCACCATGAGATTGAAGGTTAGGCCACAGAGCCAGCAAGTCAGGGTGAGACATGGTAAAATAAGCAAAATGTTTTGTAGTATTGTGGCATGAATATGACCAAAAAAATTCAGCTAAAGATGACTTGACTTGCACTTTTAATATACTGCAGTTTGAGTTTCTTAGAGGTCATATGTTACAATTTCTCATTTAAGTTTTACTACAAATTTAAGGTTTTCATCATTTTTCTTAAATATATCTATGTAAACTTTTTCCTATGTGCTCGTGATGTTATTATATAATAATACAAACTTGGCAAAAGTAGTTTGAAATATCTGCCAATAAACAGACCTTTCTGGAGCTCATGATTTTTTTTTACAGGAAAGCCATTAAGAGCGAAACCTAGCGAGGAATCTGCAACTACTAGCAAGACTGAAGATGTGACAAAAAAAACAGAGCCAAAGGTTTCAACGCAGAGCACTGAAGTATCAGTCACTCAAACAGCTGGTTCTCTATCTACCCCAGCGGCTCTGCAAGAAAATCAAAGTAGTTTAAAGGCAAGTGATCAAGTAGTGGAAGTTGCTCAGCCTGTAGCACTTGCTTCTTCTGGTTCTTCCATTAGTACTTTAGCTTCACTTTCTCAAAGCACAACCAAGCCAGCTGCTCTTCAGACTTTAGCTTCTGCGCTATCTCCAACACCCTCACCCCCTGGCACTCCATCTCCTGTCATTTCGCTTCCTGCTATTCCTACATCACCCCCTGCCCCTCCATCGCCTCCTGTCGCTGCTGTTTCTCCACCATCACCTCCCGTCACTGCTGTTCCTCCACCATCACCTCCCGTCACTGCTGTTCCTCCACCATCACCTCCCGTCACTGCTGTTCCTCCACCATCACCTCCCGTCACTGCTGTTCCTCCACCATCACCTCCCGTCACTGCTGTTCCTCCACCATCACCTCCCGTCACTGCTGTTCCTCCACCATCACCTCCCGTCACTGCTGTTCCTCCACCATCACCTCCCGTCACTGCTGTTCCTCCACCATCACCTCCCGTCACTGCTGTTCCTCCACCATCACCTCCCGTCACTGCTGTTCCTCCACCATCACCTCCCGTCACTGCTGTTCCTCCACCATCACCTCCCGTCACTGCTGTTCCTCCACCATTGCCTCCAGTCGCTGCTGTTCCTCCACCATTGCCTCCCGTCTCTGCTGTTCCTCCACCATCACCTCCAGTCGCTGCTGTTTCTCCCCCATTGCCCCCCATCACTGCTGTTTCTACACCTGCATCTGTGGTCATTACACCTCGCCCAGCTCCCCCTTCTACCACATCTACTCCAGCTGCTACTGTTTCAAAGGCCACTGCACCGGTAGAATTAGCTTCCTCTGCATCTAAGTCGCAACCATCGAAGGTTGCCTCTCCTTCCCCATCCAGTCCAGGTAGCGATGTTGATGTTGCTTCTGGTACCAAAACAGCTGCTGCGACACCACCCGGAAGTGAGACTGCAGTACCAGTTCCTCCTAAGAGGCGTGGACCCCATAAAGCCACAACGCCAAAGGACGCGGGTAAACCTACTGCTGCTGCAGCTCAGCCTGCCAAAACCTCTAAACCATCTCCAAAAGGCAAAAAGTAAACATGAATAATGTTTGTAATCTCTCATCAGGTAAACTGGCCATACTGCATAACATTTCAACAAGATTGTTGTGCATGATGGTATGTAAGAAGTAAGAAGAGGCAGTTAAGCATGACTGATTACTTTTAATGTTTTATGTTGGTACAGAGTTAAAGTGTCATAAATATCTAGTCAACTCATTTTGCAGTTTATAAAAGTACTGTTTTATCTTGGCTAGTAAGGAACATGTTATTGACATAATTGCCATGTTTTTCGTTGGCTGTTAAAATTTATAATTGCATCATATTTGTGTTATTAACCTTTAAGTTAAGAATTTCATAAATACAGTAGTAATTATTAATTTTATTACAATACTTTAAAATTGTGAAGGAATGGACATAGTGTTAATGTATTAATACCATATAAATTTGAGTAAACTGCACCTACAAATAAGCCCCATGGAAACTTACTGAAGAAACATGTTAAATACAATATACTTGGTTCACTCAATGGAAATATTATGTACTTTTATGTAATGTCTCTTCTTACCTATTTTCTAGGTAATTCACTGAAATTAGCTGTATTTTTCAGCATCTAATGGCTTAATTTTTCTTTCATAAGAATATACCTGAAATAATCTCATATTAAAAAAAATTTAAGCACTTTTCATGCAATATTCACTACAAAATTAATGATGTGTAATTTTACAAATTCCATCCATTTTTGTGGAAATAAATTTTTTTTTGCGTGCGACTAACAAGGCGATAGGTCAAAATTTAATGACTTGCTTGTTTAAAGATGTTGGACCAGCTGGCAGGAACGTACCACATTTCGAAGTTTTCACAATAAGATAAGGAGATAACACATTTCAGAATAACACATTGGGCTGCACATCTACCACTACTGTTTTTAAAAAAAATCTTTATTGTATTGGCAAATGCAAATACAGTGTTCAGAAACATGTTCTTACTTTCTGCAACATTACTTCATATTTATGAAAACTGTTTGTTTACTTTAGGCATTTTTAGGTACAGTGAATATTCTCAATGACTTACAATTTTTAGACATTTCATTTTACACAATTCTCCATTAGCATACATCATAATTGCTATTCAGAAATATTAGGTGACTAACAAGATAGAAGGGAGTATGTGTAGTAACTAGGAGAAAAAAACATTATAAGCATGAAATGTGTAGCATTGCAAATTTCTGCAGTGGGGGAGATGTAGCTAGGTTTTCAATAAACAACATACCTTTATTTTTAGTTACCTTTTCAGATAATACTGGAGCTGTTTATTTGAATTTATGTGGTATGGTTTATCCTATTATACCATGTTTGTATTTCTACGACATACAAAACCAATGTTGTCCTGAAATAATGTATTGCTTGTCAGTAAATAAAAGGCATTAGATGTGCGTAATAAGGTTTTATTGATTATTGTGTGTGTAAGTTATGGCAAACAATGAGCATTGCTGTGCTATTATCAGGTGATGTAACAAAATTAATTTTAATATGGGTTTACTGATGGGACAACTCAGTTCTACAGTTTTTGTGTTATTCAGTAACATAAAATCAATATTTGCATAGTGCAACTAGTTTCATTCATTAATGATTGACATGGAGTGGTCCAAAATATTTTGCGTGTACAATGAAACACATGTTCACTAAAGGTGGAATCACACGTTCGCAGACCACACCAAGCAGAGTGTATTGTACCAACAGCCAATCAGGGTGCTTCTTGCCACTTCTGCATCATCTGCGTTGTCTGCACTTAAGAAGTTAGGTTGATATGAAGTTTTTAGTGTGCAGACTACGCAGACAACACCAATATTACTCACAACTCAGTGTGTGGTGGCAAAGGCAAGCAAAATGGCTACAAACAAAGACTTTGATTCTTCTCACATGTCACTTAAACAATGACCACAAATTGTGTCATAAAGAAGATTGGTGCAAATGCAATCCTGCATATTTTCAAATCATTCAGCAAGAAAACTGTATAATAACCCTTGACGTTTGTGTTATAGATTTTCCACAATTTATTTAATTATATTGTAATTATAGATTAAAACTACATTCTGATATGTATATATGTGTCTTATCGTGAATAATGCCAAAGAAAAGCTATTTTTAAATGATATATTAATTAGAACTGTTTTGTGGGCTTTTATTTTGATTTGCTTGTGCTTACAATATAAACCAAATTAATGTGAAGATTTTTATTTTGAGTTTCATAATTCAGTAAGTATACACATTTAGTATTATTATTTTTAAAGCTGTCTACAGGGTATTTTTGATTTGTACACCTAAAAAGACTTGCTAATGTTTTTGTTAATATGTATACATTATAATTAATTAAATTTACATATGAGGAGAGTAATAATATATTTTAATGATTTAAGTGCATTTTGCACTTTCTAGTTTCTGACAACATAGAGTATTGCTGTTATACAAATTACAATATCTTTACAAAAAATGAACTCTGTCAAAAATTGAAAATTAACCGTATCTATAATTTTAGTGCCGTAAATAATTCCTCAGGGTTGGAATGTGTAGTTATACTCACACAATTAACTCTTTAAATCTTAATCCAACACAAACCTTGCTACCACCATTTTTCAGAAATATTGAGTAGTTTGCAATTTAGGGGAGGAATTGGGGGGTATGCGAACAATGCAGAAAATCTGGAAACTTGAATCACAACCACCAAAATCCGCTCTGTCTGCTTTGTCTGCTCTGCGTCTTCTGCAAACGTGTGAATCCTTCTTAAGCCATCAGAATTTATTTTTGGTTTCTGAATTTTTTTTGTCACTCAGTACATTGTATAAATTATACATGATCACATAACAAAGGAAATGTCATAGTTATCTAGGTAACAATGTTTTTGTATTAATTAAAAAGCTTGATTAGTGAACTAAATAAGGATTTCAGCATAGTTACTTGGCTCCCATAGATAAGTTTTTTGCAATGACCGGGGATTAAACATTTGTTACTTTGTTTAGTTTTTGTAGCAGACTTCAAATGTATGTAATCTATATCACCTGCATTAACCTGAGGTATGAAGATAATATTTAAACTTTTGGCTTTAAGATGATGTATGCTACAGAAGTTTTTCTTATAGCTATGAGAAATTATGGATAATTCTTTGTGCATGGAACTTAATCCTGTGAACAATGTTGCAGTAAATGTTTTCGTATTTATCTATAATGCCTAAATGCTAATTGAAAGTGAGTTTGGTGTTTTGACTATAAAATATAACCCTTTATGCATTAACCAATGAGAATGCAAACATAACTACAGCAAAAAAAATGCTTGTATTAAAACTACTTTTTTAACAATGGCTCCATAGTTATATAGTCCTGTATCATGAAAAATATGAATGAAAAATTATAAATGACACAAAGTTACATTTTAATAAATTTAATGTTCCCTTTGTGATGTGACAAATTGATGCGGTGGTTAGAAATTCTTGTCTTACTTTATTAGTGACTGCTGAATCAGTGGTCCACGTGAATGTAAATACATAATTACCTCAGAAAAATAAAGTGTTTATGAAACTTAAAATCACCAAAATTCAGACAAAATTACCATATTTCTACATAGGTAGCAGAAATGTGGGAAAATTTGAAGCATGCAATAATACAACACACAGTTATAATAGTTTCCTGGAGTTTTCTCCCGAGATGACCCCAATTCTCAAATGTTGACAAAAACAGCAAAGAGAAACCCTTACCTTGATACTTAGTCTTTCTTGAATTCCTAATCATTAAAGTTATAAACTTTTGTAAGTTTCACATTCGTACAAGTTTCTTATGACATATCTTAATAAAATGTCTTAGTATTAGCAGACTTTTAACATAGATGAGAATTGAAGATTTAATTTAAATTTTTGAAAGCTAATCAAAAATTGGTATCTTAAGAATTTGTTGAATGCCCCATCGCATTAAATTTATTGTTTGTTTTTTTTACACCCACATTTGTAGAGTAGTTGTAATGTATGAAATAGTGACTCAAGTAGGTAAGTTCTGCATAAAAACATGTGCAAAATATTGTAATTGTCGTCTACCAGAAGTTAACGAAATTCACTTGAGATGTTTGTCACCTCCAGATTATGGTGTATACATCATGTTGCTTCAGTGGAAATATGAAAGTGGATATCACATAATCTGCAGGAAGTACTGCGCTAGCAGAAATTTATTGCTATATAATGGATGTCAGTTTTATGGTGTGGATATGATGCAGTGCTATTTAAACTGTTAGTAATTAACACCACCACAATAATTAAAAAAAAACTGTGTTTTCTGATAGAAGATGGGAATATTTTAAGGACAGTTGCCTCAAAGTTTTGTATTGCATTATATTTTTACAGAAAACTTTAGTATTAATATTGTCAATAATCCTGGATTGCATACACAAGATTTCTACAGGGCACGAAAGTCACCAAAAATTAACAAAAAATGTACCTCTGTCACAAAAGTACTTATAAGTAGCAAAATCATTACAAAAGTTGCATATAAAAAGTTTCCAAAAATTTTTTTGTCAATCTCTTATATGGGTATCATTTCATTGACTGCGAGGCTCAATCTCATATCAGTTATGAATCAATACAGTTTATTTTTGAGGTAAAGATGTATCTGTATTATCTTATGTTGAAATAAACATGCCCATTTGGGGATTTGTTGTTAACATTGACACGTAACTCTAAACCTCAATATTTTTTTCCATTATTTCCTCCTAACAAGGGCTCACTTTCTCCTGCCCTGACTAAACTTGATACGTATCTGAACCAGTGACTGGTAACATCGCCATAGCGGTAACATACGGCCAGAAAACAACACATGTCTGGGAAATGTGATGACATTTCTCAATGCACTGTCTGAGCACCAGGTGTGGCACAATGTTTGAATGAACAACACTTCAGAGAAGCAAACAAGTGAGGAACCAGCCCTCTAGGATAACACACAGGATTTTCCTACCTTAAAGAAGCAGAACTTACATCTGAAATGTAACAAGAAAAATTGTGCCTAACTATGCACCCAATGCAACCCATGCAGTGGGCAACCCCCTGCTGCCAATCACTGCCAACTGGTCTATGCAAATTTGGTCTGCACCACTGCAGTGTGGGAGTGAGCCAAAAGAGCAGTCTTTATCAGAAGGGAATTGACACTGGTGTATATAGGCTCGTTGCACCCCAGATATCACAGAAAGTTCTCCACCAGCAACTTGTGGCACTCCTCGGACCAACTTGTCCAGAGCCGTGCTCTGACGGTGGTCCTTTAATAAAGAGCTGCAAAGACAGGGATACCTGCATAAGCATCAGCCACTGCCAGTTTGACTTAGAGCAGGGCTGCCACTGATTCTGAACATAAATCCTAAATCCAACCAACAAGAGTTATGGAAAATTCTATAAAAATATATTAACTATAAGTATCCTGAAAAATCAAGGTCCGTTCACAGGCAAATGATCGTTTTGGTTATATTTTCACCGGCCGACAAATGGAAACAGCTGTACAAAGTAGTTGCAGTTAAAGTTTAGGCTAGTGGTGAAAATTTTTTGAATATTGAGAACAGTTAGGGGACAGCAAGATAACTTATTGTTTCTCTATTGTGTTTGCCATGTGGCACACCTGGCTGCATCTCATGCTAATGATGAACTCTCAACAGTGTTTGAATTGTGAATTCAGCGAGCTTGCTTGTGAATTTAGCTTTTAAACATATAGGCAGGTTATTTTCACAAATAAAACTGGCCTCAATAATTCTGCATCAATCACATCATTAGTTTTCTTCATAACAAAGCTTGAAAGAGACTAATTTACCTCTAAAGATCTTAAGCATTTTTTTGCAAGTTACTGCATTGCCACAACGTCGCAAATCCTTAACCCATTCAGACCCAGTGTACAACACAATTGTGTACATTTACACACTCGCATAGGCTATTCACGGTAAAGTAAGCACTTTTGAAAGCCCTCTTGTTTAAAATACTTGTAAATAAATATATTTTATTGTAGCCTTAGAGGTTAACTTCAGAGTGCGGTGGAATACACACATTATGTTTATTACGTATATGGTAATATTTATTTTGAAATGTGGTTAAAGAATGAAACATGGCTGAAAGGAAAAAGTGACTAGGGACTCAAAAGTGCTCACTGTACTGTGAACAGCCTATAGGTAAATTTCAGTCCATACTGCACACTATGAATCTCAATGACCAATGATCTTACCTGTGGGTAAATTATTTGCAAACCATGTTGTTGGTCTATGTCATATAGTAAATTCTCTTTATAAAGTACTTAAAGGGGCTGCAAACACACGCACTACCTTATGGAGGGGTAACATCATACACAAGCACTACACACACTGGACACTTTTTATGAATATGAATAGAAGTTAAGAACTACTGATATAACCTATTATTTAAAAAAAAAATTACAATTACATTATGACAGTAAAAAAAATTAAATGCTGTCAAAACACAGAATGTAAAGAAAAATAAAAGATAATAAATACATACCTCTACTAATTTTCGACATGGAGTAATATAACCATTTCACCAAATAAAACAATATCATTTAAAGGTTTTCACATCAAGTAAATAAACATATTAGACTTACACCCTACAAAACATTTTTGAACCTGAAATAACAAAAAAATTAGAAGAAAATTAGTAATCTAATAAAGTTGACAAATGTTATTTTTTCTCCAAATAATTAAGAAGGTTGGTCTGTATCTTCCACCATGAAATGTCTTTCATCACTGCATATCCAACCTTTCTGAACAGTTTCATGTTCACTTCTGATAAATCTGAAGTCATAAATACCCAATAGAGGACATCCTGCGCATTCATAGCTTCTTGTTTTGGTGGACGTTTTATCTCGCGTTCAGCTTCTACCTCATCTTCTTGATATTCCATTTGCCAACACATGACTGTGCTAGCTGGCATATGTACGACCGTTTAACTTGTGAAATCACTCTCTGGTCTAAGGGCTGTAACTTGCTAGTGCAGTTCGGTGGGAAAAACGCAATTAATTGTCACATTTCATAGCTCAGCTTGAACTTTGTGTGCAGCGCACGAGTCAGAGAAAAAGATCATATTTTGGTTATGGGCTCCCATTCGAGCATCCAGACTTTGTAGCCACTATTCAAATAGCACAGCAGGCATCCAGAATTTTTGTGGTTTTTGTGAATGCAGGGCATTTTTTTATATTCTTGAAACATCTCTTTCAAATGTTTTCCGATGACCAAAGGCTTCAGTTTTTCAGAGCTGTCACAGTTGGTGCAAAAAAAAAAAAAATCTCTCATTACTGTGTTTGCCTCCATGGCAGGATTCACCTTTAAAACCTAATGTCCTGTATGGCAGAACATTATAAAAAATCCAGCCTCATCTCCATTGAAAATATCTTAGGCCTCATAACCTTCTGTAAGGGATGGCAATTTTTGTTTCCAGTCATCCGTTACTGTTGTGTCCATAGATGCCTCTTTAGTACACATCTTTAGTATGCTGAGATTCCACCTCATTTTAAAACAAGTAAGCCAGCCATTATATGTGCTTGAAAGTTATCTATTCCAAGCTTAAATGCCTTATTGCGAGTGTTTTCCTGTAATGCCACCCCTGAAATAGGTATGTTATTTGCACATGCTTTAACAACCCAGTTAAAAACAATATTTTTATCTAGGTTGCTGTTGACACACTTATGTATCTTTTTCTCTTCTGCATTTTCTGTTCTGTTTGCGATGATCATAGTAAGAGTTATAGGAGTAATGCTAAAGTTTCTTGTTACATAACATTTTGCTTGCAGCTATCAACAGCCTTATATATTTCCAGTTTTGTAGCAATACTAATGCTGGCCCATTTTTTACCACTCATTTAACTATACTTTGTAAACACTTTTACGCACATCACAAAAACTTAATAAAATTAAAAACTGAACAACAACCTAAAACTTTCAACTCTCATAACCAAGATGTATGAATTGCAGGAAAAAACCCATTCGTGAACGATGGAAGAAGCTTGCAGCGTCTAGGGAAACCATTACCACCAAGTTTACAAACTGTTTTCTAAAGAAATGTAATCCATTTTTATCCCATCTGTAAACACTGAATAAGAGACCATGTTTACGTTGAATAATTGTAGGTTATTCTTGGCATTGTGTTATTCACTTATATTAAGGTTAACTTACTTCAAAATGTAATTATTTTTGTTAAAAAATATGTTTAGCCATGTATTTTTGGGTTAGGTTGACAAAGTTTCCCCAGCCGCAGAGATTAGGTTGGTGTGGTTTCCCTAACCGCAAAGGTTAGGTCAGCATGGTTTCCCCAGCCACAGCCCAAAAATACACATAGCCTTTCAGCATTTAGGTTTTCATATTCGTGATATGCAGAAAATAATTCTTTAATGTAGAAAACCCCTAACTTTTGCTGTGATAAGGATTTTCACGCCGAAAAAATTACATACTGTATTTTAAGTCTCAATGAAAAATAGCAGTTTTTCTCAGCAGGCGTACCTAGCCTGACCTTTATAAAATAAAATAAATTACTTTTATTTAATCGGGCTGCGGTGGTGTAGTGGTAAGACTACTTAACTCCCACATATGCAAACCAGGTTTGATTCCCGGCGGGGTGTCTCCTGGATTTTCGCATGTAGGAATTGTGCCGGACGATGCCACTGGTTGGCAGGTTTTCTCACACTCTTGTTTTCCCCGCCCTGCTCCATACTCGCCTTACTTCTCCCTCATTGGCTCTCAAGACCTTGATATTAAGAGCTGCCCAAATCTCTCCACACATCTCTTCTTACTCCTTTTCTTTAATCATGAAAATTACATTTTTCTTACTGTAATTTCAATAATTGATTGACCAAATAACATTTTGCGTAACTATTAAACAATGCCAAGGAAATAATTTGTGATCAGAAACATGTCTTTAATGTTAAACCACGCAAAAGGAATAACTTTTGACACATGGAAAAAAATATGTATTTCCAAAGGTAGCACAATTGTGGAAGCAGAAAATTGTACGTTGTATAATTATATGGCCATAGGTTTATGCTTGTGTATCAAGGAACTGACATCTTTTTACGCTATACTGAATTGCACATATAAGTGGGGTACTTAGTAGAGAGAATTCACTGTAATTTTTTTCATATAACTGTAGCCAAATGCACAGCCTACAGCTCATTGTCTGTGACAACAAAATAAGTGTTGTGTCGACCAAGTACAGCACGCATCCAAAAAATGTTTGTTTAAAACACCTGAAACTATAAACTAAAGTGGGTCTGAAAGTGTAAAGTTTCCTACTGGAAATGCTAAGGATAGAATTACATACTGTGCACTTTGCCTGATAAGTACTTTATCCCGGTTTTAATCATTTCAGTTCATTTTCCCTTTCTCGTTTTTATTGCTGCCTAAATGGAGCCAATCAGGTGATGATTTAAGTTTTATTCTTCATTGTATCATGTACTTATAGCTGTTAAACTCTCTTATGGAGTATAAGCTTTAAAATGCAATTTCTGACATCACAACTTATAATCATTTTAATAATCCCTTCACATTTAAAAGTAAGAATGTGAGGTTAACCATTAACATAAATAAATAAAAATAAAACTGAAACTACAGATGACGAAAAGATTTAAACTATCAATTACTTCCACATTTATGTAGCCAGCAAAACAAAAATTTTATGATGTAGTTCAAAATGTTGCCACTGTGAGCGGTTAAGTTATATCTACAGATCTCTTTGATAAGTTGGTTAATCTGTGGTGTCTGGCCATTTAGTAAACTACACATACAACGTACTTGTGAAAGGAAAATAGAAAATATCTGTGATATTGCAATGAAATCTGTTAATCCGTTAAAACTGCAGCCCTGACTTAAAGCAATGCTGATGAACCCTTCATCTTCTGAAAGGCTCTCCAGCCATACCCCAGCCGATTCACCCAGTAGTTTTCTGGATATGCTTTCATCCAGCCTTGGCCCTATCTGGAGACTGCTAATATGAAACTACTTGTCATCTCCCCTAACCTCTCGCTCGTTTGAGTGCAAGTTAAGTACCATCGCTTAAGCGCCAACATAAGTTTTTTAATTTTTATGCATTTGTTTTATTGTGTTATAAATGCCAGCCCCATAATACATTATGTTGGCTCCATTTGTGTAACTACCCCAGGCACCCTCACCCTTAGTAGAAAGGCGACAGGGATTCTATGGCAGTGTACTAGATGTTGTCAATTTTGATTACTACTTTTGAGAATAAGGTCTGTAGCTAATTAACTTCAGAGTTTTCATTTTAATTAAATTTAACCTGTTTACATTTTGTCCTTTAGAGAATGGGAAGTGCCTTTGAGTACCTTCTGTACCATATCACTGCCCAAATTGGTTTTAAAGTTTGACTCTTTGAGTGGAGTTTACCCATGTATACATTGGCACAGTGTGCAGCTTTAATGTGTTGGCACCACTAATTTTCAGTCATTAGCCATTAAATATTAGCATATTTCAACTAGAAGTGCATATGCATGTTGGTTTTTAGTTTGATGGAACTTTTGTTGTGTGTTGAGTGTTTTTTTGTTGATCGATTATTGTTGATTTTGTACAGAAATTAGTTTTTTGCAGAGATGACAATGAGGTCAATTTTTGGTCAAACACACTCTGTTTCTCTTATGCTAATAAAAAAATGAATAATAATAAATAGTTTATTTCGATATTTCTTAATTCCATTAACATGCTGCATAATACCAGTGTTAAAGTTAGCACACAATGTGATAAAAGTAACCAGCTACTCTCGTGTTTAACTACAGTTTTATCAACATGCTATTTTGTGTTTCACATTATATAATCTTAACATCAGTGTGCAATGCATGTACATAAATTACCCAAGTGTGTCTGCTAGTTTTGTTTTGGTGCTTCAAGTCAAAAGTTTTCTTCCTATGTCTGGAGAGGCAACAGTCGATAGTTGCAGCTTCTGAAACTTGTAAAAAAAAACTGTGTTAAATGTGACACTTTCAGCTGCCTTGTAATGTTTTATTCATACAAGTAGTTTCTATTTGTAGTTCTAGAGTAATCTCCGTTTTCCCGTGTGATGCTTGGTTTTCCATTTAATTCCATCTTAGTATTGAATATTTTCTAGCTATCGCATGGGTGATGGTATTTACTGCTGTAGCGAGTGCATTTACTAATGTTTGACTACTTATGGCTGTTTAATTTGAGTAAATGATGTATGGCTTTTATGTATATACTTATATGCATGTAATAAATGTTGCACTTCATGCATGTTTTTGTATTTGTTTTTCTGAGATGTGTTTATTTCTGTTCAGCAGTTTAGGTGCTTGTTTAGATATACCAATTTCAGGTTTGCTTGTCAGATGTGTTTTTAAGTTACACAACCAGTAATTAATGCATTTTTGGCATGATATAGTTTTTTTATAGTATTGTTTTAACTTAAGTGATAATTTATTTGGAATTTCGTTGTTAGTGGGTTGTGTAATTAATTTTATGAAAAATACATATTTTGAGGCTGTTGCCTGGTTTGACAAACGTGAGAATTTGGTATAGAAAAATACATGTTAATATAGATAGATGTATACCACAGGGGACGTTTTTGAGCAGAAAAATATGTGCTTCTTTGCTATCGAAGCCTTTTGTAACATCAACGTATAGCCTGTTTCCGGGGAAAATCAGAAAACTTAACAATTACATTTAAAAATTACCAAAAAACAAATTGTAATATTTGCCTCGATACAGGCCTCAAGAGTATCATTTCTCACACCTAGATTTTTGTATCAAATTTATTTTTAAAAATTGGCTTCGTAAAACCAGAATTTCAATTAAAATGTATTTTCCTAGAACAAATTCTCACCAACTTCAAACCAGGCAACAGCCTTAAGGGTACAGTTAAAAAAATATATGTGTGTGTGAACTTAAGTATGGAGTCCACAGTGTCTTCTATTACAGGTCTTTTTTGCTGTTCTGTAATACATTTATTTTAGTTCTGTTCTTCAACCAACTGGTAATCTCTCTGTTTGTCCTGGTCCTGTTTCCAAAAAGTTATTTTTTTTTACCAGCTGTTATCTCCCCACCAAAACAGCACATATGATAATGCTTTTCTATTTTACAAGTGTTTAAATTTTGTAAAATATTCAAACACTACTGGTGCCATGTCACTTAAGAAATTATTCAGAGGTTAAAATATTGAGAATTTCTTTTGAATACATAGATCTGATTATATTATGTGTGTATTGGTTAGTAATAGAACTGCACTTTTCTCTTTAAATTCATTAAACGTTTTAGCTTCAAGAAATCTATCCAAAACTGCAACACATGCATTGAAAGATTCCAACCACAGATTGATGATGGAGAAAAATAATGGAATTTTTTGTTTTTGCTAATATTTCCAAGCTATTGGTAACACATGCTTTTGTGGTCTTTGAGCTTACTTTTTAAACTGACGATCAATTACAAACACCATATTTTCATATACGTGTGTTATGGAAATTTGTTGCGAAATGGGTTCTAGATATTTTGTCATCTTTTTAAATGAAATGTTTAAAGAAGTTTGTAAAATTTGGCATTAAATTACTTTTTTTTTTTGTGGTGAAAAGTTATTTCATGCAACAAAGGAGAGGTTTGAAATCAAGTGATGTGTGTGTGCCTTATATTTTAGTCCTATTTATTGTGAATTTGACACTTAATAACTTCTTGAGTGGCTAAAATTGTTGAGAATTCTTTTCTGTGTAATAATATATTATATATTTTTGATTGTAGTTTTGTTTTGAATCTGCTAAAGTTTTCTAATGTTAAGAGTGTTAAAATAGCATTAATTGTTCTGATAATGTTTGCTAACATATAGCTTGTTCTTAATTCTGAAACTTTTTAACTCTAATGTTGCCATTATAACAAAAGAATAAAAGTGACTATTATTATGTTCCTACAATTGAGTGAAGACTGCAGTAGCAACACTGTAGATTAAAATCACATTTTGTTTATATATATAGATTGTTGTGTTTCTTTTACAGATGTAGAACTTTATGAAGCTCGTCGAACTGTTGCAAGTATAGTACGAGCATAACCCTGAAAGTCTGAAATGTGCATAAAATTTGTGTAATATGGTTCTGCTTATATTTACACCTGTGTAAATTTGCTGTTTAATGCAACGTTGATTTGAGCAAAAGTTTGGATCATAATCAAAGGTGCTAGTGTGTTTAATGCAGCTTTTTTTTGTTCAGTGTGTGCACATTCATGTGTATTAATAGTAACTTCAGCTGTCATAGTTATATGCACTTGATATATTTCCAGTACTAATTTGTAAATATTTACAAAGCCTATCATAGCAACAAAAATTGTGTGTGTATATGTATATTTGTTAAAGCAGTTTTATTAATTTTGTATGGTACTTTAATTTTCGATGAGATTGAAACTGAAACTTTGATTAATAAATGCTTAACCATATGAACTGTGTCATTTTTGTGACCAAAATTTATTACCTGTGTATAAGTAAATACTTTATTGTATAATGGCTTAGTGTTTGTATATTAAAAAAAATTACTTGTTTAAATAATTTTCTTTTTTATTACCGTAAAATACCTGCAAGAGTGCTACAATAACATTAGATGTTTTAATATTTATAGCAATATTTTTAAGAGCAGCGGAACGTGTTGGCCATTAAGAATTTGGAATTTTTAGTCCTTGTAATTTTTAATTAAAAGGCCTAAATTTTTTTTGTACAATGACTTTGTTTTCCAAATTATTAAAAAATTATAGGGATGTTTACAAATAGTACGTGTGTGTGTGTATATATACATTACAGGTAGGTGTGTGTGTGTGTGCACGTATGTGCATGCCCACACACGCACATTATGGGTATTTGTACTTCACTAAATATACACACACGCAAATTTTTTTGGGTTTATTTAAAAGTAGATTGTGATATAAACTGTGAGACAAGCTAGTAAGTGTGAATAACCAAAAGAAATAATTGCACAGTGTTTAGTTTCTTACATGTTGTGTTCATTTTATTGCATATTATGTTTATTTCTTTACCATATTCTCAAGTTATGTACAAAACATGTATGATGTTTTAATAATCAAAGGTGCCATGCATAAAATAATATACTTTTGCTAAATAAAGAAAATGTAAACGTGAAAGAAAACTATACTCTCTTCAGTCAACAAAAGCCATGCATGTTATGGCAATATCTAAATTAGAAATTATTTTTTCATGTACAGATTAACAATACTTGCATCTAGATAATAAGATTCTTGCATTGTTTTAAGATGAGTGTTAACAAGAACTGCAGCATGAAGAAAGTGCTGACTGCTGTTAAAAACATTTCGGGTTTGACAAGAAGTAAATTTAAACAAGTAAAGGTTTCACAAAAGAGTATTTGTTTTCAGTGTGCTAATTTTTACTAAATTTCACGTGTTAAGTATAATTTTTTTTACAGTTACATCTAAAAAAGTACTGCTAACAGCCTTGTTACACTAAATCCAAATCATTCTTACAGTATGATTACAGTGTAACATATAACACTTGGGTGAAAATCACTTAAACTTTTTAATTTAGTAGAACATTGCTGAGACTGGAATGATGATATATCCTGAGAAAGGCGAAGGTATATTATAATTTTGATTTATTCAGTCAAAGCTTCACTGATTTTATTTCTTGTTGGAACTATCATGTATTGCACCTTCCAGCAGTTATCAAAACATGCACACTTTGGAACAACTGCAGTAACGTATTATGTAGAGTAGTAGGCCAATGTACTCTACACCTATGATAGACCTGTATATTCTCTACAGCCATGTGGATGGCCAGATGTATGAGCAGAAGAAATTTCTGACATAGGTTTATCAAGTACAAAAAAAACTAGGTTACAAAAAGGAAGGTACTGCTCCAGGTGCTTGCACATACATATTAACTCATTCTCCCAAATACAAATAATGTTAAAAAAAGGGGCTCTTGCCCCGTGATGCATTGTCTGTCCAGAGCACCAAAATACTTTTCAACATCACTACCCACATGTTACGCTAGAGATGCTGTGCCACTGGGCACATGGTGTAATGAGCGCCAATTCGATAGCGAGTTCTAAAAAGACACTGCCAGATAATAAAAATAGCACACACAGAAGGATGCATTGGATGGTACTGAAACATTATAGAGGTAGTGATACAGATGAGTAATAAACATAATCACATAAGCAGAACAGCAGGACATGTACATATGGATCTGTGGTACTATGGTCATCTCTAGTAGTGTGTTTCACCCCCTTGCACTGCGATGTACGCTGCAAAACAGTCTGGTATGGAGTCCAGCGGATGCTGGATGTTCTTCTGAGGCAGACAGGTCCACAATGGGTGGGGGCTGTGTTTGTAATCCCGGATAATGCAGCACAGCTTAGTTAGGGACACATTAGGGGAATGGACAGGCCATGGTAGTGTTTGGACATGACAGAGGCAGTCCTGGGCAACCCATGCCTTGTGTAGTCTGGCATTATCCTTCTGAAATATTGCAACTGGAATCCTGGCTAGAAAGGAAGCAGATAGGAGTGTTAGATCTCATCCACATACCACTGGACTATCAATGTTCCCCATAACATGACAAGAGCAGATCTGTTATAGTAGACTGACTCCCCAGACCATAATGCCTGGTGTGGGGGAATGTGCTGCTTGATAGCAAGGTTGGAATTGTGGCATTTATCAGAGGCCCTCCACGCTCATGTGCAATGATCATCAGTCCTTATAACAAAGCTGCACTCATTACTAAATACCACACATTGCCACTCTGTGGCATTCCTCGTTGCTCTAGCCTAGCATCACTGCAAATGGAGCCGCCACTGTTGCAAAGTTAATGGCAGCACACACAATGGGTGCTAGGATTGCAGATTCACCTCCGCAAGGCATGTGGAAATGTTTCATTTGCATACAGGAGCCCCAACACTGGACTGGTTTGCCATGGGATCTTTGTGCCTGGCGCACAATCCATCAGTCCTCTCGACTGATAGTTGACCTTGTCCGTCCTGAATGGATCCTGTGTGTGTTGGTGCCTTTAAATATCAACAGCATTTAACGGTATGGTCCGATGAATCCATATGGTGATGTTTATGGCTTTTTCCCAGCATTCTTCTTCACTCTATATGCTTGCCTGATATAGTCTGGTGTTTCTCTCATTAATGAAGCTTCGAATACGCACCAGTGTATGCAGTGTCTATGGCAACTTTTCTGTGCTTGCAGCACCGCTGCCAGGTGTGTGGTCGAATGCAAACGTACCAACATGGAATCTTGTGAATGTCAGCCCATACTCTTGCTATTTACATCATTTTGTGGTTGTGTGGTTTCTTCATGGTGTGCTATTTTCATTCTCCGGCAGTGTAACTCGAGCACAAAGATGGTTTATAAACCTTCTGAATCATAAGTCCTTATTTCAATATGTCGCTGTTTCACTTCGTCAAACGCTATCTCACTCCCACATGCCAACTTCTAGAAAACTGCTGAATGAATTATGATCCTTCTATAAACACGTTTATCCCAACTGGTACAACAGAAAATCAAATTATCAAATTACTATTTCATTGGTGAATAGTTAGGCCTATCAAAATAAATTGTTACCAGATTACATCCTTTAACCTAGAAATACCTACAATGAGTATAATTTCTTACCTCATCACAACAGCATTGAAGAGAGTAGTTTGCTTTTAAAATAGTCTTCATCTTATCTTTGAAACATGTGTTGAATTCACCAATCAATAATGGCAAAGAATTTCATTCTGAAAATGTTTTGTGGCTATAATGCTAGAGGGTTGGCATGTTAGTTATCTGATAATTTCATTTTGTTACACACTCTTACATTATACATAATCTAATTATTAGCCTCCATACTTTTCAACTTTTTCTCAGTTCTATGAACTTTTTTTCTAATCTCAATTTAGTTTTTTTCCTTCCAACATGTTCATTATATAATAATGCAGATGTTATACTGATTTAAAAATTTTTGGTTGCTTGTTATTTCTTCTCTAATGTTAAAACTTTTCATGTTGCTAGTTATTTCCTCACGAATTTTAAAAATTATTAGTTTCAGGGATGCAAATATTGGAAGTTAAAAATAATACTACGGTAGAACCTCCCTGAAACAATCCCTCTGCAGTTAACCAGAAATAAAGTAGTTATAAGTATGTTGGGAAATTTATCAAACACTTTTGACCCACTCTAACTCTTATATGTAAAAATTTGCATTTTTTTTTTCATGAAGCCCATGTTCAGTTGTCTAGCACAAAAATGAAACACTTTTTTAATATAATATAAACTTGTTTTAATTGGCACACGTTTCCATTAAAAAATTATACTTGAGAGGAATATATTTAGCCTCCCCTTGTCTCCCAAAATGTTAAAAACGTTGAGAAATGTGACTATTTCACACCAGAATGAACATTGCAACGTTCGGCCGCGGAGTTACACTGCCGATGTTACGTTGCCACGACTAGCTCAAAGGTGGAATACGAGACTCAGTAAAAATGACGCCGTTTGATTAAGAAATAAGTTCCAGAATAATTGTTATATATGTTTATTTAACATTTAGTGAGACAGTTCACAGACGAAGTTCCAGTATGCAGAGTACGAACTTTTACATATAACCATTCAAGAGCAGAAACAGAGTCACTGTCGTTTACAGATTATTCATTTCTCAAAACTGTCCCGAAGAAATTTGAATGTGTCTACCTCCCACACCGGCGGAGAAATAAAATAGTCTAGTTGCCGATGTGGGAGTTATCGTCACACCCGACGTGGACTAGACGAGCATTGTACCACTGCCCTGAAGGGCGACTGACTTGAAGTGAAGCTTAACCTGAAGTGACTTCTCTCGCCGCAGACTGACTCTGAAGTGCGACTGATCTCTTGTGTGACAGGCACACGCGTCTTTTGTGCTGCCTATCACCCCCCTCTCCTGAGATAAGGGCCTGGCCACGCACGCTCTCAACACGTTATCGTAACTAAGACTGCGCCGTCAACATAAACGAACTTCTCGTACATCAAAATTTGTTGACGCTTAACTGAAAACTATGATGTTTGAAACGTAACTGCAAACGTCCGCCCGATAACCTACAATAGCACACGTCTGCCGGATAACAAACTATCACGGGAAACGAGCCACCACGGCTTTAATTTTGAAACCGTTAAAATTATTACAAAGCTTTCCGAAGCTAAAGAAAAACAAACAAAATTGAAACACTTGTCCCGAAAATTAAGAATACTGAGTCATTACAACATGGACTTACAATTATTGGTAAAACAACATGATTTTTGCATACAATATAGCAGTAAAACCCCTTATATGCACTTTTTAAGGGAACACCTGGAAAAAGTGTAAATTGTGGGAAAGTTGCAATTACTGATTTCTGCTAGCATATACAAAATACTTGCACAAGCCACACACGAGAATTCATTATTGCTTACAGAAACAACATATTTACAACTGGGACATTGCACAGATAAAATACTTAAAACTATAAAACAAAAAAACTGAGCAGTTTCAGATAAGAAGTGTAAAAGATGTGTTTATTCACACTTAACCTAACCGGATGCACGAACAAAAAATGCAATATGCAAAGATATGCTGTGACACCAAGATGGTGTTCTGCATTGAAAACCTACAATTGTA
Organism: Clitarchus hookeri; assembly: GCA_002778355.1. NCBI lineage: Eukaryota > Metazoa > Arthropoda > Insecta > Phasmatodea > Phasmatidae > Clitarchus > Clitarchus hookeri. The sequence continues at coordinate 209,479 of NQII01000140.1, read as the reverse complement.
CAATCAATAGTTTATGTTCATCTTGTTGCGCTTAATGCTTGCAACGATTCTATGGCCCCATGTGTGAGAATAACATAACACAAAAGCTCAGTTCACTATGAAAAATATGTGCAAAATGAATGTGTACGTATCAAACTGAGAGCAGGTATTCTTTATTGCTCTGTTCATGGTTTTTGTGTATGTAAACAGCCCTTACGTACATGACCATGAACCATACCGTAAAGAATACACTCTTTAATTTCGGGAGTTTAATTGTAGTGAAATAAGTCTTCTAAAGTTTTCAATGTTACGAATCCATGACAAATAAATATGGTGTCCATATCAGTTGTTTGTAAACGTAGATTGTGGGCAATAAATTTATCAGATGGTGTAATTTTAGGGAATGTGTAACACTGAAATTAATGCATAATAAACCTTAGCTAGTGTTAAGAGCAGGAAAACATATATAATGAGAGTGTACCTTAAATCACCACTTTAACAAACATTTCATGATAACAAAAAACTGTTTTGGTCCCGACAAGCCTATGCAGTACAATGTATTTTTGTTTCACTTTAACAAATTTTTAAATTACAACTTTGGTATATTAATAAAATATTCACGTTAAACACTTTCACTCAATTCCATAACTCAAAAATTCAGATTTTTACTCCTTAAGATAACCAAACATTTCGTAAAATATTGCAATGTTTACAAAATGTGTGGTGGCTGTGCCATAGTTATTCCAACAGATGTTTACATGACTTGAAATGATGAAGCCACAGCAAGTTGTCACACAAAATTTCATCTTGGTGCATGAAGCGCTTGTGGCATGGCGGGTGTGCGAACTACACAGTATCTTTCTTTTGCACTGCATTGAGATCATTTTGTCATGTACTGCATTTATGGTATATGTGAGAATGTTTGTTTACGAGCGGTACAAGGGTTATGTTGTTTTTGAACGCAAATAAAGTACCGCACCTGTAGCGTGCCATTTAAATTGCTTTGGTATGCTGTGAAATTTGATAAGAGATAAGTGAAATATATTAATTTGCGGTGCCATACAAGTTATGAGGCATTTTAATGCATATAAATAATTATCTGTTGAAAATGCATCATTTTCAGAAATTGTAGGCAGAAAATCTTGGTAATTTATTTTGGTGAAAATCGTAGTAGTCCGTGTGGTTTATAACTGTTGCATAACGTGAAATACATTTATCTCTAGATGTTTTTAGATATGTGTACTATATTCTAGTGGAATATAATAATGCTCCTATAAAAACTGAAATGGATAATGCAAATTATAGTAAACATCCAAAAAGTAATGATATTATCAGTACACTGAATGTTCGTTGAGCATCTGGGTCATAATGTGATATAATTACAAAATAATTGAAAATACTTTTATTAAAAATCAAGCTAAAAAATAGTTGACATGTAATTACGTTCCTTATGTTAAAATAAAATATTTATGAGTCTTGTAGCTATAAATATCATATACACCTTGCTCAAAATTTATGGGTAGGTGCTTTCACTACAAAGAACTTCTCTATAATGAAAAAGCAACATTTGTGGTCCCTTCAAGTTTGTAGTGAAGTTTTGCTGTAAACACAAAGTTTCACTGTAATTAAATTCAATAGTTGGATGTCTTCTGAATGAAATAATACCCCAGACATATATACTTGACCTCTCCTTGCTGTCCTAAATGTTTAAATATTGTGTGGCGGCCAAGTGCAAAGTTCATTTTGAGTGGCTTCTTGTCGGAAAATCAGGGGATTTGTTACAAAATATTAATTAATGTCAATAAACACACGTTTTCTGAATAAACTGATATCCTGGAAGGGCATATATGAAACTTCTTTGTCGCCAAATAATGTGTAAGCACCAACCACCCGTAACTCAATGGCAAGTGCCAAGATTGTGTTATTAATTACTGAAAGTCATATAGAAAGCAATTTTAATAGCACTATTTATTTGCCTCTGTCTCAAAAATTAAAATTTTTTTAAATTAAATATTATTTACTTCATAATTTAACTAGGGGTTGACAAGGGTTCAATTACTGTGAAATGACTTCACTTGTGCTGGTTGAAACAGGGGAGTGCTGCCACCAACTGACTGCATGCAGCTATGGTGTGGTCAGGCCTTAGCTGAACGGCTTGCCTGATCACACCTTCAAACATAAACGAGCAGGATTGCCACCATTTGGTCGTCGACAGTTGCAGAAATCCCCTCCACCGGTCACTGAGCAGGGCCGCAGAACCACGCGCTTGATATAGGCCGTCGTTAACCGTCTCGTCGTCAGTCATCTTTAGTTCTTTGGGCGACCCGACCAGCCAAGCAGACCAGGAAGATGGGGTGTCCGGCCGTTGCTAACCGTCTCTTAGAATCAGCCTCCGGCAATGTTAACAAGGTGATTACTTTCCATTTAGGATTAAATAAAATGGCGTGAAGTATAATAATATAATGAATAATAACATTAAATTCAATGTAAAGCTCCCCCCGGTCAATGGTAACTTAAATAACTAATGTATAAAATTTTCATGTAATAAACCTTATACTATTTTTCTGTGCTCTACCGAATAATGAGTAATTATTTGAGATACGCCCCCAGCATATTCTCAAGTGCGAATTAGCTGAAAAGCTAGTTCGTAACAATGGTGGAGGCGCCAGGTAAGTTCCTTTCCTTTCCAAGTGATCCTCCTTCTTACTCACAACCTTCCTTAAGTCCTTCCCTTTCACTCCCGTTGGACTTAACTTTAATTGAATAGCATTGTATAATCTTCCACTTTAGAACAAGTAAAGTCTATATTAATCAATTCAAACAATCCTTTTAATTATCTGAGCTTATCCTGTTTTCCTTTCCTAAGAGTGTTATGAGCCACCCAGGCTCATAACAAATGGTGGAGGCGCCGGGCACTTAAAGACACGCCCACAAACTGCTTGTCTCCCGTCTCCTCCTCAGCTGACTGCATGTGAGATGAATACAGCTTGCCAGGTGCCTACAACTATGCTGTAGTTTTTAATTTTTAGTACAGTTACAACATTTATGGTATAAATTATGTCCTCAAAGTATTATACAATATTTTTGGGGCTATAGAGAATTGGCTTTAAAACAATTTCAGCAATGATAACAGAGCTTCTAGACACTATGCTTAGTGAAACTTTTCCATTCCAGTGGACACGATTGTGCAATTTGTGTGTTATTTTTTGTCGTGGTTACTCCAGTACCTTAGTGTTGTCTATATATTTTATTGCCAGTTAATTAATTTAGTATTTGCCCTTATTTTGCATAGTTAATTGTTAGTGCCTTAGAGCATCTTCTTTTGTGAAATGTAATGTTATTGTCATATGTAATTAGCTTCATAAAACTGTTTCGTCCGCCCTTTTCTGCAAGCACCACAAATATATTTATCTGCCAAGAGCTGGTTTCAAAAAACCACATGTTGTATTTGCTGAATTATTCTGCAAATTATTTTGTATCGGTGGCAGATGTGATTTTAGTGGAGTGATTTACAAGGATTCCCATTGATCACCATATGTTCAGGATTTGCAATTAGGAACAGTAAGTTGGTGTTTTCTGTAAATAGTGTATTTTTAAACAGTTATTAGAATGTCAGAAATATTTGTGCCACAAAAAACTGCCTTTCTCTGTTTTGTAGTTTAAAAATAACGCGTGTTCATTATATGGAAAACCAAACGAGTGTAGGGTTAACATCCATAAAAATGTTTACATACCATTGTTACTTGTATCGATGTGAACAGTGACATATTTATCTCATTTTGTTCTTTCTGTGAAGTTAAAACTTTCTAAGTTATGATCATTTGAATGTTATTTTCACACAAGTTAAACTTCCCACTACTCCATAAAAACAATAGGTATTTCAAAATAATATTGTCTGTTAAGAAGAGCCTCAAAACAATGCCATCTTATTAAAGATGTTAAAGTGTCTTTTCCTTCCCTCACCTGTAATAAAATAAACAGAGACCCCTGCCCTCTCCAGAAATTTAATTTGGCCATAATTGAAATGAAACAAGTTGGAATGGTAACCTTGCTTATAATATTGTACATTGATCACAGCATTGGTTTTTTAATGGTTTTCTTTATTGACAAAACAGCTGTGGCTGATGGATACATTGTGGCCACACTTCTTTTATACAGTTTTGTATACTTACATGAAATGCAGTATAGTTATTTGTACATATGAAAATGCATACACCATTGCAGTGGATTTTTTGTCTTTCTACAGATGTTACCATTTTAATACTGTTGACAAATGTGATTTTTGCAGTATTCTACCAAAATAAAACCCGTCTCTTCAAAACACGACAAGCAATTTTTGTATATTGTACATGTAGGGACATGAACTTTTCAGTAAACATAACTACTCAAAAACTGTGAAACACAATTTAGAAAGTTGTTGGAAAAACATGAAAAGTAGTGAAAAAAATGTTATGCTATTATATTATAAAATTCAGAAGTTTACCATTCACACTTGCCTATCGATACATATGTTTATTTCTGCAAGTGTCACTTTTCAATGCATATAGTAACTGGCGGCCACACAAACATTATAAATTATTTTAAATCGCAGACAGGTTTGTTTGTCACACACACAATTTGACACAACTAATTGACATAGTTCAACTTGACATGAACCTTGATCGTTAATGCTGTGTTTGAAGAAATGCCTTTGTTAAAAAAAAGTTTTGGATACTTTATTGAGATAAGTCAAAGGAAAACATTGTCATTATTTTGTGTTTTACTCTAGTAAGTTATGTCGCCTGTCTGTCACAACAGTACCATACAACGAAAAACACCTCTCACTGTCAACATTTGAGCAGGGCAGCCAAACAGCTCTCAGATTAGCACACACAAAAGCAGGAAAATCATATTTTATTGAGAGAAGAATCTCCACATCATCAGGCTGTTTCTTCTCTGTCTTTGTTCTTACTACTTCTTTGAAACTATTATAACTACGAGTGATGTCAGCAGTATCAAGACATTTTGTTTTATTCCAGGAAGAGTTTGAAATGATGTGACCAAGCTGCTGTTTACATAGTTGAGGACAATACTGGATGGGTTGAACAGCTTACCCACTAATTCAAATGCCCTTCTACAAGGATCTGTCGAAGTCAGTTCTTGCAGTTTGTCCATAGACAGTGATGCAGTACGCTGTGGTGTCTGTTTTATTTCTGCCCGAAGAACTTTGTTCCCAAACTCTTGTAGCAGGGAAGTAGTTTCACATTTAAAAATTCCATTAGTTGCTACTGCAAAACCTTCTTTCACATGTAGAAGCTTACTGCATAAAATGTGGGTGGTTGGATATGAAGATCCCTCAATGCTGTCCATAAGATTCATCAACTCTGCAGCATGTTCTCGAACAAACACAGCTTTAATGTGTGTTTTGTGAATATCTGACTTGGCAATAGTGCTGAAGTATTTACCCCTGCATTTGGTGAATTTTGCATTTCACTTGAACTGAAAAATTCAATCATGTAATTCAAGTACTCCGATACATACAACACAGACTTGAACCAGCTTTTCCAGCAAGTGAGAACAGGAAACTCGGTAATTTTCTTGTTACTATTTGAATAATTTCCTATCGGAAACTGTGTAAAGATGTTTGCGTTTTCTCGTATTTTAAAATGCTGCCTTCAATCCGACCACTGCAATGTTCAGTTCAGCCAAAACTTTTGGCCATATATTGCCAACATTGCAGAGCTTATGTGCCCAACACTGTATGTGCAATACTTTGTCATCCACAATCACTTTGAGACATTCACAGCACTTGGGAGCTCCATCACTGACAAAAGCAACTACTGAATCGTAGCTAACATGATATTTCTTAAATATTTCCAGCACAGCTCTGGAACAAAATGTAGAATTGGCAGTTTCTAAGAAATAAACACCAGTCGAAAACATTTTCTGCGTTGCAGTTGGTTCCACGAGACGGAAAAGTACGACAAAGACACACTTCCCTCTTTTGTCTGTGGTCTCATCTGCCAACACAGTTACAAATTTTCCAGCCACTTCAGCTTTAATGGTGGCAAATCTTTCCTCAGCTACCAATGGTACATACTTTTCCCCTTAAAGTTTTGGCTGTTGGTAAATCTCCAGCCCCTGAAAAAAAAAAAATTCAATAATTATATTTTAGTAGCTTCTGGTAGTACCAAAAAAAATTGGGATAGTGTTTGTTGGCCTTACAAGTTTTACAAGACAAACTAATTACAATTAGGTGTACAATCTGTAGAAAATTAATTTATATAGGTCTATATAAAATATTTACAACTAACCTTCAACAATTTCATCCATTCATTCTCTCATGCTCGTTTCCTGCAGTTTCTCAAGTAGGACATCGCCTTTAGGAATGCCGCTGTAGTCTTAAGTGCGAAATTGATTGCTGCAGTTTTCCTTTTATTAACTGTGTGAAAACTGCTAGCAATTGTTTGCTGAAGGTTGGTCTTATTTTCACTCGAAATTCTCTTATTATTTACATGCTTTTTGCTATTGATATGTTTGATTATTGTATCTCTTTTCCCAACTCACGCATGCATTACAGCATTTACAAAACAAAACATTTCTGTCACTTGAATGCAGACCGTCTGTAGAGAGCTCATTTGCCGTAGCTAGGGCAGACCATACATTTTTAGGCATTTCTGCTGTGCCTGCAAGCACTATTTGGACTTATAATTAGATGTAACACACTATACCACACAGTTATGACAAAACTCAAATTTAAATGGTCCAGTTCACTGGTGTGAAAATTATATTAAACCTTGGTGGGCAAGTAGGCTAACAAAGAATGTAACAAAAAAAACAGTCTGGATGACAGTTCAATTTCCTGTGGTTGAGTTGGTAGCATGCTAGTACTGGTCACGTTTGCAACCAAATTTTTGCATTATCAAGGAAGCAGGGAACTGTGTAAAAAAGGGTATGCTCCACCTAGTTTTAAAACTATTTAACTTTTTTTTTTATTGTGGTGCAGTAAAAGTCAATCATTTTAAATAATGGAATATGTATCGCATCTCCCGACTACACCTGTGAACACTTTGAAATGCAACGACTTGTTCTGAACATGTTATATTTGATACAATAGCTGTAAATACAGTAAATAACAGTTGGTAAATAAACTCTGTTACTGTTCTCAGTATCAGCACTGCAACCTTAGCATGAAACCACTGAACAGGAATATAATGGTAAGTACCTTAGCTGTCGCCATGTTGGCAAGAGCAACCAAACTAAACTTTTACATGTAAGAATGCGTTAAATATTACCATTTCCATTACACTGATAATACAGGCTGAGTATAAAAGAATACCCCAACTTTGAAGGTCTATAATATCAAAACCAAACAACCTACAACCTTGATTGACAAATCAAATGAACTGTGGAACCGTGAAGTTTGTTTACCATACATTCATAAATGTTCAATGTGACCACTACGAGCGGCCCGAACGACATCTATACGATAATCAAACTCGTTCCACACTCTTGTCAGCATGTCCAGTGTTACGGTTTGGATGGCGTCCGTAATTCTCGTTTTGAGATCATCAATGTTAGCCGGCAATGGTGGACGAAACATTTCATCCTTTATGTACCCCCATAGAAAAAAACCGCACAGGGTAAGATCCAGACCTCTTGGGGGGGCAGTGATGAAGAGCCTGGTCACCAGCTGTTCCTCGACCAATCCAGCGTTGCGGCAACGTCTCGTTCAGGTATCCGCCAACAGCTAGGTGCCAATGGGGTGGCGCACCATAAAGGAAACGTCAGACTGTCCCCTTCACATTGATGAGTCAAATACACGCTCGCTACGCCCTCACTACCTCAAACCGAGAGTTACGAACTCCATCCAAACTGTAACACCGGATATGCTGACAAGAGCGTGGAACGAGTTTGATTATCGCGTAGATGTCATTTGGGCCGCTCATGGTGGTCACATAGAACATTTATGAATGTATGATAAACAAACTTCACGGTTCCACTGTGATTTGTCAATCAAGGTTGTAGGTGGTTTGGTTTTGATATTATGGACCTTCAAAGTTGGGGTATTCTTTTATACTCGCTCCGTATTACACTTGGCAACTGTAGAAATTATGCGTAATGTAATAAAATTAGAAATTTAGATACTATTGCTGGCAAAATTACAGTTTGTTAATATTTACTTCAAAGAAAATGAAGAACCATGGAGAGAAAATCCTGCTCAATCACCAGGAAGCAATTCAAACGTAACCTCAACATCATGGCGCAATGTTTACAATTGTAAGTCTTTTGAAGTGGCCAGAATAATAAAGAAACTGAAACAACATTATAGATTTATTTGTGAAACAGTGTATAAATGTACTTCCAATTATTTTTCTGCTTATATTTTCACGAAAACAACTACAGATAAGATACAATAGGTTTCAGGTAAGGTGTAAAGTGTCATTGAAAATTTTGTGAGTAATGTTCACCATTGTTAAGAAAATGTGTAAACCAGTCAAAAGATCAAGTTCGTGGATTCTTGCCGCCATTTCGCAATCGCGAAAAGTTCATGTCCCTAAATGTGTGTTATTAAAATGAGTGTTCTATCATTTATGTTGTTCACTATATAACAGTGATTATGTGTTGCTTTTTTATTTATTGAGTAAACACAATAAATTTGTGCAGTGGAAGTAAACATTAAAATTAATTACATGACAATGTTTATAATGACATGAGGTGGAAAGATACACAAACTTAAGAAAGAAGAAACTACTAAGGGCTTAAGAAATGCTCACTTTACCGTAAACATTCTACATATAGTGCAATAAGCTGGCTCTTTTTCCTCTCACTTTAACAAAATTGTAAGTCAATATAAAAAGGTGCAGGTCGTCAACAACTGTTCACAAAATCAAGTAAAAAAAGTTACCAAATCAGAGTCCAGAAATCTAAGCGTGATAGTCAACAAACAGTAATCAAAAACTAAGAGAAATCAAAGTCATAATAACACAAGCAAAGTGAGAAGGCAGCTGGCAGGAGAAATGTGTTACTAGTTGCGCATGGAAACATCTGACACCCGAGAGGTGAAGGGTGGGCAGATTAAACATGTATTGGCTAGCATTGACTGCCTAAGGTGGTGTTATCTATTTTTAGATTGTGTTAAATCTCATACAGCTCTCGCTGAGAGAAATGCAATGTGCAGCAACCAAAAAAGTACAACCAATTTTCCTAAAATTTTAGATTTTGTTCACACAAAGTTTTTATGGTTACGTTAAAAGGAGTCGTTTTAGAAAGAGGGATGTTATAAATGGGGTTGGTAATTTAGCTATGAATAAGTTGGATTATTATTACTATGCATTATATTTGCATTGCTAGTAAATAGGGTTGTGCAAATGTAACTTTTTGTTTTAAAAAAATATAAATAATTTTACATTAACTCAACCATAATGAAAGTTAAATGAAAAATCTTACAGTTTTAATAGTGTTTTAATGTATTATAAAACATATAACACATCAAATAAACTTGGTGCTTGTACAAACTGAAACTTGTGTGGTACCATCAGTTGTCATACTGTATAACAAAACTTAAAAAATATTTTTATGTACATGTCATAAATAAGTTACATGAGTGGGCCGTTAAATGAAGGAATAAATGCTATAATAAAATTATTGAGGAACTTAACAGAAAACAATTTTCACAACAGTTTTGGGAACATACAAAGTTTAGTTATTTGTGATTATGTAGAAATATTATAATAAAAACCAACAAGTTGATGCTTAAACACAAATGTTCTGTTAGTCAACTAAATGAACATTTGATAAGCACCAGAAAATTGATTGAACTCAACATTTTTTGTTTTGTGAAGACTTTTGGGAACAAGTTTTTTTTACCAAAAATGAAAATGAAAGTTCAAATTTTTCATTGTTTCTGCATATTGAATATGTTCACAACCCTACTAATAAATAAGTTTATCTCTCTTATTTTTGCAGTACCTGTAAATTTGTTGTATTACAGCGCTCTTTGAATGGGAATAACAGAGAAACTATTAAAGACAATCGGATGAGACTTCTTGTATTTGACACTACAAGGACAATGTTGGGTGCATGAAAGTGTTAACAACATTTACAATTGTTCAAAATGTCCACCATCAGCAGCAAGACATTTTCTGCAATGCTGTAGGACAGAATGACAAACAGTAGCTATGGTTTCCATGGGAGTGAATTCACATGCGGTGTCACAATTACATCTCGTGGCATACAGAATCTGTGATTTTGTGCCCGTCACAGCTTCTTCAAAGCTCCCCACAGATAAAAATCTAACTCTGTTAAATCTGTTGATCTGGGTGGATACTCAGCGCTTCCTCACTGGCCCACCCACCACCCAACAAAGGTTTTATTCTGTAGCAACTGTGGGTCTCAATGGTGATGTGGTGGTGCACCATCCTGCTAGAAAAAGTAATTGTTATCTGGGTAGAACTGGTGAACAGCTGCCACAATGTTTTCCTGCAACATGGTACAGGGATGTTCATAAGTCACTGTTCCTTGAAAGAATATGGCCCCACAAGTCCTCTGGCAGACATACCCCACCACACTGTTAGCCCAGGGAGTTGAACTGCTTGCTCTACCACAATGTGGGGATTTTCGTTGACCCAGTACATACAGTTGTGGCAGTTGACGGTTTCATTCTATTAAAGATTGCCTCATAAAACCAATCAATCACATCAGTAAAATGTTTATTGTTGTTGCATGTGTTCACAGCCCACTCACAAAATTCACTATGCCTATCTGGGTAGTCTTCATTCAAGGCATGAGTAATGTGGAAATGTAGGGCCTACACATAACTTGCTTTAAAATGTGATGGACACTTGATTTACTGACACCCAACTCGTGCGCAGTTTGTTGTATGGACTTAGAAATTCCAGGGGAAGGTGTGAATATGTGTAACACAGCCCCCATGCTTCTTTCTTTCGTCTGTTCTCATCCTGCCATGCTGTTCTTCACATTACACACAGATCTGCCCTCAAACATGTCATGTAATTGTGTCTCATTGTTACATGGCAATGGCACTGTATCAAATACCACCCTCCATCAACACTGCACCTCAATCATGTTCTCGGTTCCAATAACACCTTAAAAACCACTTGCATTGCTCAAAATAAAATGTCGCTCCCATTGTTTCCTCTACAATTTTAGTGCAGCTGCTCGTGGCTGAAAACGGAATTGACAACAGCAGAATGGCTACATGTGCTTCCACCCTCAATGTTCTTCTTATAGTATCGAAAACATTCTTTCCCATCAGTTTATTTTCGAAATTTTCTCTGTTATTAATGTTCAAATAGTGTAAACATTAATTTGGGATTCCTGGTATGCTAATTAAAATCACTGTTACGTTACACAAGATTATTGGTTTTTCTGTCATTATTTACATTCAAGTTTAAAAAGTCCCCGGGACATATAAATTTTTATGTGGACGATATTGCCAATCAGAACTTCAGTTAAACTGCATTGACATATCGACGAGTCACTTACAGCAAATCACATTTCAGTCTTGATAAAAATTATTAATGTTTGTGTTACTTAACACATGGATAATTGACTCAAAACCAACGCAGCTTCTACCTTCAGATTTTATGCAGTAACAAGCAAGAAGGATCCTATTTCATATGTCTATTTCTATTCAGATTCTGTATTTTATTTTGCAGACATTCACTTTTCTGAAACTGTTTGCATATGCTTTTGAATGAGGAAGGATAATTGCATTTAAAGCAAACTTCAAAATTTTCTGAAAGGACACACTACGTTACTTTATACCATAGGTTAATTTTGATGTTGTAATCCATTTTTATTTCAAATGACAATTCAACAAGTTGTCTCCACTTCTTGACTGAAGCTGTCTCTTGGTTTCTCTTACCAATGTTTCACAGTGCCTTGAAGTAGGCAATGTAAAGTAAGGTACAGCAAAACATCAATTAGAGAAACCAATATATGGCCCCAGCCCAGAAACCAAGACAATCACCCTAATAATGGCCACAGAATCTGGCAATCTTCTATCAGCAAGTGGTACATTTTTTCCATATATCTTCTACAGCATTATACAGACTTTCGTCTTAGGAAATTGCTTTTGCTGCTTAATTTCATGACTTCTAGCATCTTTGGGAACATATGCGTACAATTTTGACATAATATTTGTAACATATATTTTTCCTGGAGAACCTTTTCCCAAAAACTTTTTGCAGCTTTGTAAAAATTGCTTTTGTATTTATGGCTTTGCTATATAAGCATGATTCATGCTTATGGCAACACCAGCATCATGATATTAAAAACATTTGAGGAATAAGTTATATCAGACAGGGATAATGGCATTGAGTTTTTCTGCATTACATCATTTCATTTCAAGAAACATAGCAATATGTTATGAATGGTGAACTTGGGCAATGCCCACTGTAAAACACATTGTATTTTTACAATTTTCCAGTGTCTCTGGGTGTAGCCAGGTTCTTTAACGGATAGAGGTCTTAAATAAAAAAAGTTAATAATAATTCTTTAATTAATTTATAAACAGACACCTAAAGACCGTATTTTAAATCAGTTTTCTGCCACGTACTGAATCACTATTTAAATTATATACTCACTATTTGACAGAGCCAGTATTTACAGCCAAGTCTGTATGACTCATACGTTCAGTCTCACCTTATTTCAGTCCATGTATCACCAATCTTTTCTGTGCAGAATGTTCTAGAGCACCCCGAGCACTTCCATACACATCTACTCTCTGCACATTGGGTAACTTGCTCTCCGCAGTACTCGTGCGCTTTGCTCATTGCCGCTGCACAAACACCCATCCACTGCAGCCTTACACCCTCGTCGTCTGCTGGTCCTCTTGGTTCACCGGTCGCTGCATTGAGCCAGGTGACTATCGCAGTCAGTCATCCCTCTAGCCATGCCGGTATATGTAGCCCTGGTGCCATAGCCCAGAACATTCTTCACATGTTGACCCACACCAAAGGGGAGACAATTGGAAAGATTGCGCAATAATCGGCAGATGCTAACCGCTCCAGCAGGGGGGAAGGGTGGTGAAGCCAGTTCCTCCCCCCCCCTTTCGCCAGTTACGGCCTGTCTGGCACCATAGCGGGTGTGCCTAGGGACAGAGGCAAGTCAAGTCACTGTTATTTTACCCTTGGCGTGCCAAGAATGGGTGCTGGCCCTGACATTGGGAAGGGGGGAGGACCTGTGCATAACACTGCCCTCTCCTCAAGTCTGTTCGTCCTAAACTGACACTCCAACTTCTGGGCCTTCATAAAGCACCAGTCGGTCCAGATTTTTCCTCCAGGGAGTGCCGATGACAAATTTGGACGGACTTATCACTTCTAAACTTTGTAAGGACCTTTCCAAACAACATCCTTGACCCTGAGATGTATAGCCCTCGGGGTGTTTCTTATTATACAGCCACACTAACTGTCCTTCTCTGAATGCATCATCTACAACTTTCGTGTCACATTGAGCATTAATCTTAATCCCTGTAGACATTGCTATGTTCCTCTCCTGCTCCTTGGCTTGAAACTGTATCTCTTAACTGGACTTCCCTTATTATCTTGTCTATGTTAACTGCAGGGCGACTTCTTTGGCATTCCGATTCCATCAGCCTCGTTCTTCTCACCACTGTGTTCGATCTTACTTCCTTTCCTGAGGTACAGTGTTGCCAGTAAATTTACAGTTGCTGTCAGATCAAACTATTTGTGAAGCTGTCATTTGGTCCATCTCTCAATGATTGGTATCGGATAGCACCCCTGGATACCTGACTTGCAAGTGTCTATCCTTGGGACAGTGCCAGCATTCTCAGCACCTCTGTCGACGAAAGACAGGTGTCGCTGCCTCTACGCAATTCAGAAGTTCCCCTACTGCCGACTCTAGCCTCCTCAGCACGCTCTTGGCCAGATTCTCTTCCGGGATGTCGAGTCCTGCAGTTCCTTTGGTGGCAGTGGGCTATCAAGTGTTATCTTCAGCCATACTCTTAACATTCAGCTGAGCAAAAGCGAAACTTCCCAGCACAGACTCTAGCAGCAATGTCTGTCATTGTGACCTACAACCTTTTCAAAAAGTTCCCAAATATGATCTCCATTATCATAGAAGCATAGTGTAGCTGCCTGTACTGCATACTATGGTATTTGCTCCTTCACCGATTCCACTTCCGATGTTCGGGCCAGGGCATCCTGCATAGTGTGAGGTGCAGCCAGAAATACATTGTTCTGCACCGCAATATTTGCAGTAGCAGCCACGAAGAAGTCGACTGCGATGTCACGTGCTTCTTTGGAGCACCCCTCCAGAGACAGGCGAGACAACCGCATGATGTCCTACCAAAGCTCCTGCAGTAGTTCTACAAGATGCTGGATGCAGCTTTACAGATGGGCATGGTGGGTGTGTTGCAGGTATCGGTTATTTAACGTAGCTGCAAGGCCGACACCAGTGCGAAATACTATTTTCTATGTTGTTCTGGTAGGGACTGCAGTATGCTCAGTGCAGCAGCAAGGTGCACTGGAGACCCAAAAAAACTGGTATAGGCGTGCGTATGCAAACAACAGAGGTATGGAACCAATCAGAGTAGGGCGATGCTGTCGGCAGCGCCTATATAAGACAAAGAGCGTCTGGCAAAGTTGCTAGATCGGTTACTGCTGCTACAATGGCAGGTTATCAAGATTTAAGTGAATTTGAATGTGGTGTTATAGTAGGCGCACGAGAGATGGGACATAGCATCTCCGAGGTAGCGATAAAATTTGGATTTTCGCATACGACCATTTCACGAGTGTACCGTGAATACCAGGAATCCAGTAAAACATCAAATATTCGACATCGCTGCGGCAGGAAAAAGATTGTGAACGAATGGGACAAACTACGACTGACGAGAATCATTAAACGTGACAGACGTGCAACCCTTTCTCAAATTGGCGCAGATTTCAATGCTGGGGCATCAACAAGTGCCAGCGTGCGAACTATTCAACGGACCATCATTGATATAGGCTTTCGAAGCCGAAGGCCCACTTGTGCACCGTTGTTGACTGCATGACACAAAGACTTACGCCTCGCCTGGGCCCGTCAACACCGCCATTGGACTGTTGATGACTGGAAACATGTTGCCTGGTCTGACGAGTCTCGTTTCCAATTGTATCGGGCGGATGGACGTGTACGGGTATGGAGACATCCTCATGACTCCATGAACCCTACATGTCAACAGGGGACTGTTCAAGCTGGTGGAGGCTCTGTCATGGTATGGGGCGTGTGCAGTTGGCGTGAAATGGATCCCCTGATACGTGTAGATACTACTCTGACAGGTGACAGATACGTAAGCATCCTGTCCGGTCACCTGCACCCATTCATGTCCATTGTGCTTTCCGACGGACGTGGACAATTCCAGCAGGACAATGCGACAACCCACACGTTGAGAGTTACTACAGAGTGGCTCCAGGAACACAGTTTTGAATTTAGACACTTCCATTTGCCACCTAAATCACCAGACATGAATATTATTGAGCATATCTGGGGTACCTTCCAACGTGCTGTTTCAGAAGAGATCTCCACCGCCTCGTAGTCCTATGGATTTGTGGACTGCGCTGCAGGATTCATGGTGTGAATTGCCTCCTGCATACCTGTAGACATTAGTCGAGTCCATGCCACGTCGTCTTGCGGCACTTCTGCGTGCTCGCGGGGGCCCTACACGATATTAGGCAGGTGTACCAGTTTTTTTGGCTCTTCAGTGTAGTACACCCAGTGCTTGTCAGTCCAATCAAACAGGGCTGCGACAATCTTGAACTGGTATCGATATTCATGCCAAGGTGTCTGGCCATTGTATGGGCAATCTTAATTTTTATTGCTTTACTCGCCCTTGGCTGAGGTGTACACACTGCAAAACTGGCAGATCTCTCCTGCGACAGCTGTATTGGCAGAAATCTCTACCTTCTTCCTACTGCCCACATTTATTGGCTCTGTGGTACTCAATCTCAGTTCTTTTCTCAGTTGCTGACCCCAAGTATCTTCTTCCCTGCTACTGTAGGAATTCTTACCACCCCTTGAGGTCACTTGCCTAGTTGCCCACACACTTGACACACTCCATTCTTTCACTCAAACTGTCAACTTTCTTGTCTACACAGTCTATTTTTATTAGTCACTAACTTGCTGACACCTTTTTTTCGGTCTACATTTTTATTCATACTGTTTATTTTTGNTCTTTCACTCAAACTGTCAACTTTCTTGTCTACACAGTCTATTTTTATTAGTCACTAACTTGCTGACACCTTTTTTTTTCGGTCTACATTTTTATTCATACTGTTTATTTTTGTGTTCACCACTCTGCAACACTGCCCGTTTTCTTGTCTACCAGTTCACTGACACTACTAATTTAACTATATATTCAATAGTACTACTTTTACTAGTTTCAGATTCGTTCACACATGCTATTTTGCTATTCACATTCTCATCAACACTGTGTACAGTACTATGGTGGTTTACATTGTCTATTTTCTATTAGACATTCAAATTTACATAACTTATTTGGCCATTCCCTTCAATAAAAAATTGCAAAACCTCTTTATCTCCCAACATTTTCCTTGTTAACATTCACAAAACTTTAGAAAATTTGTGGCCTACTGCAATAATTAGTGTTGCTAGTTTACCCTACTAATTAATAGACTACTGTAAAATCTTATTTACAAAACGGGTAGTTAAAGAAATTATATACCTCCATCCCACTTCTGACACCATTATCACATTTTTCCAGTATCTTAGCATAACCAGGTTTTGTAATAGATGGCCTTGATTAAATAAAAAGTTATTAAATTTCTGATTTATTTATAAAAAACCAAAAACACTTCAAGTCAATCTCCATAAACAGTTTCCTGCCACCTACTGAATTACTATTGAAATTATAATCCATTCAGTCCCACCTCATTTCATTTCAAGTTTCACAAGTGTTTCCTGTCTAGAATGTTCTCGAATGCTCCTGTAAATATCCATGCTCTACTTGTTGGGTAACTCCCTTTCCACGTCACTCATGTGCTTCACTCGTTGCTGCCGCACACACACTCATTGGCTGCATTATCTCACCTTTGTTGGCTGCTGGTTTTCTTGGTTCACTGCTTGCTGCACTTTGCCAGGCTACTATCAATGACTCTCAATCCTCCAGCCGCACCAGTACATATATCCCAGGCGCCATAGCCACAAACATTCTTCACATATCAGCCCATACTGAGAGGAGAGGTGACCAGAAAGCTTGCGCAATGTTCTGCAGATGCAGACCTCTCCAGCAGGGGAAGGGGTGGTGCAGCCAAATAATGTCAGCCATCAATCTCCTCTCCCCATCACCCCTTCTATCTTGTGTATTAACAGGTCCACCTAAGAGAAGGGGCAGGTCAAGTCATAGTGATCCCACCTCCTTGACATGCCAAGAATGGATGCTTGCCCAACATGGTGTAGGGGAGGGCCATTGTGTAACAGTAGATATAGGTAATTCTGCGGATGTGTGTGGGTCACTTGCACTATGATTATCTCATTTACATTCTTAAAAGCTTTGAAATTTTGAAGTATAGTTACATTTTGACGATATAACCTAAACCCATAATCATAGTATTACTATTTGGCTGAGTGTAACTTCAATTTTTCTGTTTGGATATTGAGTTATTGAATACTAAAATTTGTGTCACAAGCAGCACAGGAAAAAGACATACCTTCTCACTAGTTGGATTATTTTTCATAAATTTAGTGAATGTAAAGGTGTCTATTATTTAAATTTTGCACTCTGGAAGAAAAACGTTCTGTTTTACAAAATATTAACATTAATATTTCACAGGTGGGGCAGAGTTGTGTCACCCATGGTACCCATACAACATAATATGTACTGATGTGAACCACGCGTCCATGAGCTCCTTGTGCTCACTCTGACCACCGCAGTCACAACTACACCAGCTACACTGAGCCGCACCAACCACATCAGGCCAAGAGTGCGTAGTGCAGGTTGACAAGAACGGAACTTGCACATTCTTGCCGACAAGGATTACGTAACTCAAGAGAACGCCCTACTAAATTATTACAAGAGGTAACTCTTTTAATAAATAGGTAGGCAATTCGAAACTGTGTGTACCCCAAAACCACAGCCGTTGGTCGCACTGGCAATTGGTCGTAGCAGCTCGTGCCGTGACAAACGATGTGATGCACCTCCAAGTGGCATCGAACTGGCTTGTAGGCCGAAGCTGAAGTGATAAGTGTACCAAAGTGTCACCAGTAGTGTGCAGCATTTTTAAAAACACATTAAACACAGTCAACACATTCACAGAATCAGTCAGTGGTGTGTTTTATTGTGTTAACAGCAATCGAGCATGGCATTCCACAACCCTTTGCCCAGGTGGACTCGTCCATCCCTTCAGGAGACAGCCACCTGGCAACACTGTAGCCAGTGAAATTCTAACACATCATCGCAAGTGAAATGCAAACACTTTTTACCAGAAAATGTAATAATGTATTAATGTTTTTTTTATATAAGAGCAGTTACGTTTTCACAAAGGGAGGTTGCCTATAAAGGCCTCCATTCTTGTAACATGTAATTTAGTATGGTGACATGCCCCATCAACTTCACAACTTCAACCTTAACAGACATTTGTTAAACATTGGGGGTGTCGTCAATATGTTTAATTTAATTTATACAATTTTTCACCATTGCAATCATATCACATAGTGTTCATGTTATGTTTCATCATTCACCGTTTGACTTCGCTTCTTGTCACTCGTGACGTAAACCGAGGTCACTCGGTCAGTTCATCTCAGCACTCAGACCAGATCGGCGGCGTTGGTCGCCCGCTCCTTGAGCCCCCTCTGTATCATCATTTAGGGTTATAATAATTTTACTGCAATACTAACATTAATTAACTGGAACTTTTGTTTTATATATTTACTGTACCGAGGGGAGAGCCACCTGCCCTCTCACCAGAGAGCTTAATGCTATCGCGTATCAACTTTATACCACGTTTATTTCACGCTAAGGTCACCGGCAGGCCGTCAGTGCTGGGTCCGTTTTCTTGCATTATTCACATGTAGTCAAGCACAGTGAATAAACAGATTTACAAAGTCCAATGGGTGTTGATTCATTGTAAAACCACCTGCAATTTCGAGTATATTTCAGGCATACGAGAAGGCCTACAGTCTTGCCATAAGGTATAAATAGTGTAACAGTAAGTATGTGACCACACCATCAACAAGCTGACAGAGGACATCCAGGGCCCTCTGGGCCATCGAACGAACGACACTCATCATTAACTCTCCACTGGGTTATGGCGTCGGACAATCCTACATGCTACCATCCCTGGGTAATCTCGTCCACGTCAGTACTTTGTAACACATGTTAAATTTATTTAAAACACACATCTGTGACTACATAATAACCTTTGCTCACTTAGAACTTTATTTTTCTAAAGCAGTTTTTTAATTGCTCTGCTTCACACTTCATACCTTTGACATGAACCACACATTCACGAGCTCCCTTGTGCCCACTCTGACTGCTGCAGTCGTTTCAACCGCCACCAGCTGCACTACACTAACTGGCATGTGGGCCAGAGATAAAGTGCTACAAAGTGTAGTTCATTAGTGTGCATAATGTCAACAAACATAAAATCATCAAAAGTGCAATACAAACATTTATGAAATGATGTAACAACTTTTATAAGTGTATTTATGTAAGTCATGTTTTCTTATGTTTAATTTAATTCATATAATTTTTCATCACATAATCATATTTCAGTGTAATGTTCTGTTTCACCTTTTCGCCGCTTGGCTTCGGCTTTCGCCACTGGTGATGGAAGCCGACCCCAAGCTCACCCCTGTTCATGTCAGCACCTGAATGAGACCAGAAGTGTAAGTCTCTCGCTCAGCGAGTCCCTCAGTACCAGCATGTTAGGCTGCAATCATTTTTAACGGCAATAGTATTAAATTAATTAACCGGAGCATTTCTTTAATTTATTTCAAGTACTGAGGGGAGAGCAACTGTACTCTCACCGGAGAGTTTTCAACGCAATCGCGTTTGCAACATAAAGCCACGTGTTTTTCGCCATGCAAGGGCTGGTGCCATTTTTCATATCATTCATGCATTTATTCATCTGTGAATGGGCAATGAATAAACCACTCAACACGTATAATAGTGTTAAATCATTGTAGAGCAACCTTATTAGCATCACCAGTGTTTAGTAATATAGTTCTTGCGTACGAGACGGCCGACAGTCTCGCCATCCTATGTAAAGAGTGCAGCTGTAAGTATGCGACAATCAAGCAAATAACTGGCGCAAGGTTCACCAGGGTCCCTGGGCCGTCGACCGTACGACCCTCACTTCATTAGCTCACCACTAAGTTATGGCGCCAGGCAAAAATTCAACATCAAACCAGCCCTGGTAATCTCAACCACATCACCTTTTTGTACATAAATATAAAAAATTCATATAAACATGTGTTCCAAACTTTATTCAATATTGGTGCAAGCAATACTGAAATATCGTCATCATCATAATCAAAATAAATTAACTGCTCTAACAAAGTTTTGCATCAGAGATTTATTGTTCTGCAAATACCATTACATTACATTTCTACTTTTATGCAAGAATTTTGCATGCATGTTTTACACAACACCACAAATATTGCCAAAAGCTTCTTTTTATATCATAACATTAAACAAAATATACTGTATTTATGTTAGGGAAACACCATTGTGTTCTTCTCTTTTATTTTCACTAATATTGTGTGTGACCAACTCGAGAACTCACAAGAGCCCTTACGTGCCGAGGCATACTGAGAATGAGGTTATCAAGTCGCTCTTGTGGCAAGTTGTCCCGTCCTGCCTGCATGGACAATATCAGCTCCTGTACATTGTTGCTTTGTTGATGGCATGCTTGAATGAAAGTTTTCAGAAGGTCCCGGGCATGCTGTATGCTGTTCATGCCTGGCCTCATTTATGCTGGCTAATTCATTCTTTGAATACCAGCATTCTGACAGTATTGATCAATGACTCTTACAAAGTGTGCTGAGTAATTATCATCCGCCAGCAGAAACATTTAACCAAATGTCAGTCGGTAAGGGTGCACAACAGTCTGAAGGACATCTGTGATGTACCACCGAGCTGTCATTGTGCCCTCAATATGAATTAAAGATGTTCGATGTCCAGGCATTATTTCTGCCCAGACCAGGATTCCTCCACATCTGTATTCATGTACTTCTTGCACAGTACGACGCCTTGCCTGTGCATTTCGTCTTCTCCACACACTCATCATTCTGGAATCTGGCCTTAAACAAATCCTCATCTCATCAGTGAACAGAACATATAACCATTCTTCAGCTTTGCACTCTTGATGATCCTGCACCCATTGCAAGCCATTCTGCCGATGTCGTCTGTTGCGATAAAGGCGTCTCATGGGTCTTCTAGTATGTAGGCCTCCCTGTCGAAGATGATTGTGCACTGTCTGGTTATATTTGTACACCCGAAGCTACTCGGAGATGACCTCGTATCTCCCTTGCTGTTGAGGTATTGTTCCAGGATGCATTAATTCTCTCATAGTGGTCTTGAGCAGGCATTGTGGCCTTAATGCGACAAGATCATGGTCGATCAATGACCTTACCAGGCTCTATGTATCACCTCCATAACCTAGACATTACTTTGTGACACACCATTTTTAACGAGAGAAACAATCCTGGTGTATTGCAACTCTGTTATTGTGTGTCATGGCATGATCAGATCACTTCTGCTGTGAATCCCCTCGCTAACAGTCATCATATCGCTCAATGAAAATAAGCTGACATCCATCTGTCACAGAGACAGAGCACCAAAAGTGAACTACAGTCAGTGGGACACATGCATTCCGACGAAACCGCTACAAAAATTTCTTCACATTATTCTATAAATGTATTCCGAGTAATAACGCTGGAACATTCATGAATTTTCGTTTGACGCAAAACTTTTTTTTTGTAGTTTATGATTTTAATTTGTTTTAAACAGTTTTCTGCTCCCACTTACAAGCTTAAAACCCCTAATTTCTCTAAGTTGTCATTGTCAATGGAACTCTGTGTTATGTCATCATATCTATAGAGCTGATTATTAAGTCTCTTTCTTCAAGAAGTTGTAAATATGTAAAAATTTCCTAACTGCTATATATGAAACTGAAGGTAGCTTTGTTTTAACTGTATTTATCTGTATACTCCCTTCTGAACTGACAGGTTCATAATCGGTGTAGACTCGGAGACTTCTAGTTTGAAGACTTGATTGACATTTGATATGCTCAGAATAAAATGTGCACCCAAACTTTTTTCATCATAGCCCTTCAAAAAGTTCAGCGATTGTATCCCCTGAATTTCAGTTACAGTTTTACATCATATGTCTAGCATTTATATGTTTTCTTTCATATGCCTACCTGCCTCAGTATAATATAAGATGTTAACATTATCTACTGATGAACGTTGACATGAACCACATGTCCACGAGCTCCTTGTGTGCCCACTCTGACCACCGAAGTCTCATCAGCTGTACCAGGTACACCAGGCCACACCAAACACAACACACCAAGAGGGGGAAGTGCAGGTTGACAAGAACAGAACTTGCATCTTCTTGCCAACAAAGATTACATAACACAAGAGACCACCCTACTTATATATTACAAGAGGTAACTCGTTTAATAAATTAGTAGGGGATCCGAAATTGTGTTTACCCTAAAGCCACAGCCGTTGGGCACACAGGCTATTGGTTATTATGTTGTAGCAGCTTGCGCCGTGACATACGACATAACTTACTACCGGTTGATGTCAACTCGCCTGTAGGTCGAAGTTGAAGTGCTAAGTACCCAAAAGTGTCGTCAATATATAGCAGAATTTTCTAAACATATCAAACAACTTCATCTCATTCACAGCTACAGTTAGGGGCGTGTTTTATTGTATTAAGACGAATCGAGCATCGCAACCCACACCCCTTTGCCAGGTAAACTCGTCCATCCCTTTAGGAGACAGCCACCTGGCAACCCTTTAGCCAGTGAAATTCAAACAATCATAGGAAGTGAAATACAAACACTTTTCACAAGAAAGTATTTTAGTGTATTTTATGCAGATTTATATAAGAGCAATTATGCTTTCAAAAAGGAAGATTACATATAAAGGCCTCCATCCTTGTTACATGTAATTTAGTGCATTGACATTCCCCGTCAACTTTGCATCATCAACCTTAACAGACATTTGTTAATCAACGGGGATGTCACCAATGCATTTCTTTAATTTATACAATTTTTTCACCATTGCCATAATGTTACATAGTGTTCATGTCATGTTTTTCCATTCGGCATTTGATGCTTGTTCTCGTCACTTGTGAAGGAAGCCGATGTCACTTTGCCAGTTCGCCTCAGCACTCGAGTCGGAATGGTGGCGTTGGTCGCCTGCTCTGCAAGACCCCTTCATTGCAACATTTACTTAATTAACCGGGACATTTTTTTTCTCTCTTTGCCATTCCGAGGTAGTGGACCACCCACTCTCCCCAGAGAGCTTAACGCTACTGCGTATCCACATAACACCACTCTCATTTTCACGCTAAGGTCACCGGCAGGCCATAAGTGCTGGGTCTATTTTCTTTCATTATTCACAGGTAATCAAGCACAGTGAGAAAACCACATTACATAGTTAAATGTGAGCTGATTCCTTGTTCTCTGGGATGCATAGGGTGCTTCACCCTTTGTAGTACCACCCAAAATTTTCCAGCATTTTTTAGGTGTACGAGATAGCCTACAGTATCATCATAAGGTGTAAATAGTGTAATGGTAAGTACGTGACATCATCTGCCAACTGATGGAGGCACCCAGGGCCCCCTGGGCCATCGACCGAACGACCCATATCACTAACTCTCCACTGGATTATGAAGGCGCCGGGCAATTCTACACTCAACCAGACCTGGGTCACCTCGACCACGTCACTCTTTTAATAAATTAGTAGGCGATCTGAAACGGTGTTTACCCCAAAGCCACAGCCATTGAGCGCATGGGCCATAGGCCGTTACGTCGTAGCAGCTCGCACAGCGTCATACGATGTAATGCACCATCGGGTGATGTAACTCCCTTGTAGGCCGAAGCTGAAGTGCTAAGTACCCAAAAGTGTCGTCAATAGTGCGCAGAATTTTTCTAAACACATCAAACAATGTCATCTCATTCACAGCTACAGTCATGGGTGTGTTTTATTGTATTAAGAGCAATCGAGCATGGCAGCCCACACCCCTTTGCCCAGGTGGACTCATCCCTCCCTTCAGGAGACAGCCACCTGGTAACACTGTAGCCAGTGAAATAAAAACATGTCACAGGAATTGAAATACAGACACTTTTAATGAGAAATGTAATAGTATATTTAATGTTTATTTATAAAAGTGCAAGTATATTTTCATAGAGAGATTGTCTATAAATGCCTCCATCATAGTAACATTAATTTAGTGTGATGACACTCCCCATCAACTTGACAACATCAGCCTTAACAGACGTTTGTTAATATATGGTGGTGTCACCAAAGTGTTTTAATTAATTTATACAATTTGCACCATTGCAATGATGTTACATAGTGCTTATGTCATGTTTTACCATTCGGCATTTGGCGTCGGTTTTCGTCACTTGTGATGGAAGCCGACGTCCCTCTTGCAGTATGCCTCAGCACCCGAGCCAGACTGGTAGCGTGGTCGTCCACTCCGCAAGCCACCTCAGTACCATCATTAAGTCTGATATCACTTCATTTCTATAGTAACTTAATTAACTGGCACATTTGATTTATTTTATTTATTTCTGTACCGAGGGGAGAACCACCTGCACTCTTACCAGAGAGCTTAATGCTATCACGTATCCGCATAACACTACTCTCATTATCACACTAAGGTCACCAGCAGGCCGTAAGTGCTGCGTCTGTTTTCTTTCATTATTCAAATGTAATCAAGCACAGTGAGTAAACAGCTGTACAAAGTTAAATGAGTATTGATTCATTGTTCTCCAGGACACGTAGGATGCTACACTCTTTGTAGTACCTCCCACAATTTTTCTAATATATTTCAGGCGTACGAGACAGCCTACAGTCTCGTCATAAGGTCTAAGTAGTGTAATATCAAGTGTGTTACAACATAATCTGCAAACTGACAGAGGCACCTAGGGCCCCCTGGGCCATCGACCGAACGATTCGCATCACTAACTCTCTGCTGAGTTATGGCGCCGAACAATTCTACACTCAACCAGCCCTGGGTCACCTCGACTACATCATGCATCTGTCACTCTTGTGGTTGGAGCGAGTGAGTGAGTGACGTCTTATAAGACATTAAGTAATTTTTGTACCACATTTCCCATTTAGGTTATCAGTGGGCATAGTTCCGAGCCTGTATGTGTAAAGGCTGTGTAACAGTATTGTCACAGTGAACAGTAAACAAGTATTCGCCCTACTTGTGCGCACTTTCTTGTTTACTTTACCAGTGTTGCGATGTAAAATAGAATTAAATTAGCCAAGCACATTGGATTACATATGCAACATCTACAGCTTCATCTGGTGACGACTCCAGTGTCCCATGGACCATTGGCCTCATGACTACCCCATTTTAACTTAAACTCCTGAGTCATTGGGCAAGCACATTGTATAGTTAATGTTCCTTAGCCGTTCAAGGTAAGGTAATAATATCCACAAATATCCCTGAGTTTCCTGGTCTTGTCATATGCAGTTCGTAAATTCTCATTTCAGCACTTGATCTATTATTGGAGCGACTGCATGGAAAGAGCTTACTCTGATTATTATTAAGGAAGGTTGTTCATATATTTTATTTAATAACTTTGTGGTAATCACCAGTATTAAGATATAAATTAATAAAATATTTTAACATTTTTCTATAAGACAAAATTGGCTAAAAAAAAAGTACAGTAATAGCTTTGTGAGTGTGCATGGAGTCTAATTCAATCATCGCCCAATAAAGTAGGTTTCAAGTGTCACCAGGGGAAGTGTTATCTCCTTAAAACCCCTGCTAGTTAAAGTGTACATTTCTTTCGAGTGCAGACCCACGTGGTCGTGAAATCACTTACATCCACCGTATGTGAAAGTAAGATAAGGGATCAGAACAACTAATTAATATCCTGGCGGACTCAGAAACTTTAGATACAGCCACTAACTTCTCAAAATATTTTCGCAATTTATTTCATTGTCTATTGTTTGTATGTTTGATTATGCCTTACAGTGTACTTATTGTGTCTTTTGTGTATGTAAATTTCCCTCTCCGACTTTTCAGGAAATCGCCGGTTGGTGCCTGGCCATCTTCCTCCAACTTGTTAGTCACGCCATACCAGGCATAGGGAGTACACGCGCATCGCAGGAACCTTCATCTTTGTTCTAACTTCATATAATTCTCACTAGTGTAAAATATCATACCAGAATATTTGTATTTTCCTGAGTTGCTCTACTCCTGTGATTGTGCCCCTCTCCGTCGGGNGGTTGGTGCCTGGCCATCTTCCTCCATCTTGTTAGTCACGCCATACCAGGCATAGGGAGTACACGCGCATCGCAGGAGCCTTCATCTTTGTTCTAACTTCATATAATTCTCACTAGTGTAAAATATCATACCAGAATATTTGTATTTTCCTGAGTTGCTCTACTCCTGTGATTGTGCCCCTCTCCGTCGGACTCATGGCCCCGGAGATGTAATTCATTTAATTAATGGTAATTAATTAATTTAATGGTACTTATCTCCGTGTCGGCCTATGGCAGGCCTAAATGACATGTCCGCTCAAGTCTCGGGTCATTGTATTGGATTAATAGTGTTTTGTCACTTTCGTCAATATAAACATTCCTGATCCGAGTCTGTTTTATTTTATTAAGTGTGTACGTAAGTACCTTCGGGACCTGGCCCACTCCATACTCTTCACTTCTATGAATAGTGATCTTACCGAGGTTATATGAGTGTGTAGGAAACATTGACTTAACATAATTAGATGTGTGCAGTGTGAGGGGATCACTACATGGCTGACGACCCACCACTGCCCTGAGGAGAAGAGTCAATTTGTTCACCCAATATATAGATAAGCTGGCACCTTAACTGTAAATATTCAGTTTCGCTGGACTTAAGAAGATTTTTCATAAACTTCTGCATCATGTGTAAGGATTTTTATCTAATCTGACGCATCCTCACCCGTCACTTGTGCCAGAACCAAATCAGTATGTGTGTGTGCATGAGCATGCTTGCATGCTTGCATGTGTGTGGGTGGTGTATTGTTTGAAAACAATATTTCTGTGTCTCGTTGATGAGTGCATCCTCAACTGACCTCTACAAAAACAAACAATTAAATTTAGTATTTAATGATTGATATCATTGTTGACATCCCAATTAATAAATATTAATATCAAATGAGGCATTTTTTGCTATAACAAGCATAGCTCACTTGTCTTACTTTTGAATAAAACACAAAAAAAAATTCTGGAAACCTCGATAGTTTTTTGGACATGGACATTAGTAGAGATATGTAGTATGGGTGTTCGCAGAACAATGTTGTAGTATTCGGTAATGCTAATTATTTATTAGGTCATACAATGGTCCTTCAAACATAATTAGGTGCAGACTATGGTAATTTTTGTACAAAACACATTAAATAACAATATATTTCTTACACAATACACTGTTCACAAGAATGTTTAGACATGTCACAATTGATTACTGACTCCCGCTCATCCATAGGTTCGTTTTAGCATAAATTAAATAATGAGTATGAACACTTGCCAAGAACAAAGTTGAAGTGGCAGTGGTGGAGGCTGTAACTTACCTGCAGAGTCGGCTGCACCTGTAAAGATAATAATTAAGCTCCCTTGCACAGAGAGGCACAAGGGAGTACACTTGTGCTAAACGAGAGACACTAGAAACAGTTCCAGACCAAATTAAAACACAGACAGTGAACGAAAATAGGGTTACACAAGGATGATAGCCCTTGCAGCGATACACCTCTTACCCCAGCAGAGCTCCAGACCAGACTGCAGAATGGTGAGTGTGGAAGGCAGAGTGTTCCCACTGTGTCCATATGGGAGTTTGCATAAACCCTTTCACACTACTAGTTAGTAATTACATGTACACAGTACCCTTTAAAATGTTTAAACATAATTATCTACAGGCTGTTTTATCACCTCTGTGTAATGTTAGTTTATTCTTGTGAGTGCCTGGGTGTGCATTCAAAAAAGTAACAGCTGTCTGCTAACCCTATCAGTCGGCACCCAGGCACTATTGCCGAACTCTTTCTTAAATTGTACCCATGGTGTGCGAGCTGATAAACAGTGCGAACAAGGGGTGAAAGAGAATGTCTCACCATGGGTGAGGTGTTTTGGGCCACTTATACCCGTGCCTCGACCTCCATCCACATGTTCGGCTTTCCCATGACAGGTCCGTTGGGAATCATGAGGTTCACTTCCGGGGTGTTTTCTCTATGGCTTCCCTATACATCTCGCTGCTTCCTCTCCAACAGCCACCTGATTTCGTATTACACATTGTCTCTCACTACTTCCACTGCATTGGGGTCACGTGACAACATGTTGTGTAGCTCATTCTCTAAGCCTGGCACATGTTCCACCGTTAAGTCTAATGATGGTAAATGCAGTGCCTATCTCCCCAGTTGGCCCCTCATATCTTACATGCTATTTAGCAAGGTTAGGCATTTTTGTCCATCCACTGCTTGAACTGTCGGCCTTCTAGGTATGCCCGATACTTTCGTACTGCCCACAAACTGGCTAAACATTATCTTTCATTTCTGTGGTACAGTCCCCGTGCCTCCCCGAACTCGGCACTGCTGTAACAATTAACCAGGCCGTTTCCTTCTCCATCCAGCTGATACACTACTACCCATGTTCTAATTAAGCTTGTTTCTGTTTGTACAGAGATCCACCTATTCGGGTGGATCCTGGTTAGGCCATGGCATCTAGTGAACTGCTGTTTAATTTCGCCGAAAGACGTTTGGAACTCATATGCTCAGTGGGGCCAGAACTATGTGGACAGTAAATTGTTTAGAGGGTGGAGATGTGTACAAACCGTCGGATATAGTTGCATAGCAAGTTGGCCATCCAGGTGAACTTCTGAAACTGTTTTCTGGTGATTGAGGGCTCTGCTTCTACGATTTTTCTTAAATTATTTTGGTGGGCGTAATTCCCCTTGCAACGTACGATGTTACCTAGGAAGTCTGCTTCTTTATTGCCAACATGGCATTTAGTAGGTGAAATACCCAGATGGTGGGGGGCTTAGCATTGTAGTACTAAGCTCAGGTGTCCCACATGTTTCTCCCAGCTTGTAAACCAAATGATTATATCATCTAAGTACATGGTCACAAATTCCCATATCATGCCCTCCAGAACATGGGCCACCATAAATTGGAATGTGGAGGTGGTGCACTTTAGGCCGAATTGCATGGCCCAGAACTGAAACTGCCACCCTACAGGGGTTGCGAAGGCGGTTTTCTCCTTGTATTCCAGGCAGATCGGCACTTGCCAGTACCCTAATTTGAGGACTAGGGCAGAGAACACACTTGCATCTTGCATGCTCGCTAAAGTTTCTTCCACACTAGTCTGTGAGGGTGGGGCACTCTCCATTACATGATTAAAGGGGTGAAAGTCTACACAGAACCTTATTCCTCCATTCTTCTTTGGTTCAAACACAATCCGAGTGATATACTGGCTAGCTGATGGCTCGATCCCGCCCTACTTTAGTATGTCATTTACTTGTTCCCTAATTACCCTCTGATCCTCGAACCCATACCATCGTGACTTTTTATACAGGGATTCCACTTGTACTCTGGGGATGTTATGCTCAACTGCTGTAGTGGCAGGCAGTAAGTTTAAATATGCGAATATATCCTGCCATTCTGACAGCATCTGAACAATGTCCCTAAACTCGGTTGGCAACATGTTATACTACTCATCTAACAACACAGTTTCGTTGGTGCACATTCCTGCCCAAGCAGCAAACAACAGCAGTTAACATTTGGCCAACTGTTGGCAGTGGGGGTAAACGTTCGCATTTATGACTTTCAGCATTTCTTATTTGGTTGACAATCATGATATATAAACAAAAGTGGTACTACCTATATTTTAAATAATTATAATATGGTACAGTGCTTTCACAATTACTGTTAGAATTCAACCGAAGCCCCACAAGCAGACGATAAACAAATTTCTAACTGTTACCAACTGCTGGGAAAATATTAGCAGCAAGTTTATTGGCCATTTATGGCAGACCAACTTTTACTTACTTCGGGTAAACTGTTAGCAGCAAGCTAATGGTCCACTTGCTGCATGCCAACTATCGTTTACTGCTGTGTACATACAAGCAGCAAACATGTGGACCACTCATAGGCATGCCAACTGTTACTAAACATGGCATTAATGGCATGCCAACTGTTGCTTACTGCTGGGGACATAATAGTAGTTTAGTGGCCTTTTGTGGTATGCCAACTGTTGCTTATTACTGAAGAAATATTATCAGCAAGCTTATGTGCTTCTTATATGACATTCCAATTGTTACTGCTGGGAACATATTACTGATAATTTCATGAGCCATTTATGGCATGCCGACTTAATTTTGTGAAATAGGAAATAGCACATGTAAATTCCCTCATTTTTATGGCTTTGTGAATAAATGTAATAGAATTAACATATGACATTACATGTAGCGGGGAAAAAATTGTTTTTAGACTGGAAACCTGCAAAGCATTACATGTAAAAAATTATTTTTATTTTATATACCACCTGAAAATAGCACGAAACTAAAATACAAATATTTTAAACAAAACACCGAAATCTCGGCATTGACTTGTGATACTAAAATTAATTGTGTCTATAGCAAAGCTAATTGATGTGTTCCACATTCCATCTACGCACGAACATTCGTCTCATCGACTACCACTATGCTTGTCAGAGCCTTAGTGTTTCGCCATTGTGCTGCTCGAGTTCAGTGTATGAAGTAATGTGTTGTGCAAAGTTGTAATTCAATCCTAAAGCAGTGAATAGTATTGAGTACTCAATGCCTCAAATAAATTAAGGCCTGTTATTATTCAGAGGGGTTTGTGTTTCTCAAAAGCAAAACTTGTCAAGTAATACAGTTGTGTAAAGTATTTAAGTGCTACAAATGTCTCCCTGCAATTTGTTTATCGTTGTGAATGTAAACCTGCGGGTTTCAAAATAAATGTAAGATATAATGTAACATGCATGCAAAACGCATCAAAGCACCAAAGTGTATTTTATTTATTCTCTTTACTGTTTCATTTTTGTGTATCAGCATAAAAAGGGTAATGCATTGTTTTACAGGGATACATTTAACTTAGAGTCAGGCACCAAGTTTCCTGAAACACAATAACATTTATTTGTTTATATTGTTTGTACCACATAAACTTTAAGTGCCACAGCATATAATTTCTTATTTTAGTCAGAATTTTTTATCGTTTTTAAAAGTTCTTATTCGTGCATCATTTTGAAATGTTATCATGCAAACATCATCAATAATTGTATGTCATTTGTAATTTCTGAAAGTCGCAAATTGAAACTTTATATACTTCTATGCATGCACGCTGTACAAATTTGCCAGTGTGGGCACCAAGGCACCAGTTGCTTCCTGGTAATCGAGAGAAGTGGAAGTCCTGCACGCACAGCCTCTCCAGTTCTTCACCACATTTGCATCGGACATCTAGTTTACCAACAGTGTTCTTAAATTTATCGGTAACCTTAAATTAATTTCGTAACCTGGATAGCATGCAACCTCACACCTCAGAAGTTGTGTATACTCCTGTATACACCTATATACCTATATAACTTTTTCTCACTTAAAGGCATGTAGGCTTTGTGCTGGTTTAAACAGCATAGGAGTTCTCCGAGCCATAGTATGTAAGTACATCGTATGAGGGCGCACTAAACAAAATGTGTTGCGTGAAAAGTCACCAAGTGTATTATTTATTCAGATGCTTCATGGCTGTGTCACTCTTTAAGTTTTTATAATTTTCCCTATGAGTCTAGAGGTGTTAGGAGGGCCTTAAACAACATTGATACATACTTGAGTATGGATTCAGAAAAGCTAAAACATCGCTCACTACATCAAGCACATATTATTATAGTGGAATATATGATACTGTATCACCAGGGGAGGCCACATTTAAGGGCCGACCACCCCACACCCTTCATCCTCGAGCCTTAGGGAAAGTATCATCTGGTAGAATTATCTCCTTGACCTCTAACCAATACATGCAGCACCCATTTTCCTCTGATGCCCAACCACCAATGCATCAAAAATGGTACCCTTCTGTGTGACTACATTCTGCCAAAACCTAACTTTCAACCAATTTCCTACATCAATCGACTGTACATAAGAAATCTTCCTATGCCCTTTTTTTCACAGGTCAAAAATGGTGCCCCTCCCTGTGTCTTAAAAAAAACCACGAATCTCCACTCCTCTGAACTTGTTGTGGTCGTAAAAATTTGAAGTTCAAAACATACCCTATTTTTTATGTGCCTATGCACAAATTGACTACAATGTCACATTCCTATGTACATTTATCTGCCTGTTCTGTGTATGTGCCTTATCAAACACTTGTGTTTCATATGTCAATGTTCTGTTTGAACATTATTGGTTCACATAAATTTTTGCTACCGGCAAAATTCTTGTCCCACATATTTTCCTCTCCTCTTTGCCTTTCCTTGTGGAGAATTTCCAGGACCAAAAAACTGCAACATGGTGGCATAAAGGGCTTTGGCGTGAACTACCGCCATTGTCTTCAGCAGCAAGGAAAAATCTGCCATCTTAGGCCTGCGGCTATGCACATTCATCCCAATGACCTGGAGAAGTATCGATTGCCACAGTGGCCATGACATCAGTTACCCTTCAAGGACTGGAGAAGAGCAAAGCCACGCTTCTCCCTCCCTGCCGCTCATTCGCCGGGCCGGTGCAACCACCCCTCCCATTCTGTGCCACCAGTTTGTCTGACATGAACAACATGACCAAGGGCAATGGTGGAGAGATTAGCTGACTGGCATGTTGCTGCACAGCATAAATATTCCTGGGCACTTAGACTGGCAATCAGTGAATAGTGCTCCATCAAACTTGTGTGTGAAATATTTATGCCCACTACCCATACCTGTCCTGTTATCGCTGGAATACCTACAGGGAAACATCTGCCTGTGTCACGATGCTGCAGCAGCCTGTCAGATGCATGAGCAAATAGAAAGTGTCAACAAGGACTGTGGGGGAAGCATGGGTGCGTACCATTGCAGGCACACCAGAGGACTTGTGTACATGGTGTATGAGACCCCGATGGGTCCAGAAATGTGTCAGCCTTGTCTGCAAACCCGCATTTAGCGAGTGCCCCATATCTCAACAAAACATCTGATACACATCAACAAACTTTCGGAAGAATCTTCGGAAATGTGCAAATATTCGTTGGTGTGATGGCACATGGACAGCCACGCTTGTATGTGCATTGTGTCTCAGAGTATACCATGACAAATGTGTGACAACTCAAGAATTGGTAACAGTATGCAACTCATTTTTCTTTGACTGTGCAAGATTTCGCGCAAACATGTCCACAACTAACTCTGAACAGGCAACCCATATCCGATTTAAGCTTCCTTCAGTTCGTTCCATGCAACCACAATCGGGTCAACAGACGTTTTACACCAGAGCTGATAGTAATTTCATCATCTGTGTTTCCTGTAGGAGACAAGCACACTAGTAGTATGTCACATCATAAGATGGGTGTGACCCACTGAAAAAAATCTTCATGCTTGCGTAGTTAATACTACAGCTTTGACTGCCACACTCACCTACCACTAAATGTGCAGGTGCATCAACAAGAATGCTGCTTGCTCACTCCATGCCTCTGCTTCAGTCAGTCACTGCTCCAGTGGGTGATGTCACAGTTATGCCCACCACACCAAGTGCTCCCACCAGACACACTACCATCACAGCTGCCCCAACAACTTCTGCCAGGTTCCATTTTCTGCCCACCTATTCTGGCTTATCCAACGAAGATGCGGCTGCTTTCATTCTTGACTGTGCTAGTAGTCTCAGATGGTATGGCATAGATTAATAAGATTGGCCCAAAATTGTTGGTGAACGACTGGAAGGCAATGCCATGATGTGGTGATGAGGAATATAGCTTTATGATAAAACCTGGGTAGTTCTGTAGTGCATTTGCATGCTGCTTCGCCAGCACCTTCACTTCGCTATGAGCATGCAGCCAAGTCACCTTGGAAGAACAGAAATCGGACAAGTCACTGTACAACTTCCTGACTCACAAAGTGAGCCTCATTCACACCTACCCCCTAGAGCTCACACTCAAGGACATATTTGAAGTAGTGGCAAGCACCGCACACGCAGAGTACCGCGCCACTCTAGCAACTATCATCCACTCTTCTGAGCAGGATTTCGTGCATAATATCGTGCTACTCGATGCCAAAATTCCGACTCAGCTGCACTGGGATTGCGACACCAAGCTTTAGCGATACGAAAACCAGGGGCACATCAAGTGTTCCTGCATCACAACAAATTTGAAATTCTTGCCAAAAACAGTGAAAACTGATCATGTAGACAGTGCTACCAATAATGAAGCAAACAGCCCCAGTGCCTGGTCGACTGTTCCTACTCCCTTCAAAATCATGCCTGGTAGAAAAACACCTCCATTTTCATGCTGTTTCTATGAAGGGTAACAAATGCATTGACACAATGAGTGCCCTAACAGGGAGAATAATGCCAAACTGGAAGGGAAGACACCATCAGGAAATAGCAAGATTGATTAGATCAGCCTGATGTCGCCTTCCCCAGACCAACATAAGTGTCACTTGTCCCAACACCACTACAAATATTCTTATCTCAGATCACTGGTAATACAAACAGTTTCATTATAATTTAAGTTTGAATCAACAATCAACCTTGTTTCGCACTCAGACACCGCAGGCTCACACAACATTGTAAATTCAGATTTTGTAGATGTATGCAAAATTAAACCCATGCAACAAATAGTCAGCTAGTCACTCAACAAAATACTAGTGAAATCGTGGGTGAAGTAAGCATTGCAGTGCCAATCTGGAATGTGAAACCATCATTACTGCATGTGTGTCAGACAACATAAGGGAGGATGCATTGTTAGGAGTGTTGTGGCTCACAGAGCAAAATACAGTTGTTGAACTGGCTACACACCACATACACTTTGGTCACAAACAGCACTGCACAGTGTACAACCTCGATCCCCGACCAGTTGGGACCATGTCTGAAGTACCATTTGACGACATTGACCACTCCTTGCCACCTGAGTTTTGTGAAGCCATGCAGTGATTCCTGAATGAACAGCATTATGTGTTCACAGCAGCTGAACAACTATACTGCACGACTGTGGCAGAACACTGCATACCCCTTACCATGGACACTGTAGTATATTACAAGTTATGCAACTACCAACCTCACCAGGGTCGAATCACCACAGAAAAAATAGCAGAAATATTACAGGAAGGCATCATGGAGCCATCTAACAGCGAGTTAATTTCAGCAATCACCTTGGCGCCAAAGAAAGACGACTCATGACTGTTTTGCATTGATATCTGCAGACTGAAACTATTGGATTAAAGTGCTCCACCAACATAGATTCACATTAAATATGCTCTGAACATCCTTGGACATGCGAAAGTGCTCACCACAATCGATCTGTGCAGTGGCTAATGGCAAGTTCCAGTACGGATGGAAGATCGCCATAAAACAGTATTTATCATGCCTGATGGTTGTCGCTTCCAATTTTGTACAATACCATTTGGACTGAGTGCGCACACTCAACCTTTCAAGCTATGATTGTGAGATTGTTGAGCAGTTTGATAGGGGACATGGGAGAACCATATTAACCCTCTGTCACTCGTATTTGAGCACCTTGGAAACAATTGTTTGACAAGTGCGAATCCGAAGTGTCACCTCAGGAAAGCGAGTATTCAGTTTCTAGGCCATCTTTTGGACGAGAATGGATGCAGCACTACCGACTAACAGCTTCATATCATGACAGTTATCCAAAGCGAAATACAAACAATGAACAATGTAAATTTTTCTGTTTAGCCAACTGATTTAGAGGGTACATAGCAGAGTTCACAACAGTGATGACACATCTGATCGATCTCATGTCACCTAACATCATATTCAAGTTATCAAACATACATCAAGACAGCTTCTAAGAACAGAAAAGGAACTTCCGCGATTGACCTGCATTAGCACTCCATTACCACCCCCATCACCTCTTCATTCAGATTGATGCGAGTGAGAAGGACCTATGTGCAGTGCTCTTCCAGCTGGGAGACGACAGTGCTCACCGCATTATCGATTTTGGCAGCACTAAATTCGGTCCAGTCAAGCCACCCTATGATATGAATGAGCATCAGTGTCCGAACGTCGTGTGGATTTTTAAATGGTAACAACAGCTACTTGAATACCAGCGCACTGACAACCATTGCTTCATGTAGCTACACATGATCAAGGAGAGCAGAAGCAAGCTCACACATTGGGCATTCCTCCTATAGTGCTATGACTTCGAGGTACAGCATGTCGCTTTTAAAGACAACGAGCTGGTAGACCTACTATCACGTTCACAAGATGAGTGACTTGTGCAGTACAAAAATAGTGAGAAGCCATTCTCCCCCTTGACCCCTCCATTCTTCAAAAGTCCCTGGTACGATCATGTACAATAAAATCTCATTCTGCATTTGCCTCCCAGTCCCAAAATCAGCCGCAATGGCCTGCCATCATCCCGGGGTCACCGCCCCGGCCAGCACCTCAGCACCGGGATCGATATAATCTACAGCCGCATGGGAACTTCAAGCCACCGGCATTCTGCTGCGCCTGACGATATAGAAATGGTCCCCCAGCAGTGTTGGACGAATGGCCACCGCTTTAAGGGGGATGTAGGAAATTTGACTTGTGCCATATTCCGCCTACCTGCGACCGTTCATCCCATCGACTACCAATCTGTCTGAGAGATCCTTAATGTTTCACCATTTTGCCACTCGAGTGCGGTCAGTGTATGAAGTAATGTGCTATGAAAAGTGGTAATTAAATCCTAAAGCAGTGTATAGTGTTGAATAATCAATGCTTCAAAATCAATTAAGGCCTAAGTCATCATTCACAGCTCATCGTATTTTTCAAAAGCATAACATATCATGTAATGCAGTTCCATAGAGTGTTTAAGTGCAACGAGTATATTCCCGGTCATTTATTTATTCTTGTCAAAGTAAACCTGTAGGTTTCAAAACAAACATAAGACATAATGTAACATGCGTCAATGGGCCACAAAGTTCCGCAGCATATTTTGTTTTTCTGCTTACTGTTTCAGTTTTGTGTATCATCATAAATAGTGTAATGCATTGTTTTTCAAGCAGACATTGAACACATCAGGTACCAAGTTATCCGAAACACAATATTTATTTTATTTACATTGTATGTTCCACATAAGAAGTGATGCACATAAAGCACTAAGTGTCACAATGTATTTTTATTTTTGTTTTATTCCTTTATCATTTTTGAATGTGATGACTCATTTCATGATTTGGGAGTGTTATAATTCAATCATTAGCGTTAATTTTAAGTCATACATAATTTTTAAATTTACATTTAATTATTTTAATGCTTTTATTCACACATGCCATGCAAATCCAACAGTATGGGCACCATGAAACCAGTTGCTAACTGGTTATCGAATGGGGTGGATGTCGCATGCTGCTTCTACGGGCCTTCACTAATTTTGCATCTGACATGTAGTTTACTAATATTTTTCTTCATTTCATCTGGAACCTTGAAGTAATTTTGTAACACAGAGTTTGTGCCACCTCACACTCCTAAAGCGTAATCTATTCTCACTAAGTCATGGAGGTCTTGTGACAGTTTTAACAGCATAGGTGTTCTCTGAGCCATAGTGTGGACAATAATGTATGTGCCTCGTATAAGTGTTCACTAAATAAAACACGCTGTGTGAAAAGTCACCAGGTAAATTATTTATTCAGCTACTGCATGGCTGTGTCACTTTTTATATTTTTATATTTTTTTTCGAATGAGACTAGCGGCATTATAACAATCTAAAAATCCTGATATCGTTGTGTGTATGCATTGAGAGTGGCTAAAAACCACTTACTATACCAGGCACATCGTATTATGGTAGAAATTCTGACACTGGATCATTAGGGGAGGTTACATCTAAGCTCCGATGACAACATGCCCGAGTCAAAGTCCTAGGTAAAGAATAATTTGCCTGGCAGACCTGTGTCCTAGACCTCTAACCTATACAAACAGCACAAATTTTTCTCAGATGCCAACCGCCCATGTATCAAAGTAATGACACTTCTATGTTTAGAGAGTATCAAATTTACTTAAAAAGATTTTTAATGAATTCATAGTTGGAAGATCCTAGTATTCGAGACTGCTATGAAAGGGTTGTGAGTTCGATTCCATGTACATCCAAACAACTTTGCTGTTTGTGAAATAACGCTAAGCAACATATAAATATAGCAAATAAATAATCCTTAATTGGGTGAAACATAGTAAATGTATGGCAAGCCTATTTTACATCGGCCATAATGGCCAATAGCAGGGTTGTTAGTGGCAAATAGATGGGCTATCAGTGGCCAAAACTGGGCCACAAGTCGCTTGCCAACAGTTGGCTGATGATATGTTGTTAACTTGTGACAGTTTAGAAGCAGTAAAACAGTAGGCAACTGCTGCCACTCATGGCCCATTGATCATGCTGGCATGCTTGGAGTACTGTTGGTTACAGAGAAGCAGGCTGCTTATGGGCATATTTGTTTTTGCTTCATGGATCTTATCTCTATAGTGGCACAGATGTAGCCAAAATCTTACAACAGTCAAGAAGCATCATGTGGGCCACAGACATCTGCGGGTGCACTCCAGAGGTTGACCGATTATGGAAACAGTTTGTGGACTAGTTGTGTACAAGCATATTAGCACAAGTGTGCCTACTGACTTTTGCTACATGGGCGCTCCTACATGACTTAGACTGTGTGTCGCTCCCTGTCTCCAAGTTATACTTGGTGGGTCACTATTTCGATAACTGCCTCCTGCTCCCCCAGCCAGGGCTTTCCCAGGACCATAGCCTAACGTAAACTGCTTACTGCCAGGTTTCTCATGTGGTAATGTTTGCCGCAGAGTTGTATCCAGAGGTGGATGGTTCCCCTGGTAGTACTGGTACCATCGAGGGTGGCAAGTGGGAGAACGCCCCGGGCGTTGGTGGACATTGCTACTCGACACTAGCTCAGGATATCCAAATGCATGACTACCTGCTGTGGACCAGGGCTGCCTCTGGATTACTAGACACATGTTGTGGAATCCTTAGTAAGCGATGTGTCCGCATCGCCGTAAGTGAGCATATAAATTGGTTACACTGCTCATTTACTGCACTAATTTTATCTTTGGGAAGGTTGGTAGTTGCCGAGGTTCCCCTCACTCATTGTTTCCCTGCAGGTGATAATTAAACCTAGGGCTGTCCCGAAATCAATGATACATCTGCGCCGGGCAGGTGTGACACTCTGGGGGTCATATTTCCCCTCCCGCAGCCTGTGATTTCCTCTGTTTGCAGTGTAGAGTCCACCGTTCCCATGATCCATGATAGTACTTTGGGTGGCCTCGTACCTGTCACTGCCTCCACTCATTTCTTGTCATTTTACCACAGTGTTATTATGAGTTTCATGGCTCGGAGTTTTGGTAGGCGTGGCCGATTCGTCCCTCATCGTATGCATTCGGAACAATTGTTGCAGGCCACACTCGTCTACGACTGTTCTTCTTACATAACTGTACACTGACTTCCCCTGCAGGTGTCTCAGAAATGGTCGGAAGACAGTGTTCATTTGCAGGGTAGTGTCTGCTAGAGCCTTTGTTAATAGCATTTTGTGATTCATAGACTGAAAGAGCTGGATCTTTTTGGCAATGAGCCTCCCCACCGACACACCTTCTCTTTGAGTTTCGCCGAAGAATTGCACAAAGCAGTCCTCCCATGCTTCTGTGGCGAGAAACCGATTTTGTAGGCCATTCACCAGCTCGCCTCAAGTGGAATCTGGGCATCGCCAAAACAACAACCTCTCGCATTCTTGTCAGTGTAGAACTGCCCCGACATGTTCAGCCCATACCCCGTGTGGCATGCCATGCTAGTACAGTCTCTTCTGCACACTGCTCAAGAAATAGTTCTAAGTCCTCTGTACACCCACCCACAAATTCTGATATCGTGGCTGTCTGGGATGGCAGGCATGTGTTGATCCCTGGTCCTTCACGCCCTGGTTACAGCCACTCCCATGAGTCCAGACTCGCTTAGGGCAATGGCCCTGTATGCAGGCATGCATCTTTGGTGAAGTACATGTCTACATATCATGCATACTGCGACCTCGTGTAGTATTCATCACAGTTTTCTGTATAAAATGTTCCCAGTATTCTGGTCGTTTCTGTGTCTACCAACATTCCCAGTGCCTAAAAAATTACATCTAAACCGAGTGGCTTGGAAACAAGACATACGTGTATCCATAAAAAATGTCAAATATTTAACTCTAAAGTAGTGCAACATGATATCGGCAAAGCTTGGCTAGAAGCAATTGAACACAGTACTTCAGAAGGTTCAATTGCTTTGATTAACTTTAAATCACTCAATTTTTCAAAACGACTAGGAGAATTAATGGTACTTGCAGATCCAGAATCAACAAGAGCATTAAAACCAATGGTCCCAAATATTATTCAATGCAAGGGGTAGAAACCTTTGCAATCCCCACTAAATTAGAAAAATTTACTTAAAATACTACTAACTTGTTTTACAATGGCCATAAGGACCGAAAAGCTACTGAAAGCATCTGCAAAGGTTCACATTTTGAAGGATGTGAGCATTAAATTGAGCATTGGCAAACTTTCCAGGATTACAAGGAAGATCGCTCACTTGTCCCCATAAAACTTGTTTTTTTAAATTGAAACACTTATCAATCTTGTTGCCAGGTTTTTTACAATACATACATAAAGGTGGATCTTGTCCAAGAGTATCGAAAGTGGAGCAAGAATTGACATCCTTAGGTTTCTATGAAATGCCTTTATCTTTATCCACATTGACATTTGAATCACTATCAGATTGCCTTTTCTTGTTTTTACAGCGACCTGGTTTCTATGTCCCATATAACTGTTGGTACTTTTGGTCAGCATACCATATGTTTTGTGACTGGATGCATGCCATATAAAACTCTGCTAAAGTGTTGGGTTTAGCGAAAATCACTAAACGAGAGCATTATTCAGATGCTAAGCCTTCTAATACCGTATTTACCATTTCACTTTCAGGCAAATTTAGGCATAAATACTAATGGCATCCTTAATGCTATTCACATACAGAGAAAGAGCCTCCTTTGGTTCTTGAAGACGATTAAACATCCTCAGATGTAAAAGAACAACAACCTTACTGGAATGAACAAAAACTCAACATATCAGTATGGTAGACATCAAAAGAATAAAGTTGTGAAACTGCCCAACTGGTCCATCCACTAAGCAGGCCTTGGGAAAAAGGTTAAATGACCTCCAGCATCTGTGCCTCTGGCACTGTTTTACTTCGATACAGCTTGACAACAACTTTCAAAAATACCAAAAACTTTGAAACATGCAATCCATCAGTTGCTGAAAAGTTATGCAGCATGTTATTAAATGTATGTGAGAGTTCCCCTTATACCACTGTGACGTGAACCGCACTTTCAAGAGTCCTTTTGCCCACTGACTGCCGCAGTATGCCCACACCAGACGCACCATACCGACAGGCTTGTGGGCACGAGTGCATTAGTGTTTATTATTTATTCAGTTTATTTCGTCAGTGTATTTGTAAATAATGTCAGTGTGTAATTCATTTATAATTTGTTTTGTCATCAGGAGACAATTTGCCCAGCCACAGC
The DNA here is from genome assembly GCA_002778355.1 of Clitarchus hookeri. Taxonomy (NCBI): domain Eukaryota; kingdom Metazoa; phylum Arthropoda; class Insecta; order Phasmatodea; family Phasmatidae; genus Clitarchus; species Clitarchus hookeri. Next base: position 167,593 of record NQII01000140.1, on the reverse strand, counting down.
CAGAGACATGTGACATTCTACATTTGGCAATGCTGTGGCTGGTGCAATGAAAACATTTAGAATAAGTATTATCATTTTTATTATGTATTTGTGTAATTGTAATTATGTTTTGTTGTGTTAATTTAGTTCATATCATTTTTCATCCCATAATCATCTTTTAGTGTATATTATGTTTCACTGTACCACCGCATGGCGTCGGCGGCGTCTAGGCGGCGGAAGCCGACGCACATTTCCGGCAGTAATCGCCAGGACTTGGACGAGCACAGACGTTAAGCTCTCCCACGCCGCAGAAGCACTAGCAAGGACATCATCTGTCGAATAGTATCCAGTCGCATCCACAACATCATAAATCATTATCATCATATATTTTATTATTTAACTTGCATAGTGTCGGGGGGAGAGCGACGTGATTATTTATTGGAAATCAAAAGTGCATCTCGAGACTCAGGTTATAAGACCACGTGGTCGCTTGTAGTTCCGGGCCATTCAGGCCACGTGCCCTCTGTGTAGTTGAGTGTACATAACAGGGTAATAAATACCTTCACAACCAGCATCATTGTTTCTTTATTGATAATCAAGTACGGAGTGCGAGGTGGCCGACAACCTCGGCATAGTGTGTCTGACGGAGTGTTCACCAGAGCCCCTAGGCCGTCGACGAACGACCCTATCTCATCAGCTCACCGCAGAGCTGTGGCGCCAGGCACCCACATTTTACTTAACAACTCTGGGAACACCGCAGATCAAGTTGGCTTTTTCGCTGTAGCCAAGCTTGGTCACGTCAACTGAAAACATGTGTGTTGAGGAAGGTGGCATGTTCACAGGTGCACTGAAAACCATGTTAGGATGTGGGGCAGGTGAGCTGTAAACAGGTATGCTAGGATGATGAAAGGTGGCTAAAATGATGGATGTTGCAGGTGTGCAGGTGGGAGCATTACTAACGAGGTTAACTGGAATTGATCGTGGGAATGGGATGGATGTGGAAGATGCTGTAAAATTCTAACATTAAGACTAGCAAATGGTTGGGTTTCAGTGGTAATGGAAGTGGCGGGAACATCCTCACTGCTTGAATTGTCAACACTGAAAGAAATCAATGATACATTTGAGAGTCCTTAAAAAGATCTTGGGTATGACCCACAACACTCTTTAAAGAGGTAAACTGGGTATCAGTAAACTGATCAGCAAATTTAGTCAAGGCATTTTGAGCACGTCTATTAGTCTATTAATGTGTACTAATTTGCTTTTCAACCTAAGGTATGCAAAAGGACAAGCATAATCACCTACGTTATCAAAGTACACCTACAGTGAAATTATTTTAGTTGTGCAGCCAGAATACTCTGCATCAATATCACTATCAGTGAGGGAGTCAACATTGATAGGCACATTAGAGTTGATAGCTGCACGCAAAGAACATCTAAAAGAAGCAGCAGTATTTTCAGGCGCATGTACACCTCCAATTGTGCACTCAGACATGCACTCATCTTTAAGCAAGTGTTCTGGCAAAATTGAAAATGCCATCGTGCCAGATATATAAAAAAAAATGGGACGAGGACACTTAAACACAAACTTAAATTTTACTTAAATATGCACTCACCATCACCAGTGCATGCCCAAATCACAGCACCAAAGAGCGAGAAATATGCAGCAAGCCCATGAGGATTCTCAAATTTACAACCAGGAACCACCAGCTACTGCTACCACTTTTGTAGTGCTACCTCACTGCAAGTTCAGGAACACAATAAAGTGTTCATAGGCACTACAATGAGATGGCACACAAAGGAAGGTGGGGGATCGATATTCCTTTGGTGGTAAACAAGAGCTCTCCATGCAACTATACAGAAAAAAAAAGAAATATAATGTTTTGTTGTAGTCTAACATTCACAAAATAGTACTTTTTAAGAGCAATGAGTTTAGGAGCAAACAATCTACAAGAAAGGCTCCTATTTTCTTCTGCTTCATTGGTTAAGTCCATACATATCCTTTTGGTAAATAGAAATGGGCATGATTAATATAGTTAAAAGAAATATATTTTATGACCACGAGGAGAAATGACATTTATAAAAAACAGTGAAAAGGTATGTTTTCAAAGTAAATGTATTTACCTTATTTTAACATGCTCGTGTGGGTATGCCATTTGTGTTATTTACCAACAATTACATCAGAAATGTGACGCCCGTCTTCCCTGATACAGTGTATTCACTCTTTGACATTATCGCCAGCATCATCAATGGCCATTCAATTATTTCTACACACCAGTTGTCTGCCACAACCCAGCCCTGTTGCAGCTCAACGATTATTTCGTCGTCATTTCAATGTCAGCCAGCATGGAGTGGTCCCAAGCCGACGAACCATTATGAAGTGGGTTGTCAAATTGCGAACTACAGGTAACATAATGAGGACAAAATCATCAGGTGCTCAACGAACAGTGAAAGCAGAAGACAATATTTAGGGGTGAGAGCGGCAATAATAAGTAGTCGTAAATGTGTTCGACTCGGTACCATGCAACAGCATTACAATGGGACATGAATCGGTTCGGAAAATCTTAAAAACGGATCTCAAATTTTATGCATATATGATATGGTGTGTGCAGGAGTTGTAACAAACAGATTATGGCCAGCTGGAAGATTTTGCTGTGCAAATGCAGGTCCTCTTTCATGATGAACCCATTGCACTAATCTTCATGAGTGACGAGGCTCATTTTCACCTAAACGAGTTTGTTAATCAGCAAAACTTTAGGTACTGGGCAGAGGACAATCCAAGGCAACTCCTTCAGAGACCTCTTCATTCACTCTGGGTGACAATGTGGGGTGAGATGTCTAGACGGCATGTTAACGGACGCTACTTTTTTTGTTTTTTTTTTTTGGGAGAATGGGGTAATGTTCACTGTCACTGCTAATCAGCATGTGGGTATGAACAACAAGCCAGAACTGCAGAGGCTAGACTTGCAAAATGACACATGGTTTCAGCAAGATGGGGCTATGGTCCACACCACCAGGATTTCGATGAACCTGATACAGAACTTGTTTCCTGATTGTGTGATTACCAGATTCGATGATGAGCCCTGGCCCCCTCGTTACCCAGACTTCAGAATGTGTGATATTTTTTGTGGGGCGACACTGGAACGAGTGTGGGGGAGCTTCAGTACCAGAATTGAAAACTGCGCCAGGGTATATGGACATCACCTTCCTGAAGTGATTTTTGCTACATGATATAAATGGCATACTCCATGAACATGTTACATAAGGTAAATACATTTATTTGGTCAACTAACCTTTTTACAGTTTTTTTTATAAATGACAACCCTCCTCATGGTCAACCTGTATATACAACATTAGAATGAATGACTGGGCAACAGTAAAATAATAACAAATCAATCAACAAATATATATATATATATATATATATATATATTATCTGAGTACTTTTACACCATGCATGTGTAGCAACACTACACTCGCCACGAACCGCACAATACAGCATATGCCGGCCAACTAAATTACAGTAATGTCTCCACATCCTTAGCAGACAGGTGACTGTAGATTCGCATTTGTTTACTTTACTACAGCATTACAGGACTATACAACATGGTGTCCGATTTAAACAAAGGGACCGAATGCCTCGTATCAGGTAAGCCATGCAAAACCCATATATATTAATTTTGTAGGTCTACTTTGACTACTTCAAAATTATATAATAGAGACTTTTTTTTTATGGAGACATAGTAGACCCACAAAAGTTATATATATGGGTTTTGCATAGCTTACCTGATTGATATTTATGAGCATGTAATAATATAATAAGCAAAACATAGAAAATAAAATAGATAAAATATGAGGAGTTCGGCAACTTTGCTTACATCGGACGCCATGTTTTATAGCCCTGTAATACTGTAGTAAATTTAACAAATGCTAATCGGTAGCCCCCAATCTGCTGCAGATGTGTAGACGTAACCGTAGGTTAGTTGGCCAGTATATGCAGTACTGTGCAGCTCGCAGCGAGTGGAGTGTTGCTGCGCATGCAAGTTGTGACATCCGAATCCGACCATGCGAAAGCTTGTGATTTAAGAATGGAGGACGCAAGTACGAGTGCTTCTGTGCATGATAGTCACCTATGTAGGGGGTATTACCTGGATGTTAGCCAGTTTATCGAATTAACGTTGTTTTTTCCACTACTGTTTGATTATTTAGTAGATCATAATGTGTTATCGAATGAGGTAATGTGCAACGCATGCACGATGGTAGTAGAATTGGCCGAGGACAGTGCATTTTTTCGCTGTCAACGGTCAGTTAGGACACATGTCGGTAAGAGAGGTAGAAAGGTGCTTTGTCATTTTAGAAAATCTTTTCGGTAAGGCACATGGTTTGGAAAAAGTAAATTAAGTGTAGCAATGATTTGTAAAATAACATATTTAATTCTTACTATTCCACATCCTCGCACCAAGTTTATTATTAGAATGTGTCATATTAGTATGGTTACCGTCGTGGATTGGTCGTCCTTTTATCGCGAGGTAATGATTGACTGGTGTATTTGTGAGACAATGAAAAAAAAAGGGAGGTTGGGGGCTCTTTTGTTGAAATAGGTGAGGCTAAGTTTGGGAATAACAAGCATAATAAGGGCCGCATCATCCAGGGGCAGTGGGTTTTCGGCAGGATCGAGAGACATACACATCGTATCTTTTTTGTTCCTGTCGAAGATCGTATTAGCAGGGCGCTTCTGAACGTCATCAAGCAATTCATAGAGCCTGGTATGACAATTGTAAGTAACTGTTGGCATGCGTATAATTATCTTTCAGAGCACGACTTTGAGCACCTTCAAATGAATCATATAATGAATTTCGTTGATCCCGATACAGGGGCGAACACCCAAAGAAGGAAGTGTGTGTGGTGGGATGTGAGGTACAGTCTTCCTTGGTATGGCAGGAGGATGCTGCAATTCGTGGAGTACCAAACAGAGTTAATGTTTAGCTGCTGGTACCCTGACGAACATGAGTGCATGCACCACTTCTTACTCGCCGCTGGAAAATTGTACCCATTGTTTAATTAGGTGAGTAAATTCACATACTTCCAGTATGTTTTATTATGTGTGGTATATGGATATGACAGGTTTTTGCATTTTGTAGTATGTCTTCAAGGGTTTGTATATTACTGCATGTGCAGCAAATTTAATTGTAACAACTTAACTGAACGCAACCTAACTTCGCGATATGTAACACATAGGTGTTATTTGCACTGCCACACAATGAAATACAATATTATGTGATGGCAAACAGTACCCCTGTATTTACATTTTGTGTTATTAGGTCATGTTTGTTTAGGTCTTTTTGCATTTAACGTATTTACATAAGTAAAGAATTTAACAATAACGTACATAATTAAACATATTTTACCCCTACAATTTCCCTGATCCTCATACCCATCCTCACTATCGTATTTGTTTGTATTTATTTGGTGTATGTACTTATTTTAAATGTAGCAAACCTAGACGAATTCAACCTAACTTAACAACATGTAATGCACAGATGTTGTTTGCCCTGCAGCACAACGAAATACGGTATTATGTGATGCCAAAGATTACCTATATTTATATATCGTGATTTTAGTTAATGTTCGGTTAGGTCCTTTTGCATTTAACGTATTTACATACGAAATTATAACAATAACGAACATTTTTTACACACATTTACCCTACAATTTCCCTGATCTTCATAGCCTCTCCTAAATGTGTGGTAGGTGAGTACGCAAAGTGACGGGCTGTTAAAATTTGTTGGATTCATAGGTAGTCCCAATACACAAACAGGGGGATAGTGGATGTCTGGCAGCTACATATTGGTGTGTCTCCCATCGAGTACAGGAAAGATAATGGAGAGGGTGGTGGTCCGGTATGTGGTGAATGTTATGAACAAGAAAAACTTGTTGGAGAGTCACAACATGGTTTCAGAAAAGGGATACTCATGTGAGATGCCGCTAGCTGGGCTGTTAGAAGATCTGATGCAGGCAGTTGATGAGGGGAAGCAGGTGGGTGCCTGCTTCATAGACTTTGTGAAGGCATTTGATAAGGTGCCCCATGGGACTTTGATAAAGAAAGTGGATGAGCTGATACTGGACATGTGGGTAATGGAATGGATTAGGGAATTTCTCAGAGGGCGAAGACAGAGGTTGAAAGTGGGGGAGGAAATATCGGAGGAAGTAGTGGTTACACCTGGGGTGCTGCAGGGAAGCATGCTGGGCTCTCTGTTGTTTACCATAATGGTAAATGACATGGGTTTGGGGATTAAGGGAAAATTAAAGATTATTGTTTGCAGATGATTGTGTATTGTATGCAGTTGTGGGAGGGAGTTAAAACTTGCAGGCAGACATTGACAGGATTTGGTTGTGGACCACGGAGAACAAATTGAAGACAAATGTAAGAATAACTAAGTTAGTGAGGTTTACAAGGAAGAAGGTGATAATCAGGGACATGTACAGATGGGAGAAGCAAGAGATTGTAGAAGCAGCAGAATATAAGTATCTAGAATTTGTATTGCAGGGAGACCTCAGATGAAAAAAAAAACAGGTAGAAAGGGTGGTTGCAAAGGGAAGGAGGGCTTTGGGTATGTTGGGAAGGGTTCTGAAGAGAGTCAGCAGTGAGGTAAAGGAGAAGGCATATGGCACAATGGTACGATCGATGTTAGAATATGCAGCTGCAGTATGGGACCTGCATGTAGAGGTGCGAGAGCTAGATACGGTGCAAAGCAGGACAACAAGATGGGTGAAGTGTAGGTGGAGAAGACATGGGGCAGGGCGATGAGCATGAAGGGAACTATAAGCCATCAGTGATTATGAAAGAAATAGGGTGGAGTTCGTTGAAGGACAGGAGGAAAGTTGAAAGGCTGGTCTGGATGTACAGGGTGGAAAATGGAGAGGGAGGGTCGGGAATTTTACACTGCTAGCTATGTAAGGGGGTGTTTAGAGGGAGAGGAAGAAACAGTGAGAAGTTTCAGAGGGTGTGGAGGTGAACGGAGCAGGGTAGGCAGTCTATGCTTGTGCGGTCTGTGAGGGAGTGGAATGTGTTGCGGGAGGAATTGGTATCTGTGAGGGAGGTTGCAAAATTAAGGAAGGGCGTGGAAGAGGAGTTCGTTCGATTGGGGAGAGGTGAGAGAGCTCGTCACTAGGCGGTAGCCTAATTGTGGGTGTTGGTTATTATTATTATACTATCGTATTTGTGGTTTGTATTGATAATATGTTAATGTCCCTAGTGATATGTGTAATTTGTAGAGTGAAATTCTATCACTTTCCGTGATTTTTTATTTTGTTATCGAAAAAGTCACTATTATTTACAATTACCGTTTCCAAAATGGAGTTTCGTATGACTGTAGAAATAGTTCATTAAAATCTTAGTTCGGAAAGAGGATTCCAAAACTTAGGTTTCGGCTGATGGTTTAAAAGTATTGATAAACGTAGTCACAGTCTCCATCCTCCGTAAATCGTGTTATCTGTGACTTGTGGCAATGTGTTTACAGTTTGCGTGGCTGTCAATTGTTCGTGTTTAATAAAATGAGTTTTTTGACTACAGTAATAAGGAATTAGTAAAATTTGTGAAGAAAATGGCATACACTAGTGTTGCTAATAGCTGGGAAGGTATGCACAGTTTTTAATGCTTAGTTCTTGTCTGCTACAATGTATATAATGATTCTCTGCGAGTGTAAACGACGCAAAACGAATTTTATAGGATATGACTTTGTATAAAAATTTTATACGCAAGAATATCAAGCGAATTACATACGAAGTGAATTCACATAGAGTTTGTTCAGCTAATTTGTAGCGCCTTGTAAATAGGAAAAAAAAAAAATGCAGAATATGTGCATCGAAAAAGAGTAGTTTGGGTAATTATTAAGTTTAGGGGCTTTTCTGAAAAAACAATAAAAATTCAAAATTATGACATATTTCTACTCTACTAATCACGTAGAGCACGAATATACTAGGGGCGTAGCTTTAAAATAAGTAAAACATATTTTAAAAAATTGAACAAAATTGTGAAATGAAAAGTATAACCAATTTGTTTACGTTTATGAACGAAACGTCCTAGACCAACAAAATTTGCATTAATGGGTTCTGCACAGCTTTCCTTGTTCATATTCAAGACGCCGTAATGTTAAAATAAGTAGAACATATTTAAAAAACTTGCGAAATATGTTTGTTTATGTCTATTAACGTCAGAGGAATGATACCAGCCCCCTAACTAGGTGAGTCAATTAACATTCTTTTGGTGTGTTTTATGGTTCCTTTAAATCCCTACAATCCTACATTCGTACTTAAGTGTAAAACCCAAACATCCTAGGTTAATGTAAAATCCTACTATCCTAGGTTAGTGTAAAACCCTTCAATCCTAGGGTAGTGTAAAACCCAAACATCCTAGGCTAGTGTAAAACCCTACAATCCTAGGTTAGTGTAAAACCCAACAATTCTAGGTTAGTTTAAAAATGTAAAATAGTGATTCATCCATCGTGGGGTTAGGTTCTGTTAGGTGGGCACATATTACAAAATTAGTCGGACGTTAATGCCCCTAGTATATTCGTGTTCTGCATCATTAGTAGAGTAGAAATATATCATAATTTTGAACTTTTATTGTGTTTTTCAGAAAAGCCCCTAAACTTAATAATTACCGTAGTTTGTTATTCAGAATAATATTTGGTGATTATGGACAGTATGGGTTTATTTGAAGGAAATGTCTCTGCGAATCAATTCTCCTATATTTTGCTACTAGGCCTTCTGAGTTGTAAATGTGTGGTTGCGTGATATAAAGCTGGACTCGCAACCATCCGCCGCACCATCCATCCGCCGCACCCTCCAATCGCCCTACGTCAGTCAATCGTTCATCAGTTGAAAGCGATTCAAAACAATTCGTCGTCTGTCAATCCTTGTGTACGGCAAAATTTCAGTGTGACAACTTAACATTGTGACCTTTCTTTAGTTGTTGGTATATTTTGGTTGGAAATACATTTTTAAGAGAGAAACATTTTGGGGAGATCATTTTTGAAATTATACTAATTTTGGCACGTTGAGGAGTTTACTGTGCAACGGAAGTTCTGTGCGCACAGTGTAACAAAATTCGACAGCGAACGTGGTAATGTTATGACCCAACGTGGATGCAAGTATAGTTGCATGCGCACAACATAGAACGTGGTAGAGGTATGACACAACTTGCATGCACGTATAGTTGCATGCGCACAACAGTGAACGTGGTAGGGGTATGACCCAATGCGCATTGTCTAGTTACATACAAATGCAAGTCACACAACATAGCACGTGGTTATATTCAAAGCCAACCAAAAATCAGGTCATGTAATAAGCAAATTGGAAATCATTTCATTTAAATTAGTAATTCATTGTGAATAAATAAATAAATATATTATTAATGATATATATCTTATTAATATATCTTAATAATTAGATATATATCTTAATTAATTTTACTTACATTGTGCCCTGAAAAATTTGTTGGTTACAAAAATTGTATAACAACATTTTGAAAGTGTTTCAAGTATTTGAGGTTAATTTTTGTAAGTATTTAATTATGTTCTTTAATCAAACCTTTATTTAATGTCTTTGTTCTGTCATTTTATCATTTTCCTAAAAACGTAAATTATTTGCATACATAATAAAATTTTATTTTAGTCACGCCAAAGAAGTATAATTTCTAATGTGCATACTAGTGATGCAACGAATATTCACATTCGCGAATATTCGCACGTTTTCGAACATTCGCATTCGCATTCGAATTCGCAAAAATGATGCCAATATTTTGCGAATGTATTTGGCAATGAAAAATGAAAATGTTTATTAAATAATAATGCAACTGCTATGATTAAGACATTTTTATTTATTAACATATTTTTTATGTATAAGAGTGTATTTTAATGATATTTGGGAAACAGCCTTGTAGTTATTCACTAGATTACATAACAGAAACACACTCTTGATATTCTTTTATTCTTATTTACCTAAGCAAAATCAAATTAAGGCAGGTAATTTCTTAAAACTTCTAAACTATATTATAACACAACTGTATGATCAAATACCATTGAACTGCTTTAACACAAAACAATGGAATAAGATATAACCCAACCTTTTTAATTATACAAATCAACTTTAAATGAGATCTTTTGTAAAAACACTTAACAATATGCATTTATGCAACCTAAAGGGTATCTTATTCAAATATGTGAGATCTTTTAATGAACTAGTAATCATGTTTAATTGTAAATCAAATCGACTTCTTATGAATAAAGTTAAAAATATATTGTGAAGAAAAACAAACAATATAATAATCTTCTTTTCAATTAAAACAAATATGTTCTTAACATTTTGTTAATTTTAACTTTGGTACTAATACTAACTCACTAATTATGTAATTTTTAAGATATCCATTAAACATTACTTCTTGAAATCGAAAAATAAAACTATGAAAAATTGTTTATATCTAAGCACAATTAAGTGAAACACTTAGTAATTAAATAAGAGTAGAGGAATATTAAACTTCAGAAATAGAAGTTTTGATGCCTTTTCTCCTTGCAGCCTATTTCGGTGGGGTGTGTAAAGAAGACCAGCCCCACTAAAGACCCTTTCGCTAGGCACACTAGTGGGTGGTGTTACTAAATATTGCCTGGCTATGGGAGAAATAATACCATACTTCTTATTATTTACCGCCCACCATGTAAGTGGATCTACATCATTTTCCACACGTTTATCTAATAAATATTCATTGATGGTTTTTTTTATCAAAACTTCTATAGGGTTCGTACATTCATTTTCTTCTTCTTCACTTTCGCTGGAATCCATCAGCAATTTCATGGTGTCTCTTAAAGATATAGATTTCTCTGTCAGACTGGCACTGGAACCAGATGTTTCAATCCGATGAGTAGTCATTCTGGCACGCTTAGGATTTGAACAAGACGATAGGCTTGATTCATCGTTTCCAATTGACTCTAAAATATTTTTCACAACTTGATCTCTGGTTGAAGAATTTTTGAAAAATTTTAATTTGTATCTCGGGTCAATAAAAGTTGCCGTAGCAAACAATACGTCATTTTCCAAATGGGAAAATCTGCGACATAGTTCTCGTTTAAGAACTAAAATCGTATTCCCAACGCATTCGTCGGTCACATCAAATTCACCAATAATTTTTTCCAAAGTGGACAATAATGGAATTACTGAGGATACAGAAATATTGGCTGCACTTAGTTCTTTTGTAATTTCTTCAAAAGGTCTGAGTAAAGTTATTATTTTTTCCACAATAATCCACTCTTCGGAAGTTAGTTGTGAAATCTTGTTATTCTGGGAAGCATAAAGACATAACGAATCTTTGTTTTTCAAAATACGCTCTAACATATACAAGCTGCTATTCCATCTTGTAGCACACTCTTGTATGATTTTCAGCTTTGGCTGATCGAGTCTTTCTTGTAGAGCAGCCAGTTCATCTTGAGCTACATTTGAGTGATGAAAATGTGTTGCCATCTTTTTACATTTTGCAATCACTGTTATAACGGAATCTTGTGCCTTAAGCCCCTCCTTGACAACCAGCTGAATTTGGTGTGACGAACAATCAATGTCTCTAATTAATAACAAGGAAATACCTTTTTTCATGTTTGTGCCACCATCTCTAACAATGCATTGCACTTTTTCTTTAGGTATTTCCCAATGCGACAACATGGTTTCAAGTTTTATAGCTATATTTTCACCAGTATGTCGGCCATCGTTAAATACCTCTGCGTTTAACACAATCATTTTTCTCTCAAAGTTTTTTGTTATACCATGACATGTAAGACTCAGCAAAGATATTCCTGAACAAGAATCAGACCAAATATCAGTTGTAAACGCCAATTTTTCAAATGACTTAATTAATCCCAAAATTTTATCTTTGACTTTGCCGTAGAAATTCTCACATATAAACGAAGAAAAATGTTGTCGGCTTTTTATATTATACGACGGACAAAGATGGTTCAATAGTCTGACAAATCCAACGCTTTCGACAAAACTAAAGGGTAAGTCCTCTAAAGCAATCATTTCGCTTATTAAATTATCAATTTCCAAAGACTTGGCATTGTTGTTATCCCACTTTTTTGTTTTTTCGACGCAATCAGTCAAAGACATTTGTTTCAGGTCGGTTTTCGTACATTGTCGCGAAGTGGAGGCCACAACACTTGTTGTAGAAGCATTTCGCTTTTCATTTTCCCTATTCTTTAAAGCATTATACTCGTTTTTATGCAAAGCTTCCAGGTGATTTCTCATAGCACTTGTTGTTCTTCCTTTGCGCGAGTATTGTTTATTACATATTTTGCATTTCACATTTTCAGCATCACATATTGTAAAATAAGTCCAAACTTCGCTAACACACGACCGCTTCATTTTGAAATATCACTTATCACTGTACAATTACAACAATAGAGTCTTTACAAGTTAAAAACAAAACTTAAGTATGTTGACTCGACGCTGCTCCCACCTGTACTATACAGGATGGTGGATAGCAGGGTACGTAGTAATTTGTTACGGTGTTGGCTAACGGCACCTTGGGCTGCTGTAAGAGGGGTGGCACAAAGACGTAACTGGGTTCGGTTTATTCACGCTTAACTTTTATTGTCCAAAGTTACAGTGACCTGTACATCTATGAGACCTAGCCCCTTTTGTATCTCCTCGGACGGTGGAATCTAGCTATCCCGCGCCCTACACACGTCTCGGCGAATGTTTGCGTCGGGGGGAGGTTTCGGCGGGTTGCTGAAATTACCTCGATGCTGGTGGCTGGTGTTGTCGTGCTGTCTCGGTGTCTCTCCCGCGAAGTCCTGGGCTCGATCCCTGGACGTGCAGTTCTCTCCTCGTCGCTCGTCGTTCCTCGTATCTGACTCTCTCGTGACTCCGTCGTAACTCCGTCGTAACTGTCTTGTCGCTGCTGCTCCGTCGTAAACGTCTCGTAACTCTCGTGTAACTGACCTCAACTGTCCTTCACTCTCGCCTAACTCTCTTAACTGTCGCGTAACTGACTTAACTGTCCTCCATGGCTCCTGTATATATACGTTTCTGTTCTATTTTCCATAGAACTCGGGACTTACCCTCTAGTGTTTGCGGTGGAATAGGGGAAGGCGGGGCGCACTGTTTTTCCCCGATTTGTAATTTCTTGTGGCGAGGGGCGATAATATGCCCGGGACTCCCCGTGTTCGCAGCGTCACGTCGTGACTCAGGCAACATGACAGGTGCAGTTGGTTCGAGCTCGGGAATTCCTCTGGTCGTTAGGCCATCGGTTTACAGCGTGGGTAAGAATAGCATCGCCACTACTGGTAGGTATGAGCGGTACGCGTCAAGGTTACCTCAAACTAAATCTTTACGAAAACTTTATTAGCAGCTAACTTCATTCAGTAAGCCAGCAATCACGATTTGTTTACTTTGTTCAGAGTCGGGGCATATGGGCTACTCTCGGTTTTAACATGGCTGGCCAGTTCTAAACGCGCGGTAAAATTCGAGTTCGTAGGTTCACGCTTTTGGCGCCATATTTGAAAAACCAGCATTCGCATTCGCGAATGTTGGAGGTGAATATTCGCATTCGCATTCGCGAATGTGGAAAAATCGACATTCGTTGCATCACTAGTGCATACACAAGTACACACCCATGGTTTTTTTACATGATAAGAATTTATACTAAATTATTGTTACATTTTAAATTCTTGAATTTACCACCAAATATATATCATACACAGAACCACAGCCTTGCATTTTATTTCAAAGTGCATTTTTGCATCTACGGAATGTTGTCTAAAGGCTGTGGCCAATCCTTCGGTCCGTCCAAAGTTAAAGTTTGAGAAATATGTGACGGATTGATGAATAAAAAAAAATGTTCCCATGCGATTGGTTGAAGATAACGTGTCTGCCGGATGGACTGACGGATGGTTGAGAGTCCACCTTTACATGGTTAGTAACCTAAAGGAATCTTAAATCTTCCTGCACAACATACCTTCTTGTTTACATAAATTTCCATGGATCAGGTTGAGTGTATTATGTTGTGGGTGATTATGAAGAGAGTAAGTTAAGAATAACTGCTTTTCCAAAAAATATTAGGGAATTGTGCAAATTGACATTAATAACCACACTGAACATTAATTTCATGGGTGCATCACAATGTTCGCAGTACATACTATGAAATTAAATAGAGTTGGGAAGGCTATGAATATCAGGTAAATTGTGAGGTAAATTACTTAAAAATTATATAATATGCACCAAAGTCAGTCAGGTAACTTTACCATGCTAATTGCAGGCAGACTAACTTAACTTCAAGTAACTTCACTATAGGTTAATCTCAAGGGCGGTGGGAGTACCGATGCACTATATACAACCCCTGTGATTCTATGGCATGCCCTAATTGTTACTAATCATGGTTTTTCTGAAAAAAAAAAATGAAAAAAATGGTATGGTTAACGTTACAAATAACGCAGAACACACCTTTTAATAGAGTGTCACAATATTCACAGTACATACCACGAAGCGTAATAGTAGAGACAAGTATCAATATCAGGGAAATTGTGAGGTAAAATGCTTAAAAATCATGTAAAATGTATGTCAATCAGGTGGTTTTACCGCGCTAAATGCTGGAACACACAACCTAACATCATCCACGTTTTCAGAAATTCAGCAGTGCATCCACCGTTGTACGCCAGACATTCGGAAACCAATGTTTTGGTTGAGTTCGGTTGAATCTATAGTCGGTTCACGACTGGAAGAAACTTTTGAAAAAACACCCTAGCCGTTAGCTACATGCATATAACATTACAAACAGCGGCGAGCGCGGATACAGTTATGCCGTTAGGTTGCCAGCACAAAGAGAGGAAATAGTTCTAAAGTTTTAACGTAATTGTTAATTTATCGCTTACAAATGGGTTTCGAAAAGA
>NQII01000140.1:97629-151956 GCA_002778355.1 Clitarchus hookeri | reverse complement strand
GAGACGGTTAGCACAATTTAAAGTCATACGTTATGAAAAATCAAATAATAAAGAGCTGATATTAGTAAAAAAAATACCGATAAATGAAATATTAGGTTAAACAAGAATCGCACAAATTCTCTACAGCACGGCCATCCGGGGGCTTATGAGAGATTGGCGTTGCCATGTTAATGTTGTTGGATGGACTCCTTGAATGTTGACACATTTCATTGCAAAGTATTGTGTCTATAATATGTAATCAAAGTGAAAGTTTTTCTCCCCCACCCAAAATCAAACCTATACACATAGACAGAGAGAGAGAGATAGAGAGATAGAGAGATAGATAGATAGAGAGAGAGAGATAGATAGAGATATATATAGAGAGAGATAGATAGAGATATATAGAGAGATAGATAGATAGAGAGACAGACACAGGCACGCACACGAAACATCTAATTTTTAATACTCACATTTTGGGTTTATATAATGAAATTTTTTTCGCTTGCATCACATATTCTTTTGTGTGAAATTCTCAAGATTAAAAACTTTACGCTTGTGGAAATCCATTAATAATATATACATTACTTTTATGATGGGTACGTGCATGTACGAACACATGTACACACACAGTGGAATGTAAACATTTCATGTAAACATTGCAATGTGACTGCCACATGGCAATGTTTGTTTACCCTTTGGCAGAAGGATACGAAATGGGCTGGAAAGTAGATCTTTAGCAGGGCTTCAAGAAAGTCTCTTCCAGTCATGAACCGACTATATGTATCCACTGGTAAAGTCAAAGAAAGGCAAATGGCCATGTTTATTTGCAGCAGAAAAATTTTGTACCTTGAACTGTGCAGAAACATTATAGAAAAATGTCAAACTTAATTTGTATTTTACAAAGAAAGTGCATGTTTATTATTAAATATGTTAGCATTGTTTTAATATGGGTTTCTTAGGTTATAAAGTTATTTTGCATGTATGGATTCATTTATATAATTACATTTGTAACACAAAATATATAAACTACCTGATGTTTGGAAGGTTATTATTGTGTTTAGGGGCTTTTCTGACAAACACAAAAAAAATTCATAATTATGATATATTTCTACTCTACTAATCATGTAGAACTCGAATATACTAGGGACGTAGCTTTAAAATTAGTACAACATATTTAAAAAAATTGAACAAAATTGCTAAATGAGCAGTATAGCCAGTTTGTTTGTTTATGTTTCTGAACGAAACGCCCTAGACCAACAAAAGTTGCATTAATGGGTTCTGCACAGCTTACCTTGTTCATATTCAAGAGGGCGTAATGTTAAAATAAGTAGAACATATTTTAAAAACTTGCGAAATATGTTTGTTTACGTCTATTAACGTCAGAGGAATTATACCAGCCCCCTACCTAGGTGAGTCAATTTACATTCTTTCGGTGTGTTTTACGGTTCCTTTAAATCCCTACAATCCTACATTCGTAGTTTAGTGTAAAACCCAAACATCCTAGGTTAGTGTAAAACCCTACTATCCTAGGTTAGTGTAAAATCCTACAAACCTGGGTTAGTGTAAAATCCAAAAGTCCTAGATTAGTTTAAAAATGTAAAATAGTGATTCACCCATCGTGGGATTAGGTTCTGTTAGGTTAGGTGGGCACATATTACGAAATTAGTCGGACGTTAATGCCCCTAGTATATTCGTGTTCTGCATCATTACTAGAGTGGAAATATACCATTTTCCGTGAATTATTTTTATTTTTACAGAAAAGCCCCTAAACTTAATAATTTCAGTTTGGAAATTCTCTCAATTGGTGTACACTGGTGCACACCAGAATATTCACCACTGGTGGATCTATTATCTATTGGTGAATTTCCGAAAATGTGGCATGTATCCTATAAATGAATCAGCAGGGTAGGGGTCAGATGCGCTATAACGTGTCTGAACACCCCCCACGCCCCCACCCCCCTTTTCCGGATTGTTTTTGCATGAAACTTCAAGCTTCACAGATGTTCAACTGCTTTATGCTCGTTAACTACAAAACAAAATCACTGGGACACTGGCTTCGTGAATAATCTGTGGCTTTGCTTGAACGGTATTTTCCAGTGGAAGCGTGTTTTCATGAAACTCCAAGCTTCGTTGATGTTCAAGCACTTCATGCTTGTTACTTGTATAGTATTTGTCAGTGTGAGAGGGTTTTTACATGAAACTCCAAGCCTTGCAGATGTTTGAGTAGTGGTCAGACTACTCACTTCCCGCCAAAGGCAGACCCGGTTCGATTCCCGGCAGGGTCATTCCCGGATTTTCACACAGTATGGGGATTGTACTGGTTGATGCCTTTGGTCATTGGGTTTCCCGTGCCGTTTCATTCCAGTGTTGCTCCATACTCACCTCGCTTCACCCTTATCTGCTCTCAAGACCCCAATGTTAAGAGCAGCCCAAATCTCTCCACTCCGCTGTTCTAATGAATACTGTCAACATACAAAGTTTGGTTGAATTGATTAATACAGTTGGTCCACCCACAGGGAAATGTCTGGGAATTTCATTTGACAGGGAAAATGTCACCTGGGTCAGGGAAAATTTTAATAATTGCTACTCTCCAAAAATTGTTTGTTGTGTGAAGAAAGGGTAATATAATTATAAGCCTTTTTTAATATTTGAAGTTTTAAGTTTGTGAACTGGCAATAATATATTTTGCCAAGTGACATAGGGCCTATATGTGCAAAATAAAATATTTGTGTGTTTGTAATGGACACTCATGTGAAGTCATTAGCATCACCAGAAATATTGATTGTACTGAATAAAATGTTGGCCCTGCTTGCTTGGTCTCTTGCTGTGTAATTTAATTTGACTTCACTGATTGCATATTTGTACTGTCAATGGTGAAAAAATATGGCTTGGAAGGTTTCAGTATTCCTAAAAATTTTCAGGGAAAATGGTAATATTCTGCCTGGAATTTCAGTGGACATCCTGTTAATAGAAATGGTAAACTTATCTAAATTATTGATGTGGCCGCCATTTTTTTAATCAGTGTCTGACCCACTTAAATCGTGTCGGTTTACATGGCCTACTGTAGCACTACTTGCAAAATTTGGTGGATATACGTTGATTGACCCTTGAGGTATTGCATAAAACCTCCATTTTTCACATGACTGTCTTCATAAGTGGCAGGCAAAAAGGTTATGTATTAGCACAGTCAACGATTGTCGTAGATACTGCCAGCATGTGAAGTTCAGTTGAAATTGTCTGGGACACGTGGCATACTAAGTAACTATATTTACATTGCTATTATTTTGAAAAGATGTGACTAACCCCTTAAATCATTTAATTCAGATGGACTAAAGGTTCACAATGAAGTGAACACTTTTGAAATCAACAAATGGCACTGCCCCTTCCTGCATATACTTTAACAAATGCACTAAGTGGCATGCGCCCAGTAAAGTTGGTAATGGCGGAGGAAAAGTAGTTCCAAGTCTTGATGTTGATTTTAAAATGTTAGGTAAACATTAGTGTAAACTCAGATAATTTCTCTTGCTTTCTGCCATTTAATGCATCTTAAGTGTAAGAATTAGCAGATTGATGAAATATTTACATTTATAATAATTTCACAGTTCCACTTGCTGGACACATGAATAAAGTGATAAGGCCCATAACAATGTAAATTTTACGTACTGCGGAAGAATACACAAAGTTCATACATGTAGATCCTAAGCACGGTTCAAAAGTGCTCAGCTAACTGTGAACAGCCTATACAAAAGTATATGTTGCTGCATGAATTTGGTTCTAATTATACTGAAGATGGGGTTGAAATAATGAACGTTATTTAATTACATTGAAACCATCTGATATTAAGGGATGACGTTTTGTATGCATGTCAAACAATGCAGTATCATTAACATGCATATACCATTGTTGGCCTATCTCATTCCCTACATGGCAAAATGGGGGTTGCCACCCCTTTGATTAGTGAAAAATGTGTCTTAGTAAATTGTTATGTAAAGTGTGATCACAGGGTAGAAATTAAAATGGCAAGACGTAAAAAAGAGTCCTTTTGGTGAGAGCCTCTGACGAATGGTATGGGAGAAAACAGACACTAAAAATTACAAATGCCACGAATGCTTATGAGGTTGGCTAAATGGTTGATACTGACAGACAATTACTGCTGTAACATAGTCACATTTGTGTTTTACACCTCTTTTGTTTTATTTGAAATGTTGTAATAAATGTGTTTTATTAATAGTTTAATTGGAAAGTATTGTGACACATTCTGGTGCAAAACAAAATGAACTATTTGGAAAAAAAAACCACAGTTCTTGTACTAGCAACTGTTGCCTAGAAATATTAGGAAAAACTGAGTGCCACTTCACCTACATTTGATTTTCTATTTTGCATCAAAAATTAAAAATCCATAATCCAGTGTTTAGTTTAGCATAAGCAGACCAAGCGCCATTTCCTGGTATTTGGCCTAGTGATGCAAAACAGAAACAAGTGGCTGCACTGTTTATACAACATATTACACCAGCTGTGTTTCTTGGTTTCTTCTGTTATGGATTTGTTATAATGTAGTAAAATGTAGTAATTAATTGTTATTTAATCTACAATGGATAATTTAAAATCAAGAACCAGAAGAATCGTTGCAAATGTGTCACAACTGATTTCAAATGAAATTGCAGCTTTATAGGAGGTAAGGACACACAAGTTAATTTTATACGTTAACCTAAAAAATATACATTATCTTTATTAAAATTAATGTTACTCATAGGTTTTTTGTCTATGTTATGTAAAATGTAGCTATCGTTCATTACAAGAGGAGGGATGCAAAAGTGTCCAATTGTCAGTTATTTTAACTAACTTTAAGAAAGTAAACAAAGTCTATATGTAATAGACCTAGCTTTGCCCAACTACTTCTTATTGTTACGCTGCAGACTTCCCCTCATAAATGTTGTTGAGCCTTTTTGTTATAATAGTTTTTGATCATTGCTTAAATACAACTGTTACTGTTTATACAACCAATAAAATGTTTTATTATTGTTTTTAAAATACAACATGGTTTGTATGTTTATACTAATGTTTGTCTTGTTTTGGTTTCAGAAAAAAAAGACAAGACATTTGTATACAATGAAAGTGCATCTTCTCAAGGATTTGAATGTAGTACTAGTATTGATTGTTCGTCATCAAGCTCTGACATTCTGACTGAAGATCCTTTACTTTCAAGGAATAATGTTAATTTTACCGAATTTGTGCCAGTTAATTTTGAGCAACATTTGCCAGGTACATTAAACAACTCATTTAATTCTAGTCAGATATTTTTTACAAATGTGGTAGATGTGAAGACTCAAGTGAAAACACGCAGAGTTCTTTTAACACTAGTATCAGTTTGGAAGTTAATGAAACGGAGGCAATTTCCAATCACATTAATTCTGAGCACAATTATTATTATTTTGACAACTATGAAAACTACAATGATATTGAACAGAGAAGGTCTAGACATTATTTTGAGACAAGTACGTATTAGACAGGTCCTGGTATTTCCCTTAATCAAATAAATAATAAAAAAAAATGGGGCACTAGCTTTGCATAAGGCAGTTTAGGGAATTCTGAAGGTTCTAGATGTGATAGAACCATCAGTTAGTCCACGGTCATCCCGCATTGCTCTTGATAAGAAGAAAGATGGCTCTGAGGTTTTGTGTAGATTATCGCTAGCTTAATAATGTGACAAAGAAAGACTTTTATCCATTTCCAAGGATATATGACACATTAAACACCCTAGCAGGTTTGCAGTGGTTTTCTACTTTGGGCATAAAGAGTGGCTACTGGCAGTGCGAGGTTGCCCTAGAGGATCAAGAGAAGACTGCATTTTGTGTCCAAGGGAAAGGAATCTGGCAGTTCAAGGTTATGCCTTTTGGGCTATGTAATGCCCCCTGCCATCTTTGTACGCGTGATTGAAAGAGTACTGCCTTTAGATGTCAGATTAACCTAGATGACATTGTTCTGACAGGAAGGACATTTGAAGAGCACCTATCTTGCTTAGACTCTGTATTCCAGAAAGTGGCCACAGCCAACTTGAAACTAGTTTCTAATAAGTGCCACCTGTTCCAAAAGAAAATAAATTTCTTGGGACATGGAGTGTCTGCCCATGGAATTGAAACAGACCCCGGGAAGATGAAAGCAATAAGAAATTGGCTGCTGCCAACTGACAAAACTGAAGTGCTAAGTTTTCTGGGATTATGTTCCTATTACCACAGATTTGCATCTGGGTTCACCACGATCACCAAGCCACTACATGAACTGACTGAGGAAAAAATAAAATTTCATTGGACCAGTGAGTGTGAAGATGCTTTAAGTAAACTAAAGAAAACTCTTTATATGTCCACCAGTCCTGGGTTTCCCGAAGAGTGAGGGCATGTTCATTTTGGACACTGATGCTAGGGATGTTGCCATTGGAGCTGTTATCTAAGGTTCAGGATGGGAAGAAAAGACCACTAAAATACTTCAGTAAGGTATTGCACAAGCCTGAGAGAAATTATTGTGTTACATGCAGGGAGCTTTCGGCCATGGTGAAGGCAATTTTACACTTCAACCCCTACCTTTATGGCAGACATTTTACTCTAAGGACCGACCATGCTTCATTACGATAGCTACTTAATTTCAAGAACCCCAAAAGTTAAATAGCCCGGTGAATACAGCATCTTTAAGAATATGACTTGGAAATACAGTATAGATCTGGACGCCTTCACAGCAATGCAGATGCACTGTCTAGGATGCCATGCGAGCCACTTTGTTGTCATTGCGAATCCCAGGAAGAAAAGAATGGTGAATCTCCGATAGTACGGAGGACAAGAATTCAAGGTTCTTTATCTTGTGATGGATGACCTACCTGGAGTGATGAGGGTATTAGGAAAGATCAGCCGAATGATCCCACTTTGCAACCATTATTAAAGTGGAAAGAAGCTGGCTGTCAGCAAAAATGGGAAGAGATATCTAGCCTGAGAGCAGCAGTCAAAGCAAACTGGGCATAATGGAATTCCCTCATATTGAAGAATGGTGTACTTTACAAAAACTGAGAAAGTAATTATGGAAAACCCACACATTTACAGTTGATGCTTCCAGAATGCAGGGTTCCAGAAGTCTTAAAATAACTGCATAATGTTGCAGCTAGTGAGCACTTTGGTGTTAATAATACCCTCGACAGAGTTAGACTAAGATTCTACTGCCTTCATTGTCGGGAGGATGTTGAGAGGTGGTGCAGATTGTGCAACACCTGCACTGCGAGGAAGGGTCCCAAGGACCAGAGGACAAGGTCACCTCCAGGAATACAATGTTGGAGTCCCATTTGAGAGAATGACAGTAGATATTCTGGGCCCCTTGCCTGTCACAGAGAGAGGTAATCTATTGGTGGCTCAAGATTATTTTACCAAGTGACATGAAGTAATTCCCCTCCCGAACCAGGAAGCACGTACTATGGCTGAGGCACTCATAAAACATGTCTTTTCGAGGTTAGGTGTGCCACTAGAACTCAATTCTGATCAGGGAAGAAACTTTGCAGCTGCAGTCTTCCAGGAGGTGACGGAAATTCTGAAATACTAGGACTGCAGCCTTACACCCTCAGTCGGATGAAATGGTCGAGAGGCTTAACCACATTTTTAAGCAATGCCTGTCGATCTTTGTGGTAGACAACCAAAGGACTGTGATTCAAAGGTCCCATTGCTTCTTCTTGCTTACCGCTCAGCAGTTCACGAGTCCACAAGGGTAACACCATAAAGGGTGATGTTTGGAAGAGAGCTACGCTTCCCCAGTGACCTGCTGTTTGCCCGACTGACAGAAAAGGAAGCTGCATTCCCTGATTATGCCAGAGAATTACGTAACAGACTTGTTGGCA
Source organism: Clitarchus hookeri (assembly GCA_002778355.1). Taxonomy (NCBI): domain Eukaryota; kingdom Metazoa; phylum Arthropoda; class Insecta; order Phasmatodea; family Phasmatidae; genus Clitarchus; species Clitarchus hookeri. The sequence continues at coordinate 144,107 of NQII01000140.1, read as the reverse complement.
TTCATGATTTTGCTCGACAGCACCTCAGAATTAATAATGACAGGATGAAGATGTGGTATGATAGGAGAATGTCGGGCGAGGTATTTCAAAGATAAGTGGTGCGACTGTACAACCCCCAAAAGGAGAAAAGGGTACTGCCTGAAGCTACAGAAATATAGGGAAGGACCCTACAGAATTCTGAAGAAGGTCAATGATGTGGTCTTTCAGATTTGTTGTCAAGGCTCTCGAGCAAAGTCGAAGGTTGTCCACATTGACCGACTGGCACTCTACAAAGGTCCTGACATTGCAGATTCTGTTCGGGATGAACAGACTTGAGGGGGCAGTGTTATGCGCTCGCTGCTTCGCATCCCACACGAGTGAGTGGAAGTGAAGGATAGCAATTATATGATAGTGGCGGCAGCAGGTCAAAGGATTGTTTTGAATGAACAGGTGAGCGATAGGCGGGTGGACGTGTATCTGTTACAGAAAGCGAGCCGACATGATAATCCTTTTGCGGCGTGCGCTGCTGACCCTGGTCGTATTAAGTTTGCGTTTATTTGAAGAATGCTCTGGATTACTGACCTCGTTCTCCCAGCGTGACTTGTGGTGCGTTGAACCTTCCAGATGGTCAGGGTGAACGCTATATAAGTGTGACAGGCCTCAAAGCTGAGTAGTTGATGAGGGAATGAGTGGTTGAGTTTCCAGCGATAGAAGACAAGCAGCGGGAGAAGTGACCAGCGGAAGGGAAATCTGCGACTGTGAGTATTAATCAGTGAAGTGTGCGGCTGGCAGGCTGGACTATTGGACTAAATGCATGAGTGAAAGACATTACAAATGGTGGTAACAGATAGACTGAACACGTGTTAATAATGAGTATCAGTTAGACTATAACTAAACAGAGAAAATTAAGGATGTTAATTAGATTTGAAATAGACATTAAATATTGTTCTCACTGTTAAATAAAAAGATTAATAGTGGAGACAGATAATTTAATGCTGTAAATAACAGGTGTGATAAATAAGAAATCAAATTTAGTTCTTTTATTTTTATTAAGACTTCCATCCCTCACAAACTCCGATACGCCTCTCAGGCATCCCATGTCACATTATGGTATGAATTTTTCCTGGCAGAGATGCAAATTTCCTTATCAAGAATAACATTTTCTGCTTTCAGATTTGAGGAAGCAGGCAAGAATACTTGAAAATGAAATTGATATGAAATTGATTACTTTTAGTAAATTGGGCATGGGAGAGACTGGGAGCAGCTACAAGTCACTCAGGTATGTTTACAGAACTCATTTTAGATTATAGATTTTCTGTTAAACAGAACAATTTAATGCTATCTTATTTCTTCATACTTTATCATCTGTGATGTTATATTTTTGGTTGCTATACACGTATAATGGTAGTTTATGTCGGACATATTTGAATGAATGTGCAAGTACAGTTTTCTACTGTTTGGCCAGGATTGGTTTGAGTTCTGGTGTCATTGTGTTGTTGGTTTTCCAGTAAATATGGACAATATAAACATCATATATATATTTCATAATTGGATCAACTGATTTCTACAAAATTTGTTCAGTACTGTATACATAAAGAAGGAACTTGCTTTGTTGTTCAAGGTATAGACACCAATAATTAATCATACAAAGATTTTTGGAATTTTAGTAAATAGTTATAAGTGAGGAAAGGAAATGTAAATTAACAATGTTAATATAATTTTAAAGATGACACACATATTTAACTAGGTGATATTGTTTTTTCCCAATGAAATTTACTAGAAAATAATATTGACATTGGTACTGACATCTAAACTGTTCAAAAGTACAAAATGTAATTGTATTATCCATCCTGTACACCTAAAGATTAGAATCAACAAAATACAGTGAGCAGAATACACACATTGAGTGATACTGTTACTGAAAAATTGAGAAGTCTATATTTTTTTTGTAAAATTACAAAGACTGCAAAGTAGCAAGAGTCATCCTGTTCCTCCATGAATTGCATATAGCACCAGAAATACCAAATATTCTTAACTGTGAACAAATCCAAATGAGATTCTTTGAGTACTTTTTTGCTGCATTTAATACAGTGTTTCTACAAGTAAAAAGGACTAGAAAACTAAAATAAAAAGTCTTATTTTAATACTGCCAGAAATTGTCAAAATATGTGAGTTATTTTCATATAAGTCTGTGTCTATACCAGTTTCAGTTTTCAAACCTTTTAATAGTTTTTTTTAGTGTGTATCTTATTCAGAAACATTCTAAAATTATTAAAAAAATTGTTAGTTCACATATTCAGATTTGGTGGCTAATATTCCAATTTTTTTAAATGTAGTCAGATAATCTTATTTTCCCCAAAATCTTTTAATTTTTACAGCCACACATCACCCTTATTTTTGTTTGCTATGTCATCATGTCTATTAAAATACCCTTAAATTGTTGATAACCATCCATTTTCCCCTTATATAATGACTTAACATGGGACAAATATAGCATGTCAGCAATGTGACCCGTATTTACCAGTCGTAAAATGTTATGAAGACATGCGCAGTCAGCTGCAAGTGAAGCCTCACTCCATGATGGCTGAGCAACAACTATTATATCCCCTTACACCTCCCTCCCAGGAAAGGACCTTGCTGTTCTTGGTTTAACCCTTTGGACAGCCCTTCTGGATACATGCTACCTCCAGTTGTAGTTGCCGGGCCATTATCCCTTCTTTTCCCTGGCTATCACCACCCTGAGAACTTGATTGTTCCCACAGTGTTGTCACCCCTGTGCAAGTAATTCATCTCCTGAGTACACACAGACTGGCCATCCTTTTGGTCGGCTGTCATTCCTCACACACCTCTGTCGAGCCAACCTTGAATAATCTGGACGGTCAGATGGGTCTGTCTTTTGCACAATATTTTGTAAGTAACAGGTCCCACTGCTTGCAGCTGCATATAACCACCCTTTCATCAGTCACTTGCTTTCACATGGCAGGCCATGAATTTTGTAATCTAGTTGTAAACTGAATAGATTTTGCTATTATTGTTATTATTTAATTATAATTATTATTATTTATGAAATGTTTCATTACCTTGCGTTAATGTAGTTTTTGTTTATAATTGTGTGTGGTTGGTTTCATGGATACAATGAGCGAAGAGGATTGCATCTGTGTAATAAAAAATTTGTCACAGTCATCTTTTAGTTCTTGCCCTATTTCTCAAAAACAAGGTATAATTTCCAATGGTAGGCGAACACCTCTTGAAAACTTGCATTTGAAAATTAAAACATGTAAGCGGTATTTTCATTGCAAAAGCTATGAAACAATAACTGGTAATGTGGTTGCAAAAATCTTTCAATATTGTTCTGTGTTATGATTTGTATCAAAACTGTAACAACTAGCGCCACCTATTGTTTTCTCTATGTCATAAATAATAAAGCTATGGTCGTTCAGTCGCCATTGAATCGCGATACGCAGTGTTTCATTTCGCTAATCATTACAGGTTATGGGCCCAGTAAACAATTGAATAATAATCTCGCGATAGTTTGTACGGTATGATAAGTGCTGAGTATAATTATATTCGCTGAAGGAGATTATTAATTGTGCGTATCGTGTGTGTGTGGCCGCGTAATGGCTTCGAACTATGTGATAAGCGTCCCTAAGTTGAAAGGACGCGAGAATTATAGTGAATGGTGTTTTGCGGCAGAGAATTTCCTGGTCTTGGAGGGCATGCTAGGATGCATCAAGCAGGAGCCGAATCAACCAGCAATAGGAGCCACGGATGATGCTAAAACCAGAGCAAAATTGATCTTGACCATTGATCCCTCGATTTACGTTCATATAAAAAACGTTACTTCTACAAAGGAGCTATGGACGAAACTAAAGCAGTTATTCGACGATTCGGGGTTTACCAGAAGAATAAGTCTGTTGAGAAATTTAATTTCTATTCGGCTTGAAAATTGTATCTCAATGACTGCCTATGTGACTCAAATAGTTGAAAATGGACAAAAATTAGCTGGAACTGGTTTTAACATAAATGACGAATGGATCGGGTCATTATTGTTGGCGGGATTGCCTGAAAAGTTTTCGCCAATGATTATGGCCATAGAACATTCTGGAATTTGCATAACAACGGACGCCATTAAAACGAAATTATTGGACATGGAGGAAACTGAAACGAATGAAACTAGTGGTGCATTTGCTAGTTTTCGTAAATACCAACATAAGAAAAAAGAAAAGTCTGTGGTTAAGACCATAAACAAGATGGCTCACAAACGTCAAAGTCATCAACCATCAAATGTTTTAGATGTAAACAGACTGGCCATTTCCAAAATAAATGTCCCAATAAAGAGAAATATAATACGCACAGTGAACAAAAGCAAACAAATGCCTGCAGTGCTGTATTTTTAAATGGCAGTTTTAGCAAAAACAATTGGTATGTCGACTCGGGGGCAAGTGTGCACCTAACAATGAATAAACATTGGATTACAAATGTTTCATACGAACAGAGCACTAAAGAAATAATTGTAGCTAACAATTGTAAGGTGCCTGTTGAGTGTTCCGGTGATGTGCAGATTAAAACTTTAACAGAAGATAGCAAGTTTGATGTGACAATCAAAGATGTGTTGTGTGTTCCAAGTATCACAACAAATCTCTTATCTGTGAGTCAATTAATCTGCAATGGCAATGGAGTGTCCTTCACGAGTGACAGTTGTATCATTTATAATAGAAAAGGCGAAAAAGTTGCTACAGCCTCATTAGTAAATGGAGTATACAAACTAAACATGCCCATGTGTTTGTCAGCTGCTGTGATGGAATCCGGCGAAACCTGGCATAGGAGACTGGGACATATTAATAGCAACTATCTTAACAAGATGCAGGATGCTGTGGAAGGATTGCAATTGGATAAGAATACAGATATAAGCAAGATGTCTTGTGTCACATGTTGTGAGGGGAAGCAAAGTCGCTTGCCGTTCTATCATGAGGGTGACAGAAGTACTGAATTATTGAATACAGTACATACAGATCTTTGTGGACCTATGGAGAATGCTTCTCTAAGAGGGTCAAGGTATTTTCTTATTTTTGTCAATGATTACAGCAGAATGACAAACATAAATTTTTTGAAAAATAAAAGTGAAACTTTTGAATGCTTTAAACAATACAAAGCTAAAGTTGAAAATGTTCTGGGAAAAAAGATAAAGATTTTACGGAGTGATAACGGACGTGAATTCTGTAATAAAGAATTGGATGATTACCTGAAAAAAATGGGAATAATACATCAAAAAACAAATCCTTACACGCCTGAACAAAATGGTTTATGCGAACGCATGAATAGAACTTTAATAGAAAAAGCGAGATGCCTTTTGTTTGAAGCTGATCTACCGAAGAAATTTTGGGCAGAAGCAAGTAATACTGCTGTTTATTTGCAAAATAGAACGGTAGCAGCTGGATTAAATAATAAAACTCCGTACGAGTTATGGACTAACAGCAAGCCTAATATTAGTCATTTGAAGATATTTGGTAGTACTGTCATGGTGCATGTCCCCAAAGTTAAACGTGCGAAGTGGGACAAGAAGTCTGAGAAGTGCATCTTAGTAGGTTATTCAGAGGAAGTAAAGGGGTACAGAGTTTACAACCCTAAAACTCAGATAGTGTCAACCAGCAGACACGTCATTATTATGGAAAAAAATTTGAATACAGAGAACCTGACTGTAGTTAAAGAGAAGGAGAATGTTGATACCGATATTGGCGAAGTAAATGCAGATTCAGTGGGGGACAACAATCAATCTGATGACTCGTATACTAGTACTTCAGGATTTAATAATGATGAAACCTATGTGCAGGGTGATACTGCAGACTCGGACAGTTCCACTGAAGTTGATGAAACGATACAATCACGCGCGTTGCCTACTAGACAAAGACAAAAACCAGATAGATATGGTTTCTCAAATATGTGTACAGAAAGTGACAGATTACATATTGATGAGTTGTCGGTGGAAGATGCACTACAGGGTCCAGATAAGGACTGTTGGTCGCAAGCTATACAAGAGGAGCTGCAGTGTTTTGAGGATAACAATGCTTGGGAGCTTGTGGAACCTGAAGACTGTAAAACAGTGGTAAAGTGCAAGTGTGTATTGAAGAAAAAGTGTGACAGTGAAAACCAGATTCGTTACCGTGCTAGATTAGTAGCCAAAGGCTATAGTCAAAAGTATGGTGTGGACTATGAAGAAACCTTTTCACCTGTTGTGAGGCACACCACATTGCGTTTGTTATTTGCAATTTCTGTACAATTCAATCTTGATATAATACATCTAGATGTGAAAACAGCCTTTCTGAATGAATTGAATGATTACATTAATCATTACATTCTGTTGGCTGTATGTTATTTTTGGTCAGAAATTAATATTTTGACGAACGAGGTTTCCATGACTTAAACATTATTAAGGCTTCTGCCTAATCATGACAAAAATCATCGTTTCTCGGTTGGCTTGTCTCCTTGTCTCTTCCACTAGCAGTGGAATTACACGAGGGAGAGGGGTGGCAATAATCTAGTTACCCCCTCCACTGATGCCCGTGACAGTCAGATGACCTCATGCGCACTCTCTCTCAATCCTCTCTCTCTCTTTCCTTACCTCCTTTTCTTCTCTCCTGAGTGGTGCGCGCCTCCTAACCGGACAAAGTGATAGCTTGGGAATCAATGTCAGTCAGCAGTAGTTCATTTTTGTTTCCTCATTGTGGGCAGGCAGCAGCTTTTGGCGCTCGCCTACATGGCGCTTCAACATCGTTGAGGTATGTTTGAGATCTCTGTTTTATGATGGGTTCCCAAACTGTTTATTAAAGAAAAAAATTTAAGATGACAAAGAAATTTTACGTAAAAGACATCAACACAGCTTAAAAATTTCATTTTCGTAGACTTTTGTACTCAGAACTGACAGGCAACTATAGTAAACTTTTTTTAGAGTCTTTCTGCAATAAAATAATTGGTTACTTCTCAAAGCATCCTCATAGTCTCATAGTAAGTGTAGCTCAATGAAAAAAAAATCACACCAGTTTAGTTATTTTTACATAGACGTAATTCCAAATTACATAATGCCAGGCCAGTGTTGCTCTTGCTGCTGGCTTTGGGCTTCACAAACCTCCCAGTAGGTGGATCCCTTATTGTAATCTACGTACATGATTTCGAAGTCGTGCCGTGGCCAGGTCGTGAGTTAACACAGATCATGCCTAAATACATTAGTGTGTTTCCATGGTGACCACTTAATCACGTATTTAAGTTAAATGTTTGTTGCATGTTTGAGCTTCATGGGAAAACAGAAGAATATGTTGAATGATGTATTTTGTATTTTAGTTCACTGAGGTATTATACCATATGCCTGAAAATGTATGATTATACAACCTCACAAATTGGTGGTTTTTAAATATGTAATAAATTAAATTAAAAATATTTTCACGCCCTTTTAGTAAACAATTGGCGAGTACACATTTTGTTTCTTAACAAACGTTAAAACCTATGAATTTTTTTTTTGTGGAAACAAATGTTGTGTTTTGTCAACGTCTCAGACATCCTGGGCGTTAGTAAAGCTAGTTGTGTTTACATGTACATTTACAATATTTATAAAATATGATTGTTAAAAATTGTTGCACTTGGTCTATTTGCACTGGACCATAACAGAATAATTATTTGCAAACAGTTCACACAAAAAAAAAATATCTGTAAGTAGGAAAAAATTTTATACTTGAAATATAGTATCCTGTCAATACAGTAAAATTTACATTTGAAACTGCTTTTGAGAAGCAGCACACAAAGGGAGGAAGATATAACAAAGTAAAAATATAAATGTTATACTGAGCACTTAATATTTTCTATTATTTTAATTGCTTGAACACTGTTATGATTCACTTGGTATGAATTCTATAAATAGTAATTTATCACTTTTAACTCCTCGTAAGATAACCATAGAAACAAATTGTATCATCTTATAATATAAATATTTTCGATAAGATTTCATACTTTCCTTATAGTCTTCATCTTCATAGTATAATAAAAGAAAATCATAGTTATTGTTACAGCAAAACGAAAAATACAAAATTGTGTCCATACAAATTTCACAGCCCAAATAATACACACAACATTTATAAAAACTGGATGCATTGACATTTGATCCGATTTCATAATTGTTTATATCGTAGTTATATTGAACAAGAAAAATTATTGTATTTCTTTTCAGAAACAATATTGTAATATGCCATTTTCATTTACATATCTTCTTTATGTTGAGCACTGCATAGTACTGTAATAGTCACGCATCGTGTAAATCTTGGGTCTATGATTTCTGGCAAAATACTATTCAAATAAAACTTCAAGAATTTATCTTCCATTTCAGTATTCCAAAATGTGTTGCCCTTTGTAATTTTTTGTACTGAAAGTCCTAATGGAGTCCAAAAAACAAAGAGACAATATGACCTCTGGGAAATGTGTAGTTGGCCCTGTATTTGAAACATGAAGTTATGGTTATCTTTTAATTTTAAGGCCCCGTTCCCTATAAAGCAGAAATTTACTTTCTTTCTGTTCCACAGCTATTTCTGAAGTAAGTGAAGCTTTAGAGAAGGCGTTGTTGCCCCAGTATTCCTGCTCGGTACGAGAGGCACCGCAGGTTAGGGCAGCTGATTTGCCAGACATTTATCTTCAACTATTTTGTCATTTTCAATTAGACCATTGGGTGTCTCAGCTAGCCATGCTACTGATTTATCAACAAAAAGACCACATTTCTTTACTTCCAATTTGAATTCTCTTTGTAACTGATAATAGCCACAGGTTCCATTTGAAGTCCATATTTAGTCGCCTTGGAGCCCGAGAACTCACTATACAAGATAGATATAATGGTTTTCTCGCACTTTGTTGTTTTCTTCATTTTACATATCTTCCCAAAAGAAGACGCTGTAGAGCGTTTTGACTTCTTGGCTCTCCATAAGACTGAATTTCTTTGTCCCACTCTGGTCATCTGAAGGTCGTCTATTTCTTCTATGGGCGAACTTAAGTTTCTTAAAAACTCTCTCTTTTTTCTTTAAATAACTTAGAAGTCATATCTGGGGCCTGCACTTTTTCTCCTCCATAATCCCTATAATTTCGTGATAAGTTCAGTTTACGTCGTTTGCTGGCTTTCCAAGCTCGGGTTTTCTCTCGATCCTTTCTCTTTTCATTGGACTTCTGTTTGTTTTCCAAATGTTTTTTGGTAAATTTTCCAGGACTGGTATTCGTCAATTTTTTGAGGATAAAATACTGTGCCTTGCCTTTCATGTTATAGGAAATATCTGAAAGTCCACATCTAGTTTTATAACCTCCTCAAAGAGAAAAATTCGTCCTTTTCCCACCAATATACATGCACATAATACTTAAAAGTTTCAGTTTGTTTGGTGGTAAAATTTTCAATTAAGCTAGATGCATGACAAGCCACCAAGTTTTTTGCTGCCATTATGTCGTTCCACACACCAGTACTCTGCATGACAGGGACGAGATTTTCTTCACCTTCTTTAGGTCTATTACAGAAATATCCTCTTTCTGCACACTTCTGATGGTCTCCAAACACGTGAAATGGGCGGTTGTCAATGTCTTCTTTAAATTTCTAAATTTTCCTGTCATGAGGAATTTCTTCTCTTCTCCTGTATTTCATAGCTCCTGTCACTGCATTTCGTAAACGAATCTGTCACCCAGTAACAGTTTTTCGCAAAGCTAGAGGCACTGAACCATGATCGTTTTTGCTTTTGGATGCTATATCTCGCAATCTCTTGATGCTGTGATTTCACAAAACTTCTCATAATGCTGCTGTCAATATCGCCTACAGTAAAACAAAATACATGTTGTATCTATTTGACATTTAACATTTAACATACTGAATAAAAATAAACAATATTAATTCACCCAGTGCAAAACTTGACCATAAATAAGACTATAAAAGTATGTGCATACATTTCTATGTGCATTTTATTGTTTCTTTTAATCTATATAATATGACTAATTTCTATCCCAAACTAATACTGCAGTAAAATGTATGTATAAAATGTCTATAAAAAAGTGATTTTATTATTTAAATTTGTAGGTATGTTAAAGTGAAATATATATGATGGACTTATTTGGAACTACACTGTATCCATTACAAGGTGACAGCTGAGATAAATATTGCTGGGGACTAAGTTACAGCCACTGACCAGTTAGTCGGCTCACAGTATGGTTGCAACAGAAAATAAACCGTTCAGTATTTTGCAGTGTTTGTGCTCAAAGATAGTAATTCTTAACATTTAGTTGCTTTTTTTAATGCACTGAAAAAAGTCAGCAGAGAAGTGACAACAGAACAATGTTGTAAAGGGTTTCAGCGTAGCTGCAACCAAACTTCGGTACCAGCAATAGAATATCCTGTTAGCTTCTTACAATCCTGTTTGTTGCGGGAATAATTAAAATATAGTTGAAGTTTTTCTGTTTGCGCGAACAATCTTTTTTGTAGGAAGCACAATGTGCTGTGCTATAGTAACTATATGCATTGTTACAGATACTATCACAGGTGTGATTACAACAAACAGCTCTGTTGCTCTAAATATATGCGGTAACAATACATTGAACATACAACCTTTCACATTGCAGCAGTCTAGATGGGTTATGGCTAAAGAAATATGGTTCTTCCAACCATATCTTTTTCTTGGTGTGCTCTGAAGTATTACAACATACTGTACACGTACATGAGTAAATGTGCTTGCATTTTTTAAATATTTGTGTTTATAGTTTTGATTCGGGGTAAAAACGCATCAAGTAACCGGTGTTCTGTAAGATGGCAGACGCAGTGGCTAGCGCTGATGTGTCGGCTCCACGCGTTAAAAGACATAAACGTGGAAAGCCTTTCCAAAGCGGACAGAAAAGAGTTTTTGAATTAAATTATAATAATGCAAATTGTAAACAATTTCCTTTATTGTCAGTGCATGATATCGTTAAACTTGTTTCAGAACAAACTCGTGTTTCACAACAAAGTATTTTTAGAGCAAGAAATGAATGTTAAGTGAAGGGTGTTTGACTACGCCAAACAAAAAGCATTTTTGTAAATATTACATGATAAATACTACAGGTTTGTGAAAGATGCTGCGAGACGTAAAGTGCACAAATTTTTCTTTAGAAATGAACTCTCAAACGTAAACAAAGTGCTACATTCAGGTAAGAGGTCATGTTTATGGGCTTTAATTGTTAAATTAATTTATTATATAAATAATACCATATAAATTGACATGGAATATTTTAATAAGGGTTTACTGTTAATAGAGGTTGTTTTCGTCTTTGAAGTCTACGCCACCTCTCCATATGGTATTAAACGGAGATTATTTTCATTTTATACATGTGGCAAATGCAATTTAGCAATAAACAAAAATGTATTCACATAGTACTCAAGTTATAAAAACAAACTAAACACATTCAACTACTACATGAAAAATAAATTTATTAACGTTTCTGGTGAAATGTTAACATACCTATTAATTTATAGTATTTCAGGTTGTGCATCTCTACGCTGCTTCTGAACCCTTCGACTATGATGTCATTTTCCATGCTGTTCTGAGATTTATCCCAGTTCTTGGAACATTCGTGATCTCTAGGGGCATTATTTTTGTTTGCCATACTAAAAATGCAACATTATGAATTCCTTACCTTAACGAAATTAGCTCGGTTGAGGTCAGCCATGCCTATTAACTATACATATTTACCTACGTCATCAGTGGTGAAAATGGGCAGTAAAATGTTGAAATATGTAATGGGGAGAAAATGAAATATCATTACAGGATACCCAAACAAAATATACATAAGATATATCTTCTTTACATTCCGTGCTGTACAAGCCAATATTGAGCAAGAACACATGAAACTGATCAGCAGACTGGCATGACTTTGGTAAGACTAATTTTGTTATTGTGTAAATGAAAAGAATTTACTTGCTTTCATATATGTCAAGGATACTCACAACTCCGGACAAACCATGTGTCATCTGTCATAACTGCGATGAAAGGAGCACCATCACTTCCAACTTCTCAATAGCCAACTTTGTCTCTTCCAGCCTCTGCCATGCTGCATCATGTATGACTCATGAAAGCTATTTCTGTCTTGCATTAAAAGTTTCCTTTGCCATACATGGCATTTCCAGAGTGGATATAATATCTTTCATTTGAGCATATCCTTGCCCTGTTAGCAACCTGCTGTTAACCAACACTAAATTACTGCTCATAGAACTGGCGTCATCTGCATCAGAAGATGACAATTTTTCAAGTGTCCCACACATGCTACACTTGAAGTTGCAAATGCCGACCATTCCTCTTTTCTCTTCCCTTATCAGTGACATATCAGCAAATGTACAAGAAAATGTTCTATCGAGCATACTCGGACGTTTCATTTCCGAAAACAAATATGCTACATTGAAAATTCTACGTCCACTTATTCAACATCAATATTTTTTGCTGGTTCCTGTAAATCTAAATTAGTTGTTACTTCATGGCTCGTGATTATTTTTACGGGAGATTCAGGTAGAGGCTGTATATCATTAAAAGAAGTTTGGATTTTATTGGAGTGTATTCCAGTGGCACTGCTCCGGTAACTAATTTCCTTTGCATCGCTAGTGTCCAAGAAATCATATGTGGTGGATGACTGAAAACTAGTTTCGCTTATGTGAAAACGTGTTACTGGTGTGAATGCTGGGACACCCTGCCAGAAAGAGCACGATGGCTCTGCGAGCTCTGGTTGCTGTGACAAACCAACCACTGCAAGCATTTGTGGGACACCACTGCAAAAAATGTGAAAAAAAGAGGGTATTAGTGTATAACAATATGTAGGCCTAAATAAGCATTTCAAAAACATTCAAATAACTTAACAGAGGTGTTTATTTTAGTAAACACTATAAGTCCATGCATTTGCAGTTGAATTTATGCTGAATATTCCTGAATACCTGCCCATATAAATTCAGTTTTATTTTTAACATGATGTGCTTAAAATTTTGAAATTAACTATTATTACAGTAATTGCAGTGTGGAATTCATTGTACACAATGACATAATGCACCTTTACTTGCGCTATATAAATACCGTGATTTCAATTCTTAATGAAAAAAAAATTTACTGTAAATTTAGTACAAATATGCCTTTCCTTTGTTGGTGTTGCAACTTAAGATATGGATACATTAGCTTTGAGTTCAAGCAAATGTTCTGTTATTACAATAGAATTTTGATACATCGAAGATTAAAATTAAGGTAAAAGTTACTTGTTTCTACAATATAAAAATGGGTGTTTGAATACTTTTACTTAAATTTTTTATGAGGACATTCCTTTTAACAATGCTGAAGTTAAAGAACTATTTGCCATTTTAAGTATTTTTTCTGACAAATCCCATTTACACATATTACATATAGAGTTAAAACTTAAAATTATGAATAAATTTTTTGAACTATGTTAGGTATTTTTAACAACACATCCAAAAATGTTTGAGCATGGGGAATTAATTGAACAGCGTGTCTTTGCATAAACAATACTTACAGTACAGCTAAAAATACATACTGTAGGCCTACAGATAATAATCTGAGATAAATCTAAGTATGATATAAAAAATTAAATGCGGTATATTGATATAAGTCTAGATGCTTATAAGATATCTTACGATTGGCTGGTTTGAAACTTATTAACGGGCGTCAGTCATGCTAATCATAAATATGGGCTGAGACCTTCTCGCAGCAACCCTAATATAAGGCCTCAGTAATATAAGTGCATAAATAAATTAGATCTATAATTAATAATACATAAAATCTACAGCACACTATATGCCTCACTGTCTGTAAAATTGGCATCAGTAATGATCTAAATTGTGTAATTTTACTATATAAATAAACTACGCATTAACTACAATAGCACTAAATTTGGACTATGAGAGACATAATCTAAAATTAGGGTTTAGTGATGTGATGGTATCTATCAATGTATCACCTCCCTCCCTCGTTTCACCACAATTTAGTTGCACAATTTCTTACTTAAGAGTGTTAAATTAATGGAAAAATTATAAGACTGTCTCTACAGAACATGTAAAAAAAGTGAAAGGTAGTTAGTTAACTTACCATTTTTCAGAACTTGTAGCTATGGTTTCACTATCATTCATTTCATGGATGGGTTTAACTTTTGGTGTGTTATTTTGCATGAGGTTTCTCATTTGATTTCTGGTAGTTGTGCCTGTGTCAAGAAACAAAATCTGAAATAACACAAGACAATTTCATTTCAATTAATTTTTTTTACAAAAAATGTAAGTCCTTATTACTGCAACTTAAGTTATTTCATTTGAACGCCTTATTTTGTCTTAGTGAAGTGATAATCTTAACACCGCTGTACTCATATCAAAAGCCTAAGATTTGTCTTGTCGCAAAACAATTTGAGTACACTGTTAGATTTCAATGCTAAAAGCACATATAATCAGTTTGTCTCCTGTCATTGGCTGTTTTCTGCTTTAGAAACAGTTGCGCAAACTGACGGGGCCTCTCAGACTGGGTAATTTTGGCACTGATGGGGAGTCAACAAATACAAATACACAATTTAACCAATCAAAAAAGAACCATTACCTTGTTGTGTTTTGAAATATAACATGTCTCGAAATCTTCTCGCGAAATGACATTATCCCTACTTGTATGCGTTTTCATGGAGATGCTGTGTTGTAGCAACAGCTATGTAGGTATTTTTGAAATGTAACATAAAATCCAAAAACTAAAACAAATGCACAACCTTGGTCAGCAAAGAAATGAGTCGCTTTCCCAAGTTAACGTAGAAATTAATTACACACAGTATTTATTAATAGTATATAAATGGTTATTGAGCATAAGATTATCTATAAGTAGGGACAGGAAAATTTCGCGAAATTGGTTTTAAGATAAGGTAGATTTTGAACACTTGTGTGTGTATATATATATATTTTTTTTNAACACTTGTGTGTATATATATATATATTTTTTTTGTTTTCAATGGGATACGATTATAAATACTCAAAATGTCTCACGTCAATCTCCCCACTGCAATCTTACAGTGAGATGCGCTATATGTATACCAATGTTCTAAATGGAATAATTCCAGAAAACTAGGCAGGTATTTTTCTTTGAGGCTAGAAATCCACAAAAAAATTCCTTTCCTTAAAAAACAATTTAATCTTTTCTAAGCCATATGGATTTGTTTACATTCTCTACAACTCTTGTCTCAAACCACTTAAATTATTCATGATAATTGCATTGAACTTGAGTCCACACATGTTTCTTAACAACCACAGTGTCATAAAATACACTATAAATTAAGTTAATATCCCTTAAAAAGTATACAATTAAATTCTAAAAACCTTAAACATTTATCGGGAAGGATATCAAATCACTATTCTAATACAATTGATACTACCGTTCTGAAAGACCACAAGAAAAAAAAGATTTATTAGCAACTACAAAATATTTTGTTGGAACTAACCCCACCAAAATTTTTGTAAGCTTCACAAAATAAATTTTTAGTGACCACAAAAGTTAGGTGGTGACAACTACGGGGTTTTTTGGTTCAGCACTAAACTTTATTGGTGACTGAAAATTTATTTAGTAGAGACTACAAAAATATTTGGTGGGGTGAATTTCAATAAAATATTTTGTGGTTACTAATTAACGTTTTTTTTCTGTGAACACTCCTGACAATAATCTTAGTGGAACTGGCTTCATATTAACAAGTAAACATAATTAACTGCTTTCATCCTAGTATTTCACTTTGCCTTTGCTCCAGTTTCTTTTTTTCGGTACAGCATGCAACCAAAGTTGCGTTTTAGTTCCTCTTCTTTTCAACTGCTTAGACGCATCCATCTTCAAAAAAAAATTCACTACAGGTGCTGATGAATGTTCTTCTACCTACTGCAAGTATGTAGTCACTGGAATGGTTGCCATGTATCGTACATTCTTATCTGATCTTTCGCCCCTTTCTCTTGGTTTCTACTTCCTCTACAGCACATATCACTTTGACGAACTTGAACTTGAATGTGGGCGAGCGCGGAGGGGTAGAAACTGCCAGGAGTGGAGTGGGAGGCAAGGCTGTGGCTATGGCCGGCTGACCGCTGCCACCTGCTGTAGGGCTCGCCACACTACAGCTGCTGACAACTTAAAACATGCTTCAGAAATATTGTTGCAAATTTTTATTCAAAGCAATTACAAATAGTTTTTATCGGCGCGACTCGCTCAAAGCTTCAGTGTGCTTGTGCATCGTAGTTTTGAAAGTTTCCGAGTTAAACGCGACTAGCAACAGCCTGTCAAAAAGAGACTATTTTGCCCGTTTAATGAATTTTTAAAAAATATCTATGGTTCTAGCCCTTGCACAGTATGATAACTTAGTAGCAGAAACTTTGAACTCTTTATATAAAAATCCAGTTACGCATGTGAAAGAGTTTGAGAAAAAACCTTGATTATTAACTGTCCGTGCCACATCTATCCTCTTAGCTAGGTGGGCGCCTTAATATAGATAGCCTAATTTTATATTTAACTGTAATTCTTAAGATACCATGTATACTTTTTTGTCAAAATGAAACTAAAAAAAATTGGCAGTATATTTCAGACCATTAATGTGAATTTAGGCTGTGTGTGTACTAGAATGTCACTTGCCAATAGCCTACCATGAACAAAAACCTTATATTTATTTAGTAGTTTTATGACATTCTTGGGTTAATGTCATAAATTATTATACTTATTTTATTTTACTTGGTTAATTAAATAACGTTAATCACTTTAGTTGAACTAACCTTACCGTGCATTCATTTACGAGTCAGGAAAAATATTTTTTTTGACTCTTTATTATGTTTTTATGGATACACACATAAGCATTGCAGTCTTTAGGCAGGTCTTGAATAAATTTTTTGAAACTTCATATAAAGCATTTTTTTTTGTTCAAGAATATGAATAATTCTATTTGGTCACCATAGATATTTTAATTGTTGACAGCAAATGCTAATATATATATTAACAGCATACTGTTTATATTCATTAAATTGGTGGTGGATACTAAACAGTACTATAATTTAATTTAAAACTTGGCATATTTATTTGTAAACAAATGCATTTTTTTTAAATTTCCAATATTAATAATAATTTTCTATTGACAGTGTTATTGCTTAATTACCACAGTATCACATGCAGTTCAACATAATGCTAGAGTCACTTTTAAAGCCTCAAAATATTGTTAAATATTGTAGTTTGTAAGTACCTGAAAAAGTTCATGGCTAAAAAATTGTCAAATTGGGGAATGCAGAGCAACATCAGAACATCTGGAACAAAAATCCAAAGGCAACAGCTGGACTTAGGTATTACCATTGAGCTGAACACAAATTAGCTGTCATGGTACATAGGTGGTCACTTGAGCAATTCGGCACCATTGCTGTTATTTTGATAGTTTTTTGTTAACCATATATGTTGCCATTAGATAGTCAATATAAATTTTTGTTTTAAAATTTATACAAATCTCCTGTGCAACATGTGATGGCATTTTTTCAAATTTTAAATAAATATCCCAAAAAAAAATGTTGGCAAATGCAGGCTCTCAAGAGGGGGGAAGCGGGGGTAAAATCCCCAGGGCCCGATCTCAGCATTACCACATTTTTTTTAATGCACTGGTAAGTGATTTCTAGTGTATTTTCAGCCCAATACTTGCATTCTGCAATTACACAATTACTTCTATTTTTGCTAACAATCGCTGCTTGTGTCGTGCGCAGTGAGCATGAATCATACTTTCGCTGGTGTCGCATGTGTCAGCTAGCAGCGACAGGTCCACAAACTGCTGGTGCTAAGTTTAGTGCGCCTGTAACAGATGGCTATGTGGTGCGCTCTGGAGCGAGCAATGCTGTAATGTGATACTGAAACCACTTCGCTGTCATGGTTATTGGCCCTGTGGACTACTAATTTCAGTCATGGTTGCTGTGTGTGATACAAAAGGATGTATATTCAACGTGTGAATTTAACAGCTGTGAAAACGATCCTGCATTAGAACATTCAAAGAAGTTTATACTGCTGTTAGACCCTGCCTAATTGAAAAGTCAATAATAATAATAATAAACTTCGTAAGTACTGTTATGTACTCGCAGCTTTGTCTGCGCGAGCAAGTGGAAGTGAAGGACAGAGTATTTAGATGATTTATGGACGCGCACATTATCAGTTGCAACTGGAGATGCAGCGGCTTTTCATAAAGAGGTGGTTATAAAGCGTGCTTGTTATGCCTATCAGTGTGCGTGTCACTCCCTACCTTGGGTATCGGGTGTCTTTGAGACATCTGAAGAATGCTCTGGATTAATGACCTTGTGTCTAGCAGCTAGACTCTGGGTGTGGCAAACCTTCCAGGTCAAGGCCAGTGGCTGTAAAAGGCACATTGGGCCTCCGAGCCGGCAGTTGTTGAATGGATGAGTTTCAGCGATAGACAACTAGTGAGAAGAGAAGCACTGAGCAAGAGGAAAATCTGCAACTGCGAACATCAGAGCAGTGAAGAGTGCGACTGCAGACTGGACTATTGGACTTGATGCGTGAGTGAAAGAAATACAAATGATGGCAACATATGGACTGAACATGTGTTAATGATGAGTATGAGTTAATTGACAATAACCAAACAAATACATAAAGAAGCATGTTAATAAGAGTTAAATATGCACTAAATATTGCACTCACTGAGAAGTAAAAAAGAGTAATAGTGGCGACAGATAATTTAATGCTATAAATAATGGCTTTGTGAATAAATTAAAAATCAGATTTAGTTATTTTATTTTTATTAAGACCTCAGTGCCTCACGAACTCAGATACGCCCTCCAGGAGTCCATGTAACACTGATGTCAGAAGAGGGATGGAGGCATTTAATTGTTAGTCAAGTTAGGCAATTGGCTAGTAATTAGTGACAGAAAAATAAATAAATTAATTAAGACTTCTTTGTACAACCATCACAGTGAATGCTAACTAGAAAAATGTCTACACAACTGGAAGCACTGCGAGCGTTAATTGAGGGGCTAGGTAGTCAGATGGTTAGTAAGCGCAAGTGTAAATAGCTTAAAAGAAGATGTAAACAACCACGTTACTAGTGTAAAACAAAGTGTAAATGAAACTGTAAATAACCAAATTAGTTCAGTAATAGTAAGTGTAAATGAGAATGTAAATAACCAGATAACTAATGTAAGTTAGTTAATAGATAAGAAAATACACACAGTAAATAAGAATGTTGACACGAAAATACACTGTAAATTAAAATGTAGATAAGATAAATTATGTATATAGTAATTAGTGAGTTAGTAAATATAATAATTGAGTTTGTGGACAAGAAAATTCACAGTGTAACTGAAGTAGTGGACAGTGGCGGTAGAGAAGCAGATGGAGGAATTCCTTCACCAGTGAAGTTCTACAAACACCACACCGGCAGCCAACAAAAGTGATGAAATGCAAGCCTTAACCAACACAGCAACCCCGGAGAATCGTCAGCAGCTCTGCAGCATTGGTGTCGCACAACCAGTAGCGGAGAAGGGGGTCTCAATTAAGCCCAAACATTATGTTGGCCAGACTTCTTGGCGGGAGCACCAACACCAGTTTGAAATATTCGCCACCCTGAATGGCTGGTTAGCTTAACAGTGGGTTTACTACCTCGCCGCAGTAATGAGAGGCCCTGCACTGAGAATACTACATTCTCTGCCAGAGCGACATCGACTGGAGTACCCCAAACTGGTGTTGGCCTTGGAACTATGTTTCAGAGACAGATGCCTGTGACATACCTACCACGACCAACTGAAAAGCTGCACCCAGCAACCAGGGGAGCCACTGCAGGAGCTAGGGCAAGGCATTGAGAGGCTCTCCCACCTATCTCTGGAAGGGTGCCCCAAGGAGGCGCGTCATTGTAGTTGGTCTCTTCTTCATCTATGCCATCGTCGACACAGAGGTACGACAAGCGGTACGTCTGGCTGCATCCCACAACATGCAGGATGCCCTGGCCCGAGCACTGGAGATGGAATAGGTAAGACAGGGGGCCACACCCCAACGCCCGGTACGGGCAGTGACGTTGAATGAAGGCGACGACAACATCAAGAAGATTCTGGAGGAGATAGGAGATGAAAATGTTTATGAGAAACATCGCTTCCAGGGTCCGTGCTTCAGAGCTTCACTACCCTCACCTAACCGACCTGAGTGTTGATCATTTGGACGGCCAGGGCACCTGAGATCCTACTGCCCTCAACAACAGCAGCAGAAGGTGAACTATCTTTTAGTTCTTTGTCTAGGGTCAAGAATGTGCTGCGGTCTACAACATGCCAGGACAGTTTGACCAACCTAGGAACATTGGTGGTGGAAGTCAGATTTATTTGTGAAAGAATTAGACTTTAATCAGATCATTGAGATATTTGCCAATAGTAAAGCTCATAAAGCTGCACTAAAATAATGTTGAATTTGCTAATGTAACAGAGGACAAATTTTGTCCATGGTTTATGCGATTTAAGGTACTTATGTTAAGTGTTATAAGCTGCTGTTTATTATTTATCAATATTTCACAAAATATGCATCAGAATTTTTACTGTACGACACACTTGTTCATTTCAGACAAGTCTCAAGAGACCTAAGTAAAAATATCTCAATATTTATATAGTACTTTAAAATTAAGTCAATTTAGTAAATGAATCAGTGCTATTATATTTATGTAAAATATCTAATCAAATTATCTGTCTTTTATTCCTTAAAGCTGTAAGCGTACAACTATAAATGACACACTTCTTAAACATACAACGGTCTGCTATTTGGTACAAGCACGGTGCAAATTTAATATTTCTTTGAGGGGAGATTTATTGGCAGTGTGTTGCTTAATGTGAAGCATTTTTTGGGCTGTTGGTGCATAATATTTAATTACTGCCCCCGGCAGTAAAATAATTTTTCCACCATGCGCCATGAAAAAATCATGAGGGGTGATTCCCTCTCCTTTTTTTTAACTTCAATGTGGGGGGGGGGGGCCCTGGGCCACAGCCAGTTCTCAGCAGCCCTGGGCATATGTAAACATGTTTATTATACATAAACCACACATACACAAAATTGCTTACACAAGCCTTTAACACATGTTTCACCACTGATTCTCATACATGCCATCTTTTATAGTTTGGCGAAATAGTTATAAAATTTACAATATATTTACAAACTTGCTGGATTTATATTAATTTTTATTTGATTGAGACTTTCCATTTTTTTTAGTTTACATGTTTACCCTCTGTAATGTGATTTAAGGTATGCAAAATGTGAAAGACACATCACTGAAACACAAAGAAAACTGTTGTTAATCACAGCATGTTTTTGATTGATTGAAATTGTAGGGGTCACTGAAGTGTTTATAAATGCATCAGTGGGTGTGTGGGGGAAGGGAGGTTATTTAAGAGAGTGGGGGCTGCCATAATTCTTGTGAATGAACATGTAGGAACTCAACATGTTAAAATCATTTGGGCATATGGTGGGTATCAAATAATAAGCAAATTAGTGGAGAATATAGCATCATCCATAATGTCTACTGGAAAGCAACACACACAGATAAATATTTATACTACAGTTTATACTATCCATCATTACAGAAGAGAGCAGTAATTTCCACTCTGCTCTACAGGACTAAGACTGTTTGCAAGGAAGATGATCTTGGGTATGAGATAAAACACCTGACAATGGCCTTTCAAGAAAATAGCTACCCAAAGACAGATAACAAAGAAGCGTTCCCAGGAACAGAACAACAACCTACATCTTCCTAACAAAGCAGTGATTCCTTATGTAAAGGGAATATCTGACCAGTTTGCGCAACTACTCTAGAAGTACAAAATCTGCACCATATAAAAACCCATTAACAAAATTGAGGGTTATTTGGCATCAGTGAAGGACAAGACTTCAGCAGTAAACCAAGTTGGAATTTACAGCATCATCTGTTAATGTTGCAAGGTATACACTAACCAAACTGCCAGAAGAGTCATCACCAGAATTAAAGAACACATCAGTAAATACAAACATGGAAATCCATGTTCAGCTATAGCAGAACACTCATTTGAAGTTTTTCATAGCATTGAATTTTACCAGTTCAAGACAATAGCCAATGTTTCAAATTACAAAGAAAGGTACAGCCAAGAATTCATCAAAATATTAAAGCACCCTTCCCACATGAAGAGGAAAGATGGATATAAATTGCAAAACATCTGGGTTTTACTCTTTGGAAACAATGAAAACCACTCTGAACAGACAGCAGAGAACAGATTGTCCCTAAATATTTTAACAGTCCAACCAATCAGGAATGGGGAAGTTTCCTGATTTGCGAATAGTCCCAGCCAACCAGGAAGCACTCCCACCCAGCCGCCCAGAGTTTACATCAACATGCCAAAATTCATGGAATAGCAGTATGTAAAGATAGTGGTCAGTGGTACCACCATACTATATCTTGGAAGAACCCAGACCTGCATCAGTTATGTTCTGACATCGCGTTGAACTGCTTGGTGACTGCTTGTAGCCTTTCATGGACTTCACGTACCCCACAAAGATGGTTTATTCCAGCAGGATAGTGCACCATCTTATCAGGCCCAAGTTGTCTAGACTTGGTTTGAGGAACATTCTGGAGGGTTTTAACAGCTGCTGTGGCCACATTGTTTGCCCAATATGAACCCCATCGATAATGAGATTTGACTGTGTATATTCCACATGTGATGTAATGTCGGGTGCTGTACCAGCTAGTCCCCAACTGGTGTATGTTTAAAATGTGTATAATGTTGTAGTTGGCTATCAGGGTTTAAAAATAGTTTACTATACATTAAGGGATCTCTAGTTGTTTTAGAATCATCCTTTATAATCCTAAACCAGTCTCATATTTCGTATGATTTTTTTGATATAGTTTAAATATATTATCTCTGTTTTGTTTGTCTTATGTTTTTTTCCAGTTAGTGCATCTTTATTTTTTGTGCTTCAGTTATACATGGAGATTTTTTAGTATGGGCTGTTCTGCTATTATATTAATTGCTGCATGGTGTGTTGCCAGAGGCACGTTTTGATTACTTGTTAAGAGAGTCATTTTGATTTTATGTTGTACGTTATGAATTTATGTTTCTCAGTTTGCTAAAATAACACAGCTGAAAATTTGCATTATTGTAGTACTATAACGGTATTTGTATTTTATTTCAGTGAAGTAAATATTCCACAACCAAAAGGACATGGCTTTGAGACTGTTGCTGCTGAGGTTCAACAACTTTTGGAGAAAGTGAGTTAATTTTTGTATAATACAGGATGATTATAAAAGAATACCCCAACTTTGAAGGTCTATAATATTAAAGCCAAATAACCTACAATTTTAATTGACCAATTAAATGAACCGTGTAACTATGAAGTTTGTTGACCATACATTCATAAATGTTCAGTGTGACCACCATGAGCGGCCTGAACGACATCTGCGTGATAATCAAACTTGTTCCATGCTCTTGTCAGCATGTCTGGTGGTACGGTTTGAATGGCATTTTCGTAACTCTCAGTTTGAGGTGGAGAGGGGGAAGCAAGCTCGCATTTGACACATCAATGCAAAGGGGATGGTCTGATGTTTCCTTTATGTGCCCAGAACGAGGTAGACGATGCCTTCATGTCTAAGCTGGTTTTTAGCTATGAAGCGACGTTCCATAGAAATGGTAAGGTGAACCGGCACAACATGCGGATATGGGGTCAGGAGCCTCTACATGAAACCACCGAACACGAATGTGCTTCCCCCAAAGTGAACGTGTTTTGCGCTGTATCCAAAGACACTGTTTTCTGCCCATTCTTTTTTCATGAACCTACTGTTACTGGAATCCCTTATTTGGACATGCTTACAGAGTAGTTGTTTCCTCTGTTAGAAGAGGCAGCGGGGGGACTTTATTTTCCAGCAGGATGGTACGCCACCGCATTGGCACCTAGCTGTTCGCGGATACCTGAACGAGATGTTGCTGCAATGCTGGATTGGTCGAGGAGCAGCTGGTGAACAGGCTCTTCATCACTGGCCCTCAAGAAGCCTGGATCTTACCCCGTGTGATTTTTTCTATGGGGGTACATAAAGAATCAAGTGTTTTGTCTATGATTACTGGCTAACATTGACGACCTCAAAACGAGAATTACGGATGTCATCCAAACCATAACACCGGACATGCTGACAAGAGTGTGGAACGAGTTTGATTATTGGGTAGATGTCATTCGGGCTGCTCGTGGTGGTCACATTGAACATTTATGAAGATATGGTAAACAAACTTCACAGTTCATTTGATTGGTCAACCAAGGTTGTAGGTTGTTTGGTTTTATATTATAGACTTTCAAAGTTGGGGTATTCTTTTATACTCAACCTATATATGTACATAATTACTTTCAATACTTGTAAGCCATTATAAGTAACAACACTTAAGACTTTACATAATTCTTTCATAGTTCCATAATAATGCAAATAATTTATTGCAACAAAATTGTATAATTTTTCAATTACCAGAAGTTATCGAAGATATTTTATTTTATCAACATAAAATTCAAACTGCATACATAATAGTATCGTACAAATGTTAACTGCTTACATAGATTCTTATGTAATCACCTCTAGCTATTCGTCAAATGCAGTTAATGAACCAAAATTGTAGGGGTTTATAGAACCACTACAGAGTAAAAGTTTTTCAGGCATGAAATCTTGATTCATAGTTTTGCAGTGCATGTAACAGAAGCCTTTATTTTTGAGGCAATTATATTCTATCACCACCTCATTATAAAGAAATAATCTTAAATTTTATTTTATTTACAAAATGTCCTGGTATTTATTATTTTTATACTCACATTTACAACATTAACTTTTTTTGCCTTTTTGAAGTTTGGTGGGAAATGTTCACAATTTTTTGCAGTTTTGCTGAATATGACTTTGGAGTCCCACCATAAATTTATGTAAGCTTATCTGTGTCAGGCATATATAAACATGCAATTTTAGGCATTGTAATGAACAAATTTTTTATTTAAAACTATACTAGTATGAGGATAATGCCAAGTCATTCGATGGGGCCAGTAAAAATGTGTTTGTGTTTAATGCTATTGGCAGCAGCTGTTTGTGAGACGATGGAATATAGTCTTAAAAAAGGAATGTTATTTCCCACCACGTAAAGGACTTTTTGGATGCCAGTTTCTGCTGTGTAGTGTAAGTAAATCATTAAATTCACTTCCTGCGCAATGTCCAGCGGATAGACCACCATGCGTTAGGGTTAAGTGGGAAAAGAAAAATGTTGGAACCAGCAGACACGATGCACTAAGATATGCTGAAAATAATATTACAGTGGCGTTTATATTGTTTTCACAAGATATATTTTCAGGACCTTTTGTATATGAGAATCATTCCCGTTATTATAATCCCAAGTTTGATCATGTCAGCAAGTTTTTCATTTTTTTATGTAGTACCCTTGTTACCGATCTGAAGGAAAGTGATCTGAAGATGCCGCTCTCAGACACAAACAGCTTCCTATTCAACTGCAGTCAGTAGTTCTAAGTACAGGAGTATNATATATTTTCAGGACCTTTTGTATATGAGAATCATTCCCGTTATTATAATCCCAAGTTTCATCATGTCAGCAAGTTTTTCATTTTTTTATGTAGTACCCTTGTTACCGATCTGAAGGAAACTGATCTGAAGATGCCGCTCTCAGACACAAACAGCTTCCTATTCAACTGCAGTCAGTAGTTCTAAGTACAGGAGTATCCATTAACGTGTGTTCGTATGCTACAAGGCATCAGAATCATACAGTGAATGGACTGCAAAGGTTATGTGCTAGGAGTGAGAAAAAAGTAACCAGACTGTAAAATACCAGGTAGTACAACAGGATACACACATCTGTTCTTTATCTACAAGTATATGAAATGTGCAGTACCCAAGAATTTTTCTTTTTGTGTTTATTTCGTGACTGGAACATTTTGCTGCTATTTTGTTGTTACCTGTTCATGGGCATGGAAAGGCATTTTTTCAATAGTACTCTTTGTGTCCCAATGATTCATATGGTCAGTATTAAACTCAAAAAAAATATACAAAATGTAGAAGTTTCTGGAAGTTTTGTGGTCATATATTAAAGATATACAGTCTCCTATTAGTTAAGGGAAATGTGGATTTATTTTTGATTTTGCATGTGTTACAGTTGGCAGAGTTAAATCACAACATGGAAGAAATGGCATCTTCTGAGGTGCATTCTAGCTCTGCTGTTTTGCATACTCTTCAGCGTCACAGAGAGATTCTGCAGGATTATAAGCAGGAATTCCATAAAATGCAAGCAAACTACCAAGCCAGGAGGGAACGAGAAGATTTGCTGAAAAGTGTTCGCAAAGATATTGAGTATGTTTTCATTTACAAATGTGTAGGAACTAACTGTAGTTTTAGTAGAAGAATATTGTCTTTTTGTGACAGATTAATAAGGAATATCAGTTTGTAGATTAATAAAGATTTTGAAGCAAGTAGGTTTAGAATTTTTACCCTATACTTACAGGAGATGAAAAATTATAATACAAGAAAAAAAATTGTGGTTTTCTGCATTGTCAGAACAGAAAATTTTTTCAGAAGTTAAATAGGGATTATGCTAGGCATGTTGAAAATTGTTAATGATATAAAATTGCCATATTTGCTGGCATAATTCCTGCGCCTTTTTAACAAAAACAAAAAAAAAGGGGGGGTGGGATGAGATGTGCAAATTATGCTAAGTCTTCAAAAGCATGTGTTTGCGGATTCTCGGGGTACCAAAAACGTGTATACCAAAAAATGATATCTGCCAAAAATGTTCAATGGTCCTGGCAAAATTCCTATAAAAATAATGAATATTGAATATTCCATCAAATGAAAAATGTTTTGGTCCTGTCACTTGCAATAATAGTTTTTTAACTGTTGTTTATGCAAATGTCTAAAAGCTGGGTGTGAAATACATTAAGCATGGTGCTCTCCAGTTCACTTGATGCTTCGTAGTAAGGCAGTCAAATGCAACCGTGCTCCCTTGGTGTACATGCCTGATGAGAGAGTCAGCAGTTACCTAGTAGCAACCAACGTGGTATCCTCTCCCCCTCTGTTTCATGCACACACATACTCTCTCACACACACACACCCACCCACCCTCACCCTCACTCTCACTCTCACTCACTCATTCACCCACTCTCACTCAATCACTCGATTACTTATGCAGTCATTCACTGAAAAACTTTTTTTTATTAACCTTAATATTAAAGGTACTGCTTATGCTGTACAAAGAGGTCTAAAATCATACATTAAAAAACAAGTAAAGAAACTTTCAGGAAAAAAATAACATGAAAAAATATGTCTCTTTACTTACTCGCCTATTGTTTCTTTGAAAAATAATCTTGAGATCTCTTTTGGCTTTTGTGTTTGGCACTTCAGTTTTTCAATCTCTTTATGTAGTTTATACATATTGACAAAAACTTGATCACTGCTACTGATGCTTGTTACCTTTTCAAAACTCCGGGGGTCGCACTGGTGTAGCGGCTGGAGTGCTCACCTTTCACAAAGATTACATTCTCAGTGGAGTTGCTTCCAGATTTTCGCATGTGGGAATTGTGCCATATGATCCTGCTGGTTGCTGTGTTTTCTCGGTGATCTTCCATTCCCTCCACCCTTGCATTTAGGTGCTGCTCCATACTCACCTTGCTTAATCCTCATTGGCTCCCAAGACCCCGATGTTAAGACCTGGCCAAAACTTTCTACTTCACTGCTATTCTCTGTCAAAGCTTTATACACTTCTCTGAGAATGGGTGATGCTGGTTACTCCTCCCCCGCCAATTCCTCTTCTTTATTGCTGTCTTCGCCTTGTTTATCTTCTCCAATCACCTTGTTTTCCAAGTGCTGCCCAATCACATTATCAACTGACTGTACTTCAAAAATTGAAACATTAGCACCAATGTTAACAAACACTTGAAATGAAACACCAATGCATAGAAAATCCCACTCAGCAGGAGTCACCTCACGCTCAAGCTCGTCTGAGGTGCAGCATCTTCATCATCAGGAAAACATGCCTTTTGGAAGCCGTTTTGCACAGTGCTAATCTCAATATCCAACCATGCGTATGAAATTTAATGCAGAGCAATCAGCACATTTATGCCTATGGTATGTGTACCACTGTACCATTGTGTACCAAATTGAGTGTCTTCTGCACCAACCTATTTCTGTATTCAGCTTTAAAACTGATTACATTATAAAAAGTAGACGGAATGCACAATTACTCACAGAGTGGTACTTGTGGGTAGGCGCACACACACACACACACACGCACGTGCATATTCGGAAACTGAAATTACTTTAGAATAATTTATTTTAACATTCTTATTTTTTGCATTTCTTCCAAATTGCCAGAACACAAAACTATACTTATAAAATGCTTCATACTGTCGTTAATATTAAAGTACAGTTTTTCTGATTAAATTAAATTAATTTACAAACTTGTATACCACTATAATAACAGTGGATTCTTGATTATTCGTTTTTCAGTGGACCAACAAGAAAAATGAAGCTTGCTGGAAAACTATGGATGCAAACTTGGATTTTAGACCTGAGAAATATTGTACATAACCACAAAATGCATGTTTGTTTAAATCAACAGCCTAATGATGTCATTAAAACAACTTATTCAAGTTAATTTATGATTAAATATTCACTTTAAATTAAAAATATCAATTCTTGAAATATTGCAAAATTAAATTTTTATTTATATTAATATTTTCGTCCAATGTTCCTTCATCGGCCGAGCCATGCTAAATCTCTCGGTTAAAATTACAACTGATTTATTTGCAACAATTTTTCCAATCATTACTTGCCAAGTCTTTTTCAAACCTTTACATTTGTAACCAAACATGTAGCCAATAGTTTCCAATAATAATCACACTCGTCAAAATACTGCCCCGTCTTTAACCTTTTTTCAAATTCTGTTTACAATAACAAGGCCATAGATAGTTGAATACAGTGTCAGAGATTGTGTGATTCATTCTCATTGTCGCCAACCTACGAGTGCAGTAAACATGTTAGAAAAATAAGAATCCAAGATGATTTTTCATTGTAGCCAACCAACAAATTCAGTAAAGTTGTAGGAAGAAGAATGGTAGTCTATAGAACACGAAAGACTGTTGTGGAATGTAAACAATACTATCAATAGCACCAGTTGTAGTTTATCCGTGTTGTTTTGTATTCACATAGCATTCAAATACGAATGATGTGCGCAATCTTTGGTGATTGTACTGAAGAGAAATACTGTAAAACGTAAATAATGGGAAAGAATCGTTGAAAATCCACTGTATTTCTTAGCTAAACGATTGTTCCGAATATAGTTTGGGTTTCGGGCTGAATATCTGATAAATGGATGCAAAAAATTTATGTTTTAAGAGTCTTAGCATACAGGTTTTTTAAACATTCTTTACATACGATAGTTGTCGGGACTAAAAAAAAAAGACTGTTACGGGAAAACGGGATTGTAGCAATGAGGTTTCACTACTACAGGTTGTTCACAGTAAAAAATCACTGCCTTTAACTACATATATACTAGACCCACTTACACACAGGCTCCCAGTTAAGTTGGCAATGAATTAATACAAATAGTTTTCAGACATGATGTATTGAGAGTGTAATGTGTAAATTTATGGCTACTGAAGTCAAGGTATTTTGGTTTTATTCACTGAAGAGCATGAATTTTGCATATTAAACACATTTACTTTCTTAAAAATTTTATGATTTTCACTTAGATGGGGCATGAATAAGGTGAGACTGTCTACAGCAATATGAAACATATTGGTAGGATAAAAAAAGAGAAGCAGATATTAAGCAGGGCTTTCAAAAGTGCTGTTTGCTGTGAACAGCCTATAATTTTGTAGTAAATATGAATTAAAATCACTGAGTGAAGTGCTGTGCTGATAAAGGCTGGTAAGAAATACTTTTCATGTAAAATTTCATCAAATTGAATTCTGGCAGGCAAGTTGTAAAATAAATAACAATAAATGGATAGTTTAAATTGCAGATAGCAAATATAGCAAAAGTGTGATTTTGTTTTGTGGTTTTTTTACACATGTTTATTTTTAAATAGTAGCAGTGCTCACATTGTATATAAAATAATAATATGTACGTCTATTGAGATAAAGCCACGCAAAAAAAAAAAACTGGTTTGCCAAATTTGGAAATTACAGCACAACCTCAATATTTTTGCATATTTCCAAAAAAATTATTATTTGTTTTAACTGTAAATACATCTGAAACCTTTTATAATAGAAACAGCTTAAAAATTTGCAACAGTTTTTAAACAAAATATAAGAAAATATATTGGACTTAACAAATTAACATGTTACCACATTTTTAAAACGTTGGCCATGTTCGAATTGTTAAATTCGTAATTTAGGAATGTTTGATTTTGTAGGTTTCTTTTTGGATTCTGTCAGTAGTCATTTCTTTAGCATTTGTAAAACTGCATTAAATATCAATATTTGAGAATAAAAAAATATATTTAAGGAAAAATAATGTTTAGAAATAAGTGTAACTCATTTACATTAGTTCTGAAATATTTCCAAATTAAATTTATAGCGCTGGTATTTTGCAAACAATGTTATTAATAAAACTACATAACCATTTAGTTTACTAAGTCTACCAATTAAAACACCACTTTATTACCTATGTGCATATAACACAGACACACATGTTCAAATATTGGGAATGTTCTTACATTCAGGTCTTTCCTAAAGTTTGAAGAAGACACCCTCGATTTATGAAATCTTTGATAAGTCGTGATAAGTATTTTACGTAAACATTTGCATTGTGGTTAATTTAATATACTACGAAAGAAATATGGCTCGTAATTCGTGAAGTTCCCCCTACTTGAGCTATTCTTGCTGCACATGAGATTAAACCACAGTATTGTGAAGCGTAAAATAACGTGAAAACAACTTATGTTTTTTCTGGACAATACAATTAATGAGTAACTTAGTTAAGTTACAAGTTATCTTGCAAAAAATTATAACTAGTTACCCCAAAAGTTACTTTAAAGACACTTGTTACTTTCGTTAAGTTACTACCCAACACTGCTATGAAGAAAACGGTTTGTTTGTCTTTCAAGTTTTTTTGTTTGCAAAATTTTTAGTAGACAGAGTCTTACTCCTACACCTGAGTTGCAATGATCTACCTACTACAATAGGGGGCAACTTCTTGCTGTTATTTTCATTTGTGAATAACACAATCAATCTTTGATTGCCTTGTTCCCCTCCCCCCCTCCAAAAACACTTTTTACCACAAAAAATTATATTTTTATCTAGAAAAACATTTAATTTATCAGTTTCATCACAGTTAAAAAATTTTCTGAGGATTGTAACCAAGCGTAAGATTGGCAATTTTTCATTCAGTGCTCAACAGTTTGTGGATCAATACTTCTACTTTGACCAGTGGTGGTATTGTACACCACACTGTGGCTGTTTTTAAATGGTCAATCCAACCCTTTGAAGCAGTGAAATTTTATTGTGGGATCACTGGCAGTTCTTGTACTTGCAAACCAGTCTAAGTGAACTATAAATTTTCTCATATTGCAAAATTTTTGTAGATTTTCTTTTCTTTGCCATTCACCCACTCCATTTTGCAAAATTTTAAGTTGATGTTCTCATCTTCACAATTATGTTTAACATAGAAACTGGTAGCCCTAATAACTTAAACAAGAATATGCGTGTGCTGGTGTGTACATCAATATGCTTAAAGATTTCCACTTTGCATTCAATGGTGTGAGAATTTCTCTTTTGCAGCTTTTAAAAGTTATTTAATTGAAACCATTCACTAGATTCACAAATGCAGCAAATAACAATTAAGTTCTCACTGCAATACTCCAATACAAATTATGCAAGACCATTAGCCACAGATGCAGAGCAAAGAAAAATAAACATTCAAGTATGCCTAAGATATGTGGCTATACAGACACACCAACACCTAGCATAACTGTGACATGGAGCTATTCTTTATCAACATTTTATCTTAAGTTTATCGACGTGTGACAAAACTTCCTATTTGTGCTGGCAAAGAAAATTTTTTCCTAGTTAAAGAAATTTTTTTTACACAAATCAAGCAAAATGATGGGAAGCCATATTATAGTAATATAAACAAGAGGAACAGAATGCATTGTAAACATATGGAATGTGTCAGGGAAACAAAAATTCTAATTTTAGTAATGGGAACATAAAATAAAGGTTCTACTGTAATTTACTTTGGTGCAAATACACTGACTAGCCAAAAAAACTGGTGCACCTGCTTAATATCGTGNTGCCGCAAGACGACGTGGCATGGACTCAACTAATGTCTGAATGTATGATGCAGGAGGCAATTCACACCATGAGTCCTGCAGGGCAGTCCACAAATCCAATCTGCGCCAATTTGAGAAAGGGTTGCACGTATGTCATGTTTAATGATTCTCGTCAGTCTCGTTTGTCTCGTTCTTTCAAGATCTTTTTTTGGCCACAGGGATGTCGAAGATTTGATGTTTTACCGGATTCCCGATATTCACGGTACACTCGTGAAATGGTCATACGTGAACATCCAAATGTTATTGCTACCTCGGAGATGCTATATCCTATCTCTCGTGTGCCGACTATAACACCACGTTCAAACTCACTTAAATCTTGATAACCTGCCATTGTAGCAGCAGTAACCGATCTAGCTGCCGACCGCATCGAGTTACTCTGATTAGTTTCATACCTCTGTTATTTACATATGCACGCCTATACCAGTTTTTTGGCTCTTCGGTGTATAAGCACAAGCATTAGCCATACGGAAGCATCAAAACTAAATCACTAAGACCTGTGTGAAAATTTTATTGCAGATGTATTATGTGGCTTTTTTGTTGCACAAATCATTACTACATTAAATGAAAATCATTAAAAATATATTCTTACTTAAAAGTACTAATAGCTTAACAAACAATTAAAATTAATGTCCCTGTTTTTTCTTTTCCACTTTATGCAGTACTATTGTATCCAATAATTTAGTGGCTATAATTCTTCACCAGGAAATGGTGATTGTTAACATAAAATAGTTTTCAAATTTCTGGAAAATAGTTAATTTTACTAGCTTGTCTGGGCATATTATGCACACTTCAGTTGGAAATGAAAACTCTGATATTTTATATGATATTTATTCTATTCATTGTAGCATATCATATGATAAACCAACACCAAATACTTAATAGATTTATAATGTAAAACTTGTTACAACAATGTTACAATAAATAATATGCTCTAAAAGGTCTATATCCCATACCAAACATTTTCATGTAAGGGCGCCATTTGCCCAGGCCTCAAAAAGCACACTGAAGTTGTCGTATAGATGTCATAACAAACTGTTAAATACTTTTGAGTATTGTCCGCTTAAAAATTGGATTTAAGAAATTTTTCATGTCCGTAAGGTAAGTTTCAATGTTTTAAGTTAATTTTTTTTAAGTGACAAGGGGCTAAAACTGGTATTTCACAATAATTTTATGGTGTGAAAGTTCTGGTACAGGGTACTTAACATTGCCATTCCTGTGATGATAATTCTTCTTTCTTTGATGCTCTATACATTTCTGAACACTGTCCAAACTGACCACAGTTAAAACTTTTAACAGAAGAAAGACAGAATGTAATCCAGAAAAGTGAATTAAAGATGAAGTTCAGGCTATGGCAGTTCAACAAAAACCATATATCAAGAAAGAAAATGCACAACAGTAAAGTTGTTTTAATTGTGGGAAGCAGGGGCATATGTTTAAAAATTATTGTAGTGCTCTTAATATACACATGTCTTTTGAACCAAATTGATGTTCTGGAAGGGCCTATTTTACACCTTTTGTTGTCAAATAATGCGTAAGCACCTAGCCCGAGCATAGCGTAACTTGCAAAACAGGCGTAAATGTGTGGGAGAATCAAAGGATGTTGTTTTGAATGATTATTTATTTAATAATTTATCTGCAGAAGAGTTGCCCTCATGTAAGGGTCGCACCTTTATTAATTTTACATTCACTCTAGCAGTAATATTTTAAGTTTCATTTAAACTATTGTAAAAATACTTGTCCTCTATATCTTATGCAGACTTTACTGTACCACTAAGTACAGTCCTTCTCACGTACATTTCCAAGTTTATTCCCAAGGGAGAAACCTCTAGACCCTAGTTTGACTAAATTAAGAAAAGTTCCATATTTACTTTTATATGGGTCACACATTTTATGACATTTATAAGTGTCAAAAAATGGGGTATGACTTATGCAAGATTTCAGTTCAGGTGTTCAAATTAAATTTGTTATTTTTTTTGTTGCGTGGTTCAGTATGTATGTAAATAACTAGTCTGTGTTGGTTTTTAATAAATAAAATATTGTCAGGAGTTTTTTGTGTTACATAAAATGTCTTGCACAAATGCCAGATGGCAACTGCAATGATCAAGGTTTTTTCTCTTGAGCTGCTTCTTGTGGTCTGGGTATTCAGCTAAAGGGGTGAAAGATAAAAAAATAAGCCAGGTGTATAATTAGTTAATCTTTATTCACTGATAATGAAGTTGTGTTTTATTGATGTACATGTGAAACCATAATCTACTTAAATTCTGGATGCTAAGGCAGACTTGTATTCACTCGAAACTTGCCTCATCGCCTCTATGTACAAGGTGCTTAACTGCAGTTTTTCCATCTGCGACTCACCTGAATGTGACTTTAAAAGAGGACCCTATATTTTTATGGTATGATGTGTGTATGACGACAACACTGAAATTTCTGTATAGAAAATTTAGCAGCTAAAAATGATTCTAGAAATTTTTATTTTATTTATTTTAAATTGTAGAAATTTTCATTCCCATAAAAATAATCCTTGGGGTTGAAATGACTTGGAACTTTTCTTTGGTTATGAAACATTGCTTTTCATGTTCAGACACCACTACAATATATCCAACAGTTCTTGAATGACGTGCTGTCTACCAAACCTTTTCAACACACTTCATGTACCAGCAAGGCCCTTAATAGCCCTTAATATACTATTCTTTACTGTAATTGTACTCAAATTACTTTCTCATTCCTTTTCTGCAGAAAAAATGTTTGTATAGACCTAGGGGTTGCACCTTCCACCAAGATGAACCGGGTTCGGTTCCCTGCGGGGTGAAGCAGTTTTTCGCATGTGGGAAACATGGCAGACGTTGTTAACCAGCAGATTTCCTCAGCATACTCAGTTTCCTCCCACCCTACCTTTATGTCATTGCTCCATCCTCACCTCATTTCACCCTCAGTAGTGCTAAAGGTTTTACTGTTTATCTGTGACCAAACTTCTTAATTCTCAACTTAATTTTTGTATAATTTTATATTTTTTTGTTGTAGCAATTACAAGAATTCAGCTGGTCTAAACAGAAGATTGGATATCTACCTGAAGGAAAATGAACATATTCGAAGGTAAGTACTCTTCAAAATAACTCAGAATAATAATGATTTTCTACTGTATATCTAAGCATTGTGACCCTAGGCATATTGCACGAGTGAAATTTACTGAGGGGTTCCTTTTTCCAAAGCAAGGTGATTTCTTTGGTGGTTCACCATTGCCTTTACATTCCAAGGTTTTTTTCCGACTGCCTGTCATGGGCGGCGGAAGGGAGGGCCAGCAACGCTCCTTCCGTTGGCCGAATATTAACATACAAAACCTAATTATAAACAATTAAGCAAATGCTGGAAAATATTCCCTTAATGATTATGTTAGGCTGGTCGTTCAGAACCGTTCCCCTTTTATATTTTTAATGTTTGGGTAGTCTTAGTCCTGAGGGGTTCAAGAGTATAGGCGGCATGACTTCACGGTCAGCGTTCGCTGGATTACCGTTATCACCATCGCAGTGGTCTTGGTTGTCGTGCTGGTCAGCCTGCCCCAAGAAACCCCATCCTTATCTCCTGCGGTGTCTTGCTCGACCGCCACACTCGCTACACTGGGGGTTACTCTGCTGTACACACGGATGGGGGGAGGGGGGTCACAACATGTTACACACCGAGGTTTTCTCTGCCTGCTCCTGCCGGGGCCCAAGGAGCACCGATGTCAACCACTACAAAGTTTCAGTACCATCCAATGCATCATTCTGTATACAATTTTTATTGTTTGACAGTGTATTTTATATTTTAATTTTTAAGGAAGCAGAAAAAATAAAGAAATTAAAAGATGTGCAAAAATATGGAAATAAATATCTTAGATTTTTAGAGGGCACCAAATAAAATCAATGAAAAATACAGGAATGAAAATCAGGGAATTTCAAAGAAGTGGTTCTAATACACACATTACATTGTCTGTCATTTATTTCGGTAAACACCAGTTAGTATCTACAATATCTCAAGAAATTATTTTGAGAATTATATTTCAGATAACGTCCAAACATCTGACCGAGTAATCCTAACTGATGGGCCAAAGGTCCTGTTTGATTTCTAACAAGGGCAGGGATTTTTCAGGGTAGAAAATTTCTGTCACACGTTAATGACTGGCCATTGTGTTGGGCTTTCACCTTCAATCATCCATTGCCACCACCACATAGGAATTCCAACTTGCATCTGGATCTACTCCAAGCACCATGACTGTTCAGCGCGAGGTGCGAAAACTTGGTTTCCATGGCCGAGAGGCTGTCCATAAGCCACACATCACACAGACAAATGCCAAGCACTGCCTTGCATGGTGTAAGGAGCATCGAAACTGGACAATAGAACAGTGGAAAACCGTTGTGTGGAGTGACGAATCATGGTATACAATGTGGCGATCCGATGGTAGGGTGTGGGTGTGACGAATGCCTGGGGAATTACATTTATAATCCTGTATAGTGCCGACTNTTATGCAATTGTCTGACCAAGCAGTGCTGTTAAATCTGTAAGTTACTGAAACCTTTTCTCTTCTAGCCCCCACATCCCTCGCATTGCAGCGGACTCGTTTCACTTAGTATTCATTTCTTTTTTTCCTGCACCACGTGCTTGGGTGCTTTAAGGATACGGAACTGGCCGACTACGGCAGAGTTTTTAAATAGCTAAATATCTCTGCCAGCGAGGACCTCGTGCTGGCATAAATAATTATTATTTTTAGAGTAGTTGTGTTAATTTTCATGTCTTGCAATGTACCACGTGTTCAAGTGTAATATGTGTTTACCGGGCAATAAAACCCATGCTCTTTAGAACTGTGTCAGAGAGACATTTGTTCTACCTGATTTTCACCTACGTAAATAAGCAAAATGTTATAATTCATAGATAAAATATAATTAAAGGTTTAAATTAACAAAAAAATTATACACTTATGCTAATAGGAGTATAAAACACCTGTGAAGTAGTCCTACCCATCAGTCTCACTCTCCACTGTGCTGATGCTCGCAGTCCGCAGACTTTACTCCCACTGGTCACTTTCGCTGCCACTCGACTCTTTGCTGGCTCATCGCTTCTCTGTTTTCACACACCTGTCACTTAAGGTCGCACAATCTTCCAAACTCACTGCTTGGAAGCCCGTTGCTGTGTAAGTAGTCTCGCTGAACCAATCAAGTCTAGAAAACCACCAAAGAGACAGCACACCACATTTGTGTGCACTCACTCTAATAATACTCTCCACAAGAACTATTATCTTACTAGGCATTGCCAACACACCTATTTTCTCCCTGTTTTTAATCATATTTTAAATGTAATATTTAAGGCAAGGTCTACATTGTTTGAACTTGCCATCATAACAGAGATGCATTGCTAAATTTCTATGGAATATATTTAAACACTTTACCTACGCTTGTTTTACTATGTACAGTTCATGATGTGATATTACTAAATGTTATTAAAACCAATGATGGAAATAATAACAATGAAGATTTGTTTGCATGAGGCGGAGGAATATCCTGGAAATTTAGTAGGACTCCAGAAAAGATGGAAATAACAGTGAATGGACTAAAGCATGAAATTGTTTGGGGCCCATCTCTTAGATATCATTATGTTCATAGCTTTGCATTTATTGTAACCATGGAAGTTTGTTGTATGTGATCCTTCCCTGCTCCGTGACCATCCAATGTTTTTATTACTTCACAACACTATTTTCTTAAAGTTGTTGTTACAGTTTTTGATGCTGTAGCCGTAGTCTTTAACATAAGCATTCTACATTGTCAAAAAGTTAAATATTTTGTGTTTTAAATATTTGTCTAAACTATCCTTAATTTTTGAGCACTAGCACTAGTTATACAAAAAACAGAGTAAAAAATGCAATAACTACATGTAGGGATGTAACAATTCCACTTTTTTTCGATTCTCGATGCCGATACCACTCTTGAT
Organism: Clitarchus hookeri; assembly: GCA_002778355.1. Taxonomy (NCBI): domain Eukaryota; kingdom Metazoa; phylum Arthropoda; class Insecta; order Phasmatodea; family Phasmatidae; genus Clitarchus; species Clitarchus hookeri. The sequence goes on along the minus strand of NQII01000140.1, from coordinate 105,817 downwards.
TCTTGATTCCAAAAAATTGTGATTCTTTTAGTTACAGACAATTACTTTACAGAACTAAATACTGTATAGGAGAGTGTAAAATTTACTTATTTAAACTAGGCCTACATTAGTAAGTAGGCCTATTACTAACAAATAATATAACCCTAACAGTGGGAGCATATTCATATGAAATTCCAAAAACTTCAAAAAAGGCATATGAGATAATATTAAAAACATATATATATATTTATATATATATATATATACACATATATTTCATCCATATAGTTCATTAAAAAATATTTCCTAACCTCACTTGACATGAAAAATGTTCACCAACACATGAAATTATTAAAAAGTTTGCAAGAATAACATTTTTGGTAGTAAAATGTGTACATTGACACAAATTTACTCAAATTAACTTTTAGTGGAAGTTTTAATGTCCGTGAACACACACGCTTCGAATCACGTAGTGCAACTGCAATCACAGCCAAGTAGCATCGGGTAGGTTATGAATGCAACATACCGAATCTATATGCTAACAAAGCTAATTCCTCTATTGATAATGAAATGAAAAGTAGCTAAGTAAATTAATTATATTTTTTCACACAGCAAATTTGCCACGTTTGGAGTTTGTCAACGTCCCGGCGACGAGTGAGCACAACACACAATTAAAAACAAACACATTCCGAACAAAAAACAAAGACAATTTGCTGGCGTGTTACTAATAGTTTTAACTAGGGATGGGTCTAATAACAAAAAATATTGGTTCCAGTATTCGGTTCCATTTTGAATACTTGCGTTTTACATGCAACTTCATTCAACCAATGCAGGTAAAATTCATTAAATGTTTTATTTAACCTACCAAAGAATAGGGCAATAACAAAGTGTGAAGAAAAGATTTAATATATACAGATAAACTTGTATGAAATTTGTTGAAGGTTAGTAAATATGTAACTAATTATTATTTTTTTTTTTACATTAATAGGTGGTGATTGTGATATTTTTAGAAAATACTTTAACTAAATAACTCGAAGTGGCGCTAAAAGCCGAAACATTGTGGCATGACTTTAACCTATGGTCATTAAAAGAATGCCAACAACTCCAGTGGGAGACCTGCTTCCTTTTTCTTTTTGCTTCTTTTATGTAGGGGCAGGGTGGCCTGTTTTTTTTTTTTGCTTCTTTTATGCAGTGACCTGCTGGTTTTTTTTGCTGTGTTGGAATGCCACACCTCTAAAAAAAATGGCTAGCAGTGTTGCTTACAGGGGCGGGCTGAGTGATAAAGACAGAGAACGGAGAGGAGTGATGATGTAAGAGCGATAGCTAGCAAGAGATGAGAGACTGTTCCACTACACTTCCCTCTAAACATCGCCCACCACCGAACAGTTTACGACTACCACTCCTTAATTATTTTTTCATGTATGCACCCTAGAATTATTTTCCTTTATTTTTGGGGAAAAGGGAGCGCTATACAGGAGGTAGTTATTTTTGTAAGGACAGAGTTTTGCAGTAAATTTATTGCTGTATAGAAACGAGAAGTTGTTGTTAACCTAAAACCGGTTTCGAGTCAAACCTCAAGAACCGGTATAAATTGGAGCCGAAGAACCGAACTGACCCATCCCTAGTTTTAACCAAACCCATGTTAAAAAACACCATGTTAGATCTCAGTAAAATAGTTTAACATTTGGAGTAGAATTAAACATTCATCGTGTACTAGCTTATTTTTACGTGAATGTTTAGGTTATGTATATTGAAACTCTTGTCCAATATCAACCAGCAATCGATACTTGCAACTTATAGATGTCGCTCGCAAATAAGACGAAGCTGTGTAGACGGTTTACCGTAACTTCCTAATAGTGCAAGTTTGCAACCAATTTTAGTTAATTTTTCACAATAAATATGTAATTTTAACGTTACATAAATGACGTACAAAATTTTTTTTAGCTTATGAAACAATTTTTGAAATCTGTGAATAAGCGGAGGAATCAAAACTCTCTCGACAAGATTTCAATCATAATCGCTTACGTAAAGGGTCGATACAAAGCTTCTCGCACAAAACCCGACTTGTATTTTAGTTGGATCAACACATACAGATGTGAACATAAATTTTTCCCAAAAATATCTGGAATAAATTATTTCTCGCCCGACAAGAAAATCGTTACGAATTCCCAAAATTTTTCCCTAAGTTTGGGGTCCCGCACACCCCTAGTTTTTAGAATGTAACTAAACTTGCTAAAAACAAAACTACCAAATCCCGACCGAACTGAAGCTACTAAATGGTAAATTTTAACACTGCCAGTACAGTTTTATTTTCAGATTATTTCTGCATCTCATATTTTCACACTCTAAATAATTTTCCAAGAGTGATTCATTTACGGGCATAAATAAAGTAATTTTAAACCATTTTTGAGAAGTTATAGGTTATGTATTTGTGGTAATTTTTTTTGTTGCTTCAATTCTTGGACTTCCGATATTCAACTATACAATTCTTCAAGAATCGAGGGTATCGAGGAATGGTGGAATCGAGTGTGACATCCCTAATTATATGTCATAAAACCAGTTTATCTCGCGTAAGGTTTTTTTGGCAGCAAAATGAGTGAAAATGCACAAGGATGAATAGCTTACATAATAAACCTGTTCATTTATAAAAGCAAACTTTTAATTGGAGAAGTGAATAACCCTAAATAAATATATTCAAAAAATTGATTCAAAATATTTATTCATTTCCTCTTCTATAGTTGTTCACTTGTGTGGATTATTCTCTGAACAGGTCTTTGTAGGACATCTTAAGTATTGTTAGACAGTTTTCAGTTACAAGTTTTTGTGAAAAGAGCATATAGGCAGTGAGTGTATAGGCTATGGTAAAGGATGAAATATGAGAGAGCTCCTCCTCTACCCAACTCTCTAAAATATTTTAATAATATGTTTTAGGTGTGTGGTGGTGTTATGACTCAGATTAAAGTGACAGAGGACAGGTCAACCAGAGAAACATTCAGGGTGGTACACAAAACGAAACAAGTCAGCATAACACACATTCACAAAACATTAAAAATTTAAGGCAAGAAATCACAATATTGTTGCACGTTGGTGGTCTGCATCACTTCCCTTGCCCCGTATCACTCGAGCGAGCAAAACAGTGTACCAAGGACAAAGTGGTAACAAGAGAAGTGTGCTGCAATTTACGAAGGTGAGCAGCAACGTGTGCTATATAAGCCTATCGGGACTTTTGCGCTTCTGACCTTCGGCAGACTGAATTTCCGGGTTCATCTTTAAAAGAATGTTCTGATTATTACTCTTGCCTCTCTCAGCAAGAATGGAGGTGTGGTAACCATCTAGATTGGACCAATGAGACTACTTAAGTCGCAACAGGGTTTTGAGCAGACAGGTTTAGAGTTTGGATGATTGTATGACCTTAAGTGCTAGGTGTGGTAAAACGGTGAGCCAGCAGAGTGATGAGTGGTGGTGAGCGTGACCAGTGGGAGTGAAGTGTAGAGACTGCAAGCATCAATATATTGGTGAGTGAGACTGACGGGCGGGACTACTGAACTGGATGCATGAGTGACAGGCTCTTGGAATAGTGGAGATAGACAGATTCAAATGTGTAAATGAGTGTGAATTGACTGTAACCAATATACACATATTGATAAGGACTTTAATCAGAATTGAGATAGACATTAAATACTATGCTCACTGAGAAAAACAAGAACAATGGTGGAGATACGTAGTTTAATGTTTTAAGTAGTAGCTGTGAGAAAAAATGAAAATTTATTTCTTTTATTTTAATTAAGACCTCCATCACACACAAACTTGAATACGCCCCTCTGGCATCTTGTAACACTGGTGTCAGAAGTGGGATGGAGGCATTAAATTGTAAATTAAGTAGGTGAAAGGTTAGTAATGATTGATATTAAACAAATTAGTTAATTGTAATAGCTGTAGGACAAAAAAATTAAAATAAGACTGTTTTGTACAATTATCATAGTGAATGTTAACTAGAAAAGTGTCTACAGAACTGGAAGCACTGTGAGCATTAATTGAGGGGTTAAGTAGCCAAGTGAGTGCAAGTGCAAATAGCTTGAGGGAAGCTGTAAAAATTGAGATTACTAATGTAAACATCCAAATAACTAATGTGATTTAGTAGATAGATAAAGAGACACTGTAAATGAAAATGTAGACAGGGAAATAGAAGATTGTGTGTGTGTGTGTGAGCGGGTGGGTGGGAGTGAGTGCATGCATGCGTGCATGCATGCATGCATGCATGAGTGAGGGTGGGAAGAGATTTGGGCTGCTCTTAAAATGGAGGTCTTAACATGGACGAGGGTGAAAGGAGGTGAGTATGGAGCAGCGCTGGAATGGAAGATCCCAGAGAAAACTCGCCGGCCAGCAGCATCGTCCGGCACATTTCTTACATGCGAAAATCTGGAAGCAACCCTGCCAGAAATCGAACCCGGTTCGTCTAGGGGGGAGGCGAGTATTCATCCAGCAATGGATGCAGGGTGTCTGTTCTCCGATGTTTCTCGCCAGACATGCTGACGTCCATCCATTCTATGCAGCTGAAAACGTGACTCATCACACCCGTCGCCAATCAGCAGTTGCCGTACTGTCAAAAAATTCCAGTTGTTTTCATCAATGCAACTGCGTCAGCACCCTCTATCTAATCCGGAACCCCATTTGCAGAAGGGTTAGCTGAACTGTTGGGGTAGACACGTGTCTGGATGCCCCCTGGTTCATTTGGATGGTGAGCTGTTCCACTGTAGCCTGTCAGTTGGCCTTCACTCACCGTCATAGTCAACTTTCACCTCGGGCATCAATGGCGCATGGAGCTTCGCAGTATCTACGACGGTTATTCTCAATGGTGCCATTCGTCCTCTCACGATACACCTTTACCACAGAGGCATTTAAACAGTTCACAAACATCGCTGTTTCCGAAATGTTGCCCCGAAAGCCGATGATCTTCCCTTTTTTCAACTTGGTTAAATTGCTTTCCTTACCCATGACAGCAGGAAGCGCACTGTGTACAGCCAGCCTGTTGGTAGCATTATATACCCGCTTTACCAGCCCATGTCACTAGCCATATGTCATGGGCTACGTTCTGCAGGTGGTCATAATAATGTGATTTGACTGTGTATTTTGGTAGTTGGGCTGATAGAACTATTATGCATAGTAAGTTGAGAGAAATAATCATAGTTAGTCCTGTAAGAGTTATAAATAAACAAGGTATTAAACTCCCTCGTGTCATGAATCTTGGTCACATTAAAGTAATTAAATATTTCTGATTACATAGCTGATGATTACTAATTTTTAAATATCAATTTTGAAGTTTAGATTTGTTAAGTTACAAGTTACAAGTGTGCCTATGTGTGCCTGTAAGTCGGTTATAAATAATTGACCCAAATTCATTCAGTGGAGCTGCTTGTTATGCCTAGGTTTTCCATGTTATCAACAGAACAAAATTTTGTGATGTGTAGAATAACAAAGGTAGAGTTTGTAAATAATATATGAGAGACATCTATTACTGTAAAAGTAATTTAGTAGAACATCTCTATAAAGACCTTATTTAAAGTGACTATCATTCTATGGTGAGTCGTTTTTGAGAAACCGTAAAAATTTGTGTGGGAAAAGTTGAAAATGGAGGGAAACATGCTAAAAAATTAATTTGTGGCAATTTTTTTTGGTTGCTACGTATTGCATTTCTCTTAGTTAGAGCTGTTTGGGCCAAGCTAATGCATATGTAAAAATACATACCACCCCCGTAGGCTGCCAGCCCTAGCCAATACCTATTAATTCCACCCATCCTCCAACCCTCAGGCAGCTGAATATTTCCATGCTTGATGCAACTACTCTCAAAGTTTGTCCTGCCATTGTGCTCTCACTCCCTTGCCTTCTCATTTTCCTTTTGTTGTTATTATTATCATATTATAGTTGTAATGCTATGCACTCCTTGGTCAACTGAGGACAGCTCCTTGGTATTTGAGGTGTCGGGACAGTGCCGTGTCCTAGTATCCGAACCTTGTAACTTTGCTTGGCATTAGAAGGGTGTTGATGCAACAGATCGTGAGTCTTACATAGCCTCATCCACCTAGGCGACCCAAGCCTCAGAGAGTGGTGCTTTGGCACCCGGCACCCCTGGGTTTTAGCAAAATGGGCTCTGTCATGGACGATCCTGTCCATCCTGTACCTCATATTATGAAGGCGGTATCCAGCCTGATCGATGGACTGATAGTCGGCATCTAGGCTTGTCCACTAGCTGGGACATTAGACCAATTAGTGCTCAGGCCATTGGGCCACAGAACCCAAATATCTAAATTTCATTGTGAATAAATTCAAGATAACTGAAATAGAACTGTGGAGCTACCCACTAGTGGCATGAAAGTTTAAGATAATATCACTGGTGATCGGAATGGCCCCACTTGATGTTCTCTCATATGTCCACTCCATTGAGGTTGGATTCTTGATGGCAGTGGTTGAAACTTCTCAAACTGAAGGAGGCCTGGAGGTTTCTCTGTATGAGAAGGGTCGATGCAGTGAGCGGCAACACAGCTCCGGCACTGTCCTAGAGAAACAGTAGAGATTGGGTTGTGCCTTGGCCGGACCACTAGTTCCTCTGGGTTTGTGTGTCCCAGATGAATGTGGGAGGGGAGCGGATTGTGCATCACAGTATCAGTTTGGAGCTTGTAGCTGGTCAACTGGGATGTTAGCTGAATACTCCTTTGTGCTGATTGAGCGATCTAAATCCTTGTCCATGGGGGGGGGGGACTCTTTGGGGTGCTACATTTATACTCCATTTGGAGGTTGGGTACAGCCATTTGGCGAGTATTTGCGTATAAGGGTGACCGGGAAATGGCTATGCTGTAGTTTCAGTAAAGTTATAACGTGGATTTCTCTTGAATTTTGATTACTGTTTGTTGACAACTTATTATGCTTAAGTTTTTTGGACATGCAATTAACTGTATGGAAGCCGACAAATTGACTCACAAATACAACTCTGGACACTGAAACCACGACAGGTCTTCCTCCCATTTTGGCCTTACCTCTCCCCCAGTCCATCACACTCTATGAGAGCTTCCTCACTTTTAGCCTTCTCCTCCCACCCCGTCCCCTCTTCCACCCTTTTACTGGATAATCCCTTTTGGTTCATTGGACATAACATACAGACCTGACCTTCAGTGTGTTTTTACCGTCAGTCTACACCAGAGTTTCGGTAAACTGTGTTTCAGAAAGTAGTGGTTGTGGGCAATGTAAACAACAAATCTTTGATTTGGTTTATAAATATGGCACAAAAAAGTATTGCACTATCCAGTGTTATCATTTTGTAATTGGTTACAAGGGAGGTCACAGATACACTTCTGTGGCATCAGTTTATTCAGAAGAGAGGCAGTGTCCAATGTTAACGTTTCTGTAATTTATTGGCGACAAAGGTGGTCACAGAAGTCCTTTCTGTTCTGTCATTTTATGCGGAAAACATCTGTTTGTTAATATAAATTAATATTTTGTTGTAATATTGTCAGATTTTTTTGCAAGAGACCACCAAATATTGACTTTTGGTTAGGAAAATGTTATTTTGGTAAGGTTCTGCTGTACTTATTATAGGTAATAAACTTTTCCCTATTTCTGTACACGTGTTTGCATTGAATGACATGTAAATACCATATTTACCATTGTACCACCCATTACCATATTAGATCTGCACATTTTTAACGTTCTCGCAAGGGAAAAAAGATTTATTTCACTACATTTAGTTCTAAAAATGTGTGTTTTGGTGCAGAGCTGTGTTCCACCAGCTATTCATATTGTTACATGCAGATGCCCTGTGTATTTTTCTCTTGCTCTCCCCTTGAGCATGTGAAGTGTAGTACTCCACGGGCATTACCAGTAACCGGAAAAGCATACACAGAGATACAACAGAGCCGCCGCGTGACATTGACGTGTGCCACGATAAGACTTATCAGGAATCGTGCCACTCCTGACCTTGGAAGATTGAATGTCTTGGGATAGTCGCTGCGAAAACTTTCTGGTCTTATTCCAACCTCCTCCTTAGCACGACTCGGGGTGCGAAGAACCTTCTCGCCCAGGCCAACTGAACTATATAAGTCACGGCATGCCTCTGTCAAGAATTCAGAGTCGTGGACAGTCATAGGTGCCAGGTGTGTGGTACCATCAGAGCAATAAGCAACAATCAATACTGACCAGCGAGTGTGGTTTGCAAGCC